>BPTQ01000002.1:195346956-195651680 GCA_019973895.1 Chrysanthemum seticuspe | reverse complement strand
AGCAAGTAGAATTCAAGTTAGGGGAGGATTGTTGGGATATGAAAGTGCTGAAGATATCAAAGTACTGAAGATATAAAAGTACTGTAAGCTGCAAAGTACTGGAAGAAGTCAAATAGTCAAAGTACTGCTAAAGACAAAGTCAAAGTACTGCAAGTTAAAGTCAAAGTACTGCTAGAACAGAAGATCTGTTATATTCGTTTATGGAAAGTATTGTATTCCATGTTTAGATTACTTGTCGTACAAGGTTATCAATTGTAAACCGACTAGGATATTCTTGAGCCTATAAAAGGACTCCTAGATTGGCTTTAGAGGTACGATTTCAGAAAAAGAGTTTTAGAGTTTACGAATTAAGAGTTTAGAGAAAAGTTCGAATATCTTAGAGTTGTATTAGAATATCTGCATAATAAGCAGATTTAGAGTTTTATTAATAAAGTTTCTTTTTAGCTTTGTTAAGTAAATTCCGCGTACTTAATAAAGATTGCTCAGTGTTTCTTTGTTAATAACTTAGGATTTATCCGAGGTTATTAAACCTTAACAAGCTAGTTAAGTTAGTTTGATTAAAGTATATCGATCCAACAGTTTGGTGTGATATCAGTTTATGATAGAGGTTATTGTTTCATTAGCAGTGTAACAGGATCATTTGTAAGTCAATTTTATCTCCAAGATCTATATCAGTAGTGTAGCATTTATCATTGTTGCTTATTATGATTAGCATAGTCTAGTTCATTGATTTTCAGTTTGTTAGATTAGTTATGTTTCTGTAAGAGTTTATTTGTTGTTATCTGTTCAGCAACTGCTCCACTTTTCATTTCTGTCATAACTGCATATGCAGCTTAATAATAATCTGATAGTTATAGTTTAGATATATGCTCCAGTTAGCTTACACTTAATCCCTTACACTTGTTATAGTTTGATTCATGGTTTGGATTTGAATTCAGAAGTTTGAATCTATTCATTAGTTCAGTTAAGGAGTGTTTGGTATAAGGTGTTTATCACAGTTAAGGTTTAGTTTTATTGTTAAGTTTAGTTTAGTTAGTTTTATTAAGTTGTATTTAGATCATTTCAGTCTCAATTTTGCATAGCTTATAACTGAAAGTCAAAATTGTATGTGATCTGTTATTGCGCTCATATCAGTTAACCTTAGG
This sequence comes from Chrysanthemum seticuspe, assembly GCA_019973895.1. NCBI lineage: Eukaryota > Viridiplantae > Streptophyta > Magnoliopsida > Asterales > Asteraceae > Chrysanthemum > Chrysanthemum seticuspe. Next base: position 195,650,535 of record BPTQ01000002.1, on the reverse strand, counting down.
AGTTCAAATGCTGCATTTATGTTAGGATTTAGGTGCTATAGCTTAAGGTAGTTTCGTTTCTTCATTAATCATCAGTTTCAATCCAATTTAGTAGCCTAGAATTTCATAAAAGTCAAACATCTCATCTGCTCTTCAAAAGTCAAATGATGTCTATACCAGTTTTCTTAACAACTTGCAGCAACTGCATTAGGTTCATTACAGATAGTTAAGGTCTAATTTTTGGCACAAGTGTAGTTGGGTAGGTGGACTTTAAGACCACAATTCTGTTTTTCTCATTTGCTTATTGGATTAGCAGTTAAACTAGCTTAAACATTGTACCTGTTCTGCTTACTGTTACTGCATCAGTCAAGTAATGACTTGGGCAGTTTTTGTTAGATCCATACCTGTTTCATTTCAAGTCCTTATAAGCTGAAATTTGGTACTTATGATCTATGTCAGGTGGTCTTAAGATCCACACTTTAGGTTTTCCCTTTAGCTTACTGAATAAGCAGTTTCAACTGCTTATTCAGTAGGGTTGTTTAGCTTATTTGCTCCTAGTTCAGTTTCTATAATCTTAGGTAGAATGCTTCTTTAGGTGTTAGGAGTAGATGCTTTAGGTTGCCTTAGGTTCATGTTAGCATACTATAGCTTATTTAATCATTTGGTTCACCCTTGTGCTTATTTGCTTAATCAAAAGTGCTTATTTCATTGTCATTTACACTACAGCTTCAGATTCTCCCACATAGGGCCATGTTTTTATAATTTTTACAGCTTTAGAATATCATTTTAGTATTTCCCTGAAATTTTCATAATTTTTTGGACACTGTTTGCTATTTTTCTAGATTAAAATCAGTTTTTAATCATTTTTAATTAGTTTAAATTGCATTTAATTCAGAAAAAGTTCCAAAAAATAGTTTTTCAATTTTAATTGTTTTAGATAAATATAAAAAGCATAAAAAATATTTTTCCTTATTTTTCTCCTTTTATTTGGTATTTTTAATGATTTAAATTAGATTTAAATAGATTTAAATTCATAAAAAAATAGGAAATTAATCAGAAAAATTCAAAAATAGTTTTAAAAATTCTAGTTTGTTATTTTAGATTTTTCTAAATTTTAATTTTATTTTTCTAGCTTTATTTCCTATTTTCTTGTATTTTAGGTAATTATTAAATAGTTAAAAATAGTTTTTAATTAATAATAATTAGATAATTAGTTATAAAAATAATTTTCTTTTTCTAATAAAGTTTCTTTTATCATTAGGATTGTAAAAATATCATTTTCATATTTTTAGGGTTAATATTGATTTAGTTTCACTTTTTAATTTGTACGTCGCGTAGATTTTAAATTCAGTTTTATAAAAACTTAAAAACAAAAACATCATTGTAAAAATAGTGATAGCGTTTATTTAATAGATTTTATCTTTTTAATCTTCTTTAATTTGCATTTAAGCCGTTGTAATTTGTTGGCTTATTCCGTAGTTATAATCATAATCCAAATCCCTTTTCCGTTCAATCTCGCGATCACTATACGTTTGATAATCCATTGCACAGCTCGCTGGGACATAACGACCCGGGGAAACACTATACTCCCCAGATCTTCATTGATTTCGTGCTGAAGCTGTTTTAAGTTTTCTTACGCTTGCGTGAGAGAACTTGACGGTTTTGCGCAGATCACTAGCCAACTTCTTTTTCGTCCCTGTTTACGTTTCTTGTAACTTTAGTACTGTAAACGGATTTCCAATACTCAAACATGCACACGAGGTTTTATCGTCTGCAATCGATCTAATCTCGAAGGAACATCCATTCTGGAACAGGACTAATGGTTCGGATCATGTTTTTGTTGCTTCTCACGACTACGGAGCTTGTTTCCATGCTATGGTACACAATGATCTAGTTTCCGCTGTTTTTTTGGTAGCCATGGTTTCCGACCTTTTGGCAGACTAATTTATGTGGTTTGTAATTTTGTTGTTTTGCTTTATTTGTTAGGAAGATAGGGCTGTCGCAGGAGGTATACCGAAGTTTATGAAGAATTCGATTGTGTTACAGACGTTTGGAGTTAAATATTGGCACCCCTGTCAAGAAGTTAAGAATGTCGTTATACCACCTTATGTATCCCCGGATAAAATTGAGAAAATCCTGTCGAAGTCCCGTATCAATGGTCCAAGGGATATTTTCGTGTTTTTTAGAGGGAAAATGGAAGTTCATCCCAAGAATGTCACCGGTCAATTTTATAGCAAGTAAGTTATATTGAAGGGATATGTTGCTTAATAAGTATTTTACGGTTATTTTTTGACTATATATTTTTCACTGTAAAATTACCCCTTAATATAAACTTTGATTTTCCTAATGTGAATCTACGGTTACAGGAGTGTGAGGACGAAGATACTACGGAAATACAAGAGAGACCGACGGTTTTATCTAAAGAGGAATCGATTTGCAGGATATTTGTCGGAAATAGTACGTTCAGTGTTTTGTTTGTGTCCACTTGGTTGGGCACCATGGAGTCCAAGACTTGTGGAGTCGGTCGCATTGGGTTGTGTCCCGGTGATTATTGCTGATGGCATTCGATTGCCTTTCGAAAGAGTTGTTCCTTGGTCGAATATATCAGTCACAGTGGCAGAGCGGGATGTTGGGAAGCTTGGGCGAATACTTGATGATGTGGCAGCCACAAACCTCTCATCCATTCAGCGAAACTTGTGGGACCCAAAGGTTAAGCGGGCCCTACTGTTTCATGATGACATGGAATACGGTGATGCCACGTGGCATATTCTTGTGTCGCTGTCCGAGAAACTCAATACTTCTAATCAAAAGTCTAGGTCTTTCAATCAACGAATAGTAGATTTACACAATTACACGTAGAAATTAATATCATTTTTTTTCCGAAAATCCAGCTAAGCATTCTTGCTTAACTGGATTTGTGTTCAGCGTTTGTGGGGCCCTACTTTACGCCAAGCTGGCGTTTAGAAATTGCTGAGTTGGCAATACACGATTGATAAATCAGCTAGGAGCTGATGACTGATCTACGAGCTGAGGTGGATTGGGTTCGGATACTATGCGGTGGTCCTCAATGTGGTCTTTCTTGTGAAGTAGATAGACATCTAATATGTACAAAGACAAGTATATTTTACAAGATTAACATCATTAGTTATTGTATCTGACCAAGTTTATAATTACAAGTTTCTTTAAGACTAAAAAATTCCATTGTTTAGTGGCAACTAACATTCTATGTTAAGACACCATCTTCTTGTACTTGTTTTCATTAAGGGATGATATGTTGATATGATAAAGATGAATGGGTCGTGAAATTTGGGAAAGTTACGTGTTGCTCCATTTCATATTCTCATTGCTAAAATAGTAAACGATGGTTCAGAATTGGTCTAGGGGTGAGCGAAAAAACCGAAAAGATCGAATAAACCGAAAATTGAAACCGAACTGAACCGAAAATAATCAAATCGAACTAATAACCGAACCAAATTTGCTAAAACCGAACCGAACCGAACCGAACCGAACTACTAATTCGGTTCTCGGGTTGGTTATGGGTTTGGCAATTTGAATCGAAAACCGAACCAAAAACCGAATTCATATAAATATATACTCCCTCCGTCCCATAATAATTGTCTACTTTGACTTTTTTGAGTCTTTTTTGTTCAACTTTGACCATCAATTTTTTTATTTATGTTATATAATACTTAATGAAAATTATACTAAATGAAAATACATTTAAAACTCAATATATTCATATGTTTTTCATCAAGTATTATATTACATAAATAAGAATATTTATAGTCAAAGTTAAATAAAAAAGACTTAAAAAAGTCCAAGTGGACAATTATTATAAGACGGAGGTAGTATATTTTTTATATATTTATATATATATTTATATATTTTTATGTATACTTATATATAAATACATACTATTAAAAAGTTATCATAATATAATAAAACACTTTTTATGCTTGAAATATATTTTTTTGCTAAATATTTATGTAATTATTAATTTTTTCTTAAAAATAGTGAAATTCGGGTTATTCGGGTCAACCCAAAAACCGAACCGAATTAGAATTTAACCGAACCGAACCGAAAACCGAATTTGAATTTGGTTCGGTTTAGTTCTTGGGTTGACCTAAAAATTTTTTTTTAACCAAATTAACCGAACGAACAAACCGAATAAACCGATAACCAAACCAATCAACGCCCCTAAATTGGTCAACTGAAATGGTAATGTGTTATGGCTGGGCTTGTATGTTGGGCCTTGATAGGTGATAAGATCTTAAGTATTGATTCCATAATTTCAGATGATGTGAAAGGTGGATAAAAGTTTAGACTAGACAAGATATACAACAATTCTAGACTCACTCATAAAATTCACACAAAAATAAACAGTTTCTCTCTGCTCTCTCTTATTAAACCAATACGTCAGCGAGTGAATTTTTTGTATAAATTTTATGAGTGGTTTTAGCATTTCTCTTCTTATAACTCTTAGCATTCCAATATGATAAATGTGGGAATCACAAATTTTTTACAGAAAGATATCCGCACATTGACACACATATGTGTCACTTGTTTATTAAGAGTGAGAAATAAAATAGATAAAACCTAATATATACTACATTATAAAGCATTTGAGACTTCATATAAAAAAAGTCTTAAAATTTTAAAACAAAAAATATTGCTATAAAAAAAATTAGAAAACTAATATAAAATTTGAAAATTTAAGTCTCATTTAAATCATATAGTAACACTCTCTAATAATAATATATTTTAATAAAATTGTTTAGAGGCCCTGGTACAATAGTTGTTGGCTTGAGCCATAGCCTTCGGCACGATCCTTTGGCGCGACAACCCACACCGGGGTTGGGCTGGCAGGGCCTGGCGCCGTGGCCATCAGCTCACGTCGAGCAATATTTTATTTGTTTGTTTGTTTTAGTGGGTTTCTTTCTTTTTTGTTTGCGTTTGTGATTTGTTTGTGGTTGTGTGATTTTTTTTTAATTTATTTATTTACTAAAAAAGTAACCAAATAGCACTTGTCACTTGGTAGAAGCATTGGGATAGAAATAGTAATTTTGAAACCAGGAAAGCACACAATAATAAAAAGGGTTAAAAGACTTATATTACCAATAAATTTTCTAAAATTTTCAAATACCACAAATTCACTTTTTTTAATACTTTTATCACCAACAAAAGTTTGCATTTTTTTCAAATACCACCAATTTTCTCAAATGTTACCGGCTATAGCCGGGTTAACAAGTAAAAGAAACTGCCACATAGGCATCTTAGCCGGTCATTTACGGTTAACAAGTAAAAAAAACTGCCACATAGGCATCTTAGCCGGTCATTTATGTTTTTTGTTATTAAAACAGTTCCACCTCATTTATTAAAACATTTTCATGTCATTATCTCTTAATATATAAGACAAAAACTCACCCACATTCACCCCCAATTTTCACCCGCGAAATTTTCCCCCAAATCTGACATAAACCCTAATCTTTAATCGTTGAAATTGGTTCGATTAACGCTCATCATGGCGAAAGGTTAGTGTACTTGTCAATTTGTTTTTGTTTGTTACTCGTGTTTTGTTCTTTAATTGCACCCTAATGTAAAAATCCTTAATTTCAGGTAAACAGGATAAAAATCATATTTTCACTGTCAACTTAAAACACGACGGGGTTTCTACAACTGAGCCGTTTGGATATGTTAATGGTGATGAAAAGCAATTAACTGATTTGAACTTCGAAGGTATGTCTTATGAAGTTTTTAGTGAAATAGTAACCCGTTTAGTGCATGACCCAGTAGTTAAGTATTATTATTGCAAAATAGGCAACCATTTGAGAGAAGGTTTAACTGAACTTAAAAAATGTGCGGATCTTCAGGACTTTTTAAGGGTTGGTTATGAAAATAAATAGGTTATTGACTTGTATATTAAGCATTTGGGGTATGATGCATTAGATTTTGCAAGGGGAGCCACTAGGGAACTTAGTTATGATTCTGATGGGTCTACTATTGCATATTGTTCTAGTGATGAAGAGGAAATAGATAATGTAGACTTTTTAATGAAGGAGAAGATAATGTAGTGATTCAGAACAAAACTACAAATGATCCTTTTTTGAATAAGTTTTGTAGTAATGGTGGCCATTATAATGGTTTCGTAAATGAACCTATTCTTGTTAATATTGATGAAGTACCACTTTTTGAAGATCCTGAAGCCAGTAGGTTAGCACCTTGTCACAAAGTTCAGAAGGGAGTTATTTATCCTAAGTTTGACCCCACAGTTCCATGGGATAAACAACAACCTAACTTAGGCATGAGATTTGAGCATTTAGAACAATTGAAAATTTGTTTAGCCAATTACGGGGTGGTAAATGGGTATCGATTGTGGTATCAAAAGAATGATTGAAACAACTGTTAGTGTTCTGTGGTAGGGATGTTCAATCAGGCAGATGTGCAGGTTATAGTAGTAGGAAGAGTAAGGCAAGGAAAAAAATTATTCAAAGAGTATGAAGGAACTAGCAAAGATGGAGAAGGTCCAAGTGTTGCTTCAAAACAATCCAAGAAACTTAAGAAGAAAACACTTAATGGTAAATCAGTTATAAAGAATGTGGTTGTTAGGGTAACTAGAAGTAGTCAACAAAAGAATGGTGAGGGATCTTGCAAAGAAGAAGAAGGTTCATTTGAAACACCAGAGGAAAGTATCAAAGGTGTTGAGAATTCAAAGTCACCTAAGTGGACTAAATCCAAAATATATGATGAAAAGAAAAAAAGAATACCAGTTTGTGGTTTTAGATTGTGGGCATCCTGGATGTAGGGAGAAAACACATTTCAAATTAAGTCATTGAAAGCTGACCATAATTGCTCTAGAAACTACAACCTAGGTTCTTTAGTAACATATATGTGGATAGTACACCAACTTGCAAAAGAGATTATTGCAGACCCTCACATTACTTTGTTGAAAATGAAGACTCCCATTAGAGAAAAATTTCACATAAATGTCAGTCTTGGTCAATGTAAGAGAGCAAAACAAAGGGCTCTTTTTGATTTTGAAGGAGGGTTAGTTGAGCATTATGGCAGGTTGTGGGAGTATAGGGATGCTATCTTAGCATCAAATCCTGGATCAACTTCTATAGTTGAAGATGAAGAAACAAAAAGTGGTAACTACTATTTTAAAAGAATGTATGTCTGTTTTAAGGGGTCAAAGATAGGTGGTTATCAGGGTGTAGAAAAGTGATTGGTTTAGATGGTTGTTTTCTGAAACACACTTGTAGGGGTGAGTTGCTCACAACAATTAGAAGGGATGCAAACAATCAGATGTACCCTATTACTTGGGCAGTTTGTCAAGGTTGAGAACAATATGAATTGGTGTTGTTTTTTATCCTTGTTACATGATGAATTTGACTTGAAACAAGGAAATGGATTGGCAATTATCTCAGATGCTCACAAGGTATTAACAGATTTTTTAATCTTTTTAAATATTAGTTACCACTATTGTTTTACCTCTGTTGTATAATAACTTCAAACGTTGCATGATACAGGGATTATTGGATGTTGTGTCTGATTAGTTCCCAAATGTCGAGCATAGAAAATGTACAAGGCATGTATTTGCTAACTTTAAGAGGAAATTCAGTGGTCTACACTTACACATATTGTTTTGGAGAGCAACTTCAACCACACTGGAACAAGCTTTCACTAATAGGATGGAAGAGATAAAGACAATCAATAAAGATGCACATGATTATCTAATTTGAAGGAATCCAAACACTTGGTGCAAAGCATTCTTTAGATTTGAATCAAAGTGTCCATCATTTGAAAATGGTGTAGCTGAAAGCTTCAATAGAGCAATATTTGTTCAAAGAGCAAAACCAATCATCACTATGCTAGAAGACATAAGAATTTACATAATGCAAAGGCTGGTTGCAATGAACAAGCTAGCATTCTCAATGGAAGACACAATAACACCCTCAATCAGAAAGAGATTAAACTTCCTAATAGATGAACAAAGGTACTATTATTTTTTGATAACAATTCATTATGTTTCCAAAAAAAATCTTAAAGAGTATGTGTAGTATTCATGTTAAGAGGAAACAAGAGTAAATTGGCAAAATCGTCCTTGTGGAATGGCCAAATTGCACGTTTCGTCCTTGTGGTTCATTAAGTGCAAAGATGGTACGTTGACTGCATTGTTACGTGCACTTTTGGTCCTTTGACTTAACTGTCGTTAAATAAACTACATTAGTAGTTACACTTTAACCCTTTTGGCTAACCACCGTTGCAGCACTCATCCTTAAACCACAAGGACGATTTTTGCAATTTTTTTTTCGAATTAAAAAAAAAATTCCTTTGTTTTTTTTTCGAATATTTTTTGAATATTTTTTTCGAAAATGTTTTTTATATAAACATATTTTATATAAAAACGTTTTATAAAAATGTTTTTATTTAAAAATGTTTTTAATATAAAAATGTTATTTTTTATATAAAACGTTTTTATATATAAAGTTTTTATATAAAGCTTTTTTATATAAAAATGTTTTTATATAAAGCTTTTTTATATAAAAATGTTTTTATATAAAATTAAAAAAGTTTTTATATAAAAACGTTTCATATAAAACAACATTTTTATACAAAACTTTTTTATATAAAACATTTTTATGATGAAAAAAATTATTCAAAAAAAAACGGATAAAAACAAAAGAAAAACGGACAAAAACGTATTTTTCCCCGTTTTTATCAATTTTTTTTCGTTTTTATCCGTTTTCATCCTTTATTTATACTTTCTTACGCTTTTTATCCGTTTTCTTACGTTTTTGTTTGTTTTTATCCGTTTTGTCAGTTTTTGTCTGTTTTTCTTACGGCCATTTATTTATATAATTTTTTTTATAAAAACGTTTTATAAAAAAGTTTTTATATAAAAATGTTGTTTTATATGAAACGTTTTTATATAAAAAAGTTATATATAAAAACGTTTTATATAAATTGTTTTATATATAAAAATGTTTTCTATAGAAACGTTTTATAAAAATGTTTTATATAAAAACGTTTTATAAAAAAGTTTTTATACAAAAATGTTGTTTTATATGAAACGTTTTTCTTACATTTTTTCTAAATGTTGTTTTAAAAACGTTTTTCTTACGTTTTTTTTTAAATGTTTTTATATAAAAATGTTTATATAAAAACGTTTTATAAAAAAGTTTTTATATAAAAATGTTGTTTTATATGAAACATTTTTATATAAAAAGTTATATATAATAAAAAAAATTATATAAAAAACTTTTTAATTTTTTTTTATAAAAACATTTTTATATAAAAAAAATTTATAAAACGTTTTTATATAAAACATTTTTATATAAAAAACATTTTCGAAAAAATATATTAAAAAAAAATCAAAAAAAACACGGAGGAATTTCTTTTTTTTTTATTAATATTTTTTTTAACTCTAAAAAAAATTGCAAAAATCATCCTTGTGGTTTAAGTATGGGTGCTGCAATGGTGGTTAGCCAAAAGGGCTAAAGTGTAACTACTAACGGAGTCCATTTAACGGCAGTTAAGTCAAAGGACCAAAAGTGCACATAACAGTGCAGTCAACGTAGCATCTTTGCACTTAATGAACCACAAGGACAAAACGTGCAATTTAGCCATACCACATGGACGATTTTTGCAATTTACTCGAGGAAACAATTTATATTTGTGGGGGCTGTTGTTTTACCGTTGGAAACCCGACCCAATTGAAGCAACCCGCTTACTAGGCAAAAATATTATTCACGTAGATAAATAAATGCTAGCTGGAAAATAAGTTTGGAATGTTTGTGGTATTTACAGGTAACATCAAGTTTTGTTTGTGATAAAAGTATTAAAAAAGGTAAATTGGTGGTATTTGAAAAAGTTCGTTGGTAATATAAGTCTTTAACCCTAATAAAAAAGAATGTCTGTGTTAAAAATAATTACAACATATGTTTTATTATTGAAAGTTATTTTTAGTTAATATATATTGTTTTATTTAAAAAATATAAAAAAATAATATAATAAATAAAATGTATACGCCATGGCACCAGAAAATTGGTATTATGTTGGGGATGGGGGGTTTTGATGTCATAGTCAAAACTCGTGTCATAGAGAAAAAATGCTGAGGTGACACCACTTTTCTTATGGCACCACCTTTTGACACTAAACGATACCTAGCCCTCTTATAAGAAAAACTCACTAAACTTATAATCATCAATTTAATGCTAAAATTTGAAAAATAAAAGTGCTAACTGTTTACACTATTAATAATTTAGACGTTTTACTTTTGAAAAACATATATCTACTACGTTATAAAGTATTTGAGACATACTAAATAAAAAAGGTTTAAAATGATAAACATTTACTCGTCACAAAAAAAGTTACCGGGTACTCGCCGCCGCATTATGCGGGTATCCTTCTAGTACAACCTAATTGGTACACCGTGTAAGAATTTGTGTATGAACCATAAATGAGTTATTCAAGTCACTAGTCTAAAACCTGGCAACAAAGTTACAAAAATCACAAATAATACATAGCTTCCACTTACACATGAATAATCATGGGTAAACGTATGCATGACTTCTACTCAACCTTTTTGAATCATATTTAGAACTAGTTGTTAAACTCTGTACGAAACCAACACAGGTCAAGTCTCAGTCTTGTAGACCCGATGTTAACTCAAAAAAGTCCACTAGATGTTACTTCCCAGTGTTAACTACATGACAAGTTGGCGCAAGCCGCCAAGAAGTAGGTTGTGATTTAGAATTAAGCTTAACAAACTATCTCAAGTTATAAACAACAACAAAAATAATAAAGCCGCCAGAGCAAGATATGAGAAATGTAAATGTATATTGTTTCAAAAGTAAAGATAATGTTTTTATAAATCAGTTATATCATAAACATTGTTCTTATAATTAGTTATATCATAAGACAAAAGGTGAATTTGACAACATGTCAACTCACATCCAATAAGTGTGGCATATGCATCAATCTAAATAAGCAAAAGTTTCCCCAAAGAGTAATAACCATGGATAGTTGGGCACTAGGGGTTGGTTAAAGCAGCGAAGTATGAATCCTATTTGAGTATGTTGCGTATACGTTTCTTAACACGCAAACACAAGCCCAATCTTCATGGTCCACACTCACCAAACACAATCTCAACTTTTTGTCTTTTGGGTTATCTTTGATCAATCACACACTCTTTTTTTCGTGTGTCACATTGTTAGATACTTAGATGATATTAGCCATAAGTTTGTGATAATGCATTTGATAATTGTGTTATACACTTAACATGATCATGAAATTTCATCCATCATTTTTGTTTTTTTGTGCATATGATTTGAAATAATTATTGATTTTCAGGATAGTTACGTGTTCTTTTGTAAAGGGTTTTGGTATCAATAGAAAGTCTTTGCCTTTGGAATGAAAATTGAAATGGATATGTTAAAAATATATATATATATCAACTTCACACCACCATTTCTATGCAATCTATACCTAGTCAAAAACTGGGCAATGGAAGTAAAATGTTAGTTGAATGCTTCAATAGCCTGTGCTGTATTATTTAAAAATGGTGGCACAAGGTACCCTTTGTTGACTGATTCTTCCACTTTTAACGTTTTAAAAGATCGTCTAATCTTGACAATATTATTATTATGTAGAGTTGGCACAAGATTACACTTTTAACTAGTTTCATTGGTTTATAATCATTCATAATAACAAAAACCCAAAATCGCTACGTATCTTGGCACATTAAGATTTTCCGGAACATAGATTACGACAATATGATTCCACCAACGTTTTGTCGATATTAAACTCGATTGTTGCAAATTCAATGGCTTTCATTCTAGGAAACGGATGAACGCGATATATGTTAGGGAAAAATAAAAAGAGAAGACGAGAGAGCTTACGTACGTCATGAATAATGAAACTTATAGCTTACGTACAATATACTCGTAACATGAATGAAATAACTTTCGTATTCTACTAGTGGTTAATTTTCTTAAATAAATTTGCCGTTGTTGCATAGCTGCCCACTAAAATAAAAGGAGAATGTCGTTAAATACTAGAAAACATTATTGTGCATGCCCACAATATCATACACTGGCCATATTTATGCTTAGTAATTCAGCATACGTATTCTTAGAAACCATAATTAGATATTTTTTAATTATTGTACTCTCATTAAATTAAAAATTGCGTCCAAATTGAAATGAATCACATACATAAATGGAATCGTTAAGCCAATAAAAAAGATCATTAGTGAAGAGTATTTTTAAGTGATTTGTTTGCTAATATGATTTTTACACAAATAGTAATTATATTTATATTGTTTTTGACATTTATATATGTGTACTTAAATTTTTTTGTTCATACTTTTCATGTGAACATTTAACTATTTTGTCTACATTTGCAAATGTTGAGATATTATTCACGCAAGATTTGTTCACAAACTAGAGAAACGTGGATTTATTCTTTTTTTTTTCAACAGTTTTGATTTGGTTCATTAATCATAGTTTCAATTTTGGTTAGGTTCATCAGTTTTGATTTTATGCTTTTTTTTAAACAGTTTGGTTTGATTCATCAGTTTTGGTTTGGTTCATCAGTTTTAATAGTTAAAAACATTAACTATTAAAAAACATCACTTTTTGAATCTTACATTAATAAAATGATTAATGATGCGTTGTGGGAAAAAAATTAGTGCATTTAGCTCAACTTTAACACTAAAAATCTAAGCTAGACATTACATCAAACACCTTGTATGCAACAAATATGAGTAAAACACCATCTTTAACGTGTGATATCTTACCCATATGACATCAAATTTGAGTTATTTAAATTTCTAGGTAAAGAGTGAGCAAAAATCTATAACTTTCATGTTTTAAGTTTTCCACGATTCGACATTTATGAAGGTAAAAAATATGGCCGAAAATGCCAAAAAAATCAAGAAAATCAAGAACTATTTGATATGTAAAAAAAAAAGTTCGAAATATTTATCAAGATTTATACCAAATTAAAACGAATCAAAATTTAAAAATTATGGTGAAATTGATTTTTCGTAAAAGTTTATCGTTTAAAATTTATTTGCGTTTGAAATTTGGGGCGAATTATAAAAAACGGGTTAAAATGACAAAAATACACCTAACCAAATTTAATAAGAAAAAAAAATAAAATAAATGAGGGACAGTTGTCATATTATTAGTGACTTTCTAGCCTTTTTAATTTATCTTACTCTTAAACATATTATATTACTCCGTATATTTTGGTATCATTTATAAAAATAGATCCGAGGACCCATGTGTCAATTCTTTCACATTAAAGTCAAAAGATCACTTTTAATATTAGTCATTAAAAACTATATAAAAGATTCAAATAAACTAGTACTACATTATTGTAAGATCGTGAGAGAATATGGTGAAATAACAAAGATTACATTTTTTTTTTCTTTTTTATACCGGATTGTTAGTTATTAGTGATTAAGGTCCATCAATCACATCCAATTAGACAATGACTGATACCAAAAGTCACACCAAGTTACGTCAATCTACACTTTTTTGTGAAATCATATCCAATTAGACAGTATGCTGAACTCTTTACCGCTGAAAGGGTTAAAGTCCCCGGTGGGACTAACAAAGATTGCATGCTACATGAAACACTATATATATACCACCAACACAAAGTTCACACCAAAACCAAACCAACCATCTTTTCTTTCATCTTCACACAAAAACAATGTCTTCTAATCCTATAATCTTGTCTCTCTTCATTTCTTGCATTTTTTTCGTTTCTTCGTTGTCCGCAACAACCACGACGGTACGAAGAAATGGCAACCGAATGATCAAAGACCTTAATTTGCACCCAAGTCATGGAGCCAATATCTTTAAGTCGAATGCTCGTTCTTTCGACGATGAACTTAAAGTTTCTGAACTCGGGCTTGCTGAGAAACGGCTTTTGTTCCCTTTTAAGATACTTGGTGACTCGGGTGCTAGTGTTTCTGACTTGGCTCAACACGCGGGTTATTATCGTATACAACATACCATAGATGCAAGGTACCTTAGTATATTACATGTTGTCACGTTTTTCTAATACATGACCAATTCGTATTGAAAAAAATTCCTTAGTTGCATTTTTTTCATGGGTTGTAGTTTTCTAATTGGGAAAGTAACCTACCCTTAGAAAAAGATTTTTATAGTTAGGACAATTGTGGGTTCTTGATGACTTTTTGGTGACAAATGACTGTTAGTTGTTGTTATTGGAGTATATTGGTAAGCTTTATATTATGGAATCTTTAAATAAAGGACATGTGAGTAGGGTCCAATAGGCACATTCTAACGATTCCTTAACAATGCTACAATTTTTTTTGTTATTGTACTTTAGCACTGTTCCTGCATTAGTTTCAGTCAGGGATTGCCCATATGGTTTGCATACCTAGATTTTCTTAAAAATAAGCCATAGGAATCATCAATAAGCCATTACCCTATGAAAATCACTTAAACAGACACAATGTAGCCATGTATATGTTAGTTCATGGATATAATTATCGTGGTACTAGTTTAATATAGTTATGTGTTACAAACACATCGAGTATATTGTTTTAGTATAATTTTCCTTTATCGTATAGTTGACATGGCGCCGACCTCTTTTAGCATTATATTAGCAGATAAAGTTAATTTGTGTGGTCGTGTTTATGTGCTAACTGATTAAATATGTTAAAGAACGACTAATATTGCTAAAGCGGGCACTTGTTTTGTATTGCATCCAAAAGAAAGACTAAGATTGGTAAAGATAATGTTTGCAGGATGTTCTACTTTTTCTTTGAATCGAGAAGAGCCAAAGCTGACCCGGTGGTCATATGGCTAACAGGAGGACCAGGGTGCAGCAGTGAATTGGCTTTGTTTTATGAAAACGGTCCTTTTAAGCTTACCAGCAACTTGTCTCTCGTTTGGAATGATTATGGTTGGGATAAGGTGATTCATCCTTTTACGGACTAATCTCATAACGCACGTCATCCATTAACTTATGCAGTGTATTCATGAGCCGGTTTCATTTGATACAGGTATCTAACATCATATTTGTTGACCAACCGACTGGGACTGGTTTTAGTTATAGTTCTAGTGACCGGGATCTTCGTCAGGATGAAACTGGTGTCAGCACCGACCTCTACAACTTCTTACAGGTTTGAATACCCGTAGAATAATGTAATAAACAATTCTGATATGTTAGAAAGTAGGAATCTAACATTGTAAATGACAGGCATTCTTTAAGGCCCATCCGGAATATGTCAATAACGATTTCTACATCACTGGAGAATCATACGCAGGACACTACATTCCAGCTTTTGCTTCTCGGGTCAACCAAGGAAACAAAAACAAAGAAGGGATTCATATCAACTTCAAGGGATTCGCTATTGGAAATGGGCTAACTCATCCTGCAATACAGTATCAAGCATACACAGATTACGCATTGGATAATAATGTAATATCAAAATCAGATTACAACAGAATAAACCAAAAAATTCCAGCTTGTCAAAGGGCAATCAAACAATGTGGTAATTCTTCATGTTTCAATTTTTTTTATTGAGTTTCGAATGACATAACTTATAAGCATGCTAATGTGCTTTTATTTTCAGGAACAACTGGTACAAGCACATGTCAATCTGCGTATACTGTATGTCAACAAATTTTCGAAGACATACTTTCTGTGACAGACAACATAAATGTAAGAACTTGCAGAAAATAAACTCAGTAACTAAATAAGTTGATTATTTGTTTATGATTTTTTCATGCTTTCTATTGTCAGTATTACGATATAAGGAAGAAATGTGAGGGGAGCTTGTGCTATGACTTCTCAGGCGTTGAGAGTTTTCTAGGAAAATCATCGGTTAAGTCAGCATTAGGTGTTCCAAGTGATATAGATTTTGTTTCATGTAGTGATACAGTGTATCGTTCAATGCTGAATGACTGGATGAGAGATCTTGCAGTCGGAATTCCACCACTTCTGGATCAGGGTATTGAATTGCTTGTATATGCTGGTGAACATGATCTTATTTGCAACTGGCTCGGTAAGTTATTTTCTTCGTGTATAAAACAAAAAATCAATTGGTATGCGGTTTTATTGAAAATAATTTAACAAATGAACGGTTTGCAGGGAACTCAAGATGGGTTCATGCCATGTCATGGTCAAGACAGAAAGATTTTGTTGCAGCTTCAAATGTGACGTTTTTAGTTGATGGGAAGGAAGCTGGTGTTCTAAAGAATCATGGGCCGCTTACGTTCCTTAAAGTTCATAATGCTGGACACATGGTTCCTATGGATCAACCGAAAGCTTCACTAAAGATGTTGGAGTTGTGGACCACAGGGAGGCTTAATCCGGCCAAGCAGGGTGCGGTTGCACCTCTATGATTGATTTGCAGAGCCTAAAGAAACAAAACTATATATAAAAAGCAACTGTTTTTTTTTACAAAGATCCTTGAAATTGCTGAATATTTGGTTGCACATGTGCAAAACACTCTGAAGATCGAAAAGGTGAAAACTATACTTGTAATTAAACAAGAAATCTTATTCGGAATGGTATATGATAGAAAGTAACAAAAGTAAGAATTCACATGAATGTGCTTTCCTTGTTGATTGAGTCTTACATAATGTTTTCTATGCCAATATTACTTGTCTAAGAAGAATTGTTAATCGAGAACGATACGTGACAAAAACTTGGACTATATCTGACATTTCCCTCTTTTGGATTATCTAAGGCATCGTTTGTAAAACAGATTGAAAAAACAAGTTTCCACAATATGAGCCTACAAATATAGCATTTTGACAGAATTGGTAGTATAATACAAAGAAGCTAGAAATGATCTTCAAGTAGAAAGGGAACAAAAGTACCATTACTTATACTAATACTAATCATCGATTGCAAGTGGATTTTCATGTGGAAAACTATTTCAAGCCCACAAGTCTAATACACTCATTGCAGAGGTGAAAGACAATGCAACACTTGATCACAACGGCTCCAGTTCTCATTTACCAGTTTTTCCTTGCCTTCATTATCTGATCCTTCCCCAACTTCACTCCATAAAGAACAAAATTTGAACTCAAAGCATATCTGTATTTGTCAGTATTAAGGATTACAGGATTGAGCATTAGTAGTATATGTAAGAATGTGACATGTTATTGTAAGAATGGTACATTATGTCTTGACTGTTTTATTTGTTAGTAGTATGCTAACTCTTAAGCCTATATATATGGTACATCACGGGAGGATCATATGCAAGACACAACATTCCAATAGTAGCTACTCGTATAACCAACGGAAACAAGAACAAATAAGGGGTTTATATAAACTTAAGAGGATTCGTCACTGGAAATGGGCTAACTAATCCTGAAATCCAGTATCACGCATACACAGATTTCTCTTTGCAAAATAATTTAATATCCATATCAGATTATGGGCATGTTTGGCACACAAACTTATTGGCAGATTATGCTTATTTTTTATAAAAAAAAAGCTACTTAAACTATAATCTTTGTTTGATATGCATAACTTATAAAAATTCTTGAAAAATAATATTCAATAATCTCTTGAAATCAAATGCAACTTTATGTAGCTTATAAAAATAATCTCTTTTTTCTCAATCTCCAGTTCCATCTCCATCTACGGCTTCATCTCCGGTTCCAGCAACAATTACTTTTGCCTACATACCCACAAAATAAATAAAGAAATGCCAACTTGCAATAAGCAGTGTGGTAATTTTAAATCTTTTGAATCTTTTTCCTAGAAGTTTATTCATTTATGTTATGACTGAATTTAGAAGGCCTTAACCATTGTACTGAGTTCTTTTTTTTTTCCCTCAGGCACGAACGGTACAGACATATGTCAATTTGCCTATAACTTATTGCCAGAAATTTTTCGAGGAGATATATCATCTTACAGACCACATACACGTAAGAACTTGTAAAGTATAAGATTATTAACTTTTTCTCCATTTTCAGTACAACGACATAAGGAAGAAATGTGTGGGAGTCTACTCCTATGACTTCTCAAAAGTGGAACATTTTCTAGGCAAATGGTCAGTTAAAAAAGCTTTAGGGGTACCAAGTAATATACAGTTTGTTTCGTGAATGATCAATGACTGGATGAGAAATCTTGAAGTCGGGATTCCAGCACTTTTGGAACAGAATATTCAATCTCTGGTATATGCCGGAGACTATGATCTTGTTTTCAACTGGCTACGTAAGTCGATATCTTCAATCCTGAAATAGTTCATTTGTTATGCCATTTAACCAAAAATAAATAAATTGTTTGTAGGGAACTGGAGATGGGTTCATGCTATGGCATGGTCTGGTCAGAAAGATTTCTTGCAGCTTCAAATGTTTGTTTTTTAGTTGACGGGAAAGAATCTGGGATATGGAAGAATTATGGGCAACTCGCATTTATTAAGGTTCATAATGCTGGACAGATGGTTCCTATGGATCAACCAGAGGATGGACCGAAGATGTTGGAGTTATGACCAACAGGAAAACTTACTCGTTGATAAGGCTTTGAAAAAAAAAAAAAAAATGAAAGAAAAAAGAAGAAGATAAAGATCCGTATACCCGTTGAATGTATCCTCTGTTTTTGTGTGCATATTCACCTGAAAGAAACAAAAAGATCAATACCTTACTTGTAACGACAGCCATTTTTATGCACTGTTATAAAAGGGAACATAAGAGGAAGTCGTTACATAAATCATGCTTTTGCTTATGGAGTACTAAATTCATGGCTTTTTACTATTTCTGGCATTGAACTACTAAATGAGCATTTAGATCATGAGATAACTCATATATACATGCATGTCCCATATGCAAAAAGCTAAATTTAAGCAAAGAAAGTTAAAGTATCATAATCAATCATCATAAATAAAAGGGTAGTTAAGATTATATTTAAACTTATGGCCTTTAACATAAGTTATGGATTCAAACTTTCACACAAAAACCGAAAGTTAAGCTTTATATGTCAGTAGAATCGAATTGAATGCTTGCCAATAGAAACAAACTTCTATCTAGAAACCGAAAGTTAAGCTTTAATGCTTTATACGTCGCAAGAAGCTAAATATAAAAATCAGCTGAGAACAAGTACAATGTTGTAACACCATGATGTACATGGGAACATATTACAAGTTACATGTAACAAGGCGACTATATTAGACAAGGCAGACACTATTAATGTAAGAAATTACAAAGAATAGAAACTCACACACAAACAATGGTTTTTCCTCCAATCTTCGGTCTTTTTATCACTTTCTTTCTTTTTATTTCTTCATCATCAACTAAAACTGACTTTTCTACGCTGTCCTCGTTAGAGTTTTCCCACTATATGGAAAAAACTGGCCAAAAACTGGTTGAAGACCTCAATTTGCACCCAAATCTTGAAGTCAATCTCTTCAAGGCATACACCAATTATTCTAATGATGAACTTAACTTCTCTGAATTCGGGATTGCTGAGAAACGGTTGCTGTTACATGTTCTTGGCAACTCTGGTGCAACTGTGCATGATCTGGCTCAACATGCCGGATATTTTCGTATTAAACATACCGTAGACGCAAGGTATGTTTAAAATTTGTTAATTTGAAGTATATTCGATGTCATGAGATTTTTAGCATTTGTCTAATATCAAAGGTTTATACAAAATCCTTTTAGATACATATAGTGTAATGACTATACTATATGTGGTAAAAAGTTAGCAAATTCTGCTAGTATATCAAAATGTAACCCAAAAAAAAAATCATATCAGATGTTAATAAAAATATATCAAAATGTGACAAAATATAGCAAAATAAAAAAATATGTTTAAGGATACATATAGTATGACTATACTATATTGGATTTTACTGGGCCAAGACCCAGCCTAGAGGTCTTGGGCGGTTGGGCCTATGTAGCCAAGGCCTAATTTTATTTAAGCCCATAATATTTTGTATAATAAGACAAGCTTTTTAAACTTTTCTTTAGAAGACAAATCTATAAATAAATTTCTGTATAATTTAATAAATCTAACAAATGGCTTAAATAAATTAAAGAGATATCAAACATGCAGGTTTTTCTACTTTTTCTTTGAATCAAGAAGAGCCAAAGGTGACCCAGTGGTGATATGGCTAACCGGAGGACCAGGTTGCGCAAGTGAGTTAGCTTTGTTCTACGAAAATGGACCTTTTAAGCTTACAAACAACCTCTCTCTTATATGGAATGATTACGGTTGGGATAAGGTACTATGTTGTTTTTAGACTAGTAACATCATAAGCGACCCATCTATTGTATTGACCACGCGATTTTTATCTTTCAACACAGGTTTCTAACATCATATTCGTTGACCAACCTACTGGGACTGGTTTTAGTTATAGTTCCAGTGATCAAGACACACGCCATGATGAAACTGGTGTCAGCAATGACCTCTACAAGTTTTTACAAGCATTCTTCAAGGCCCATCCGGATTACGCCAAGAATGATTTCTACATCACGGGAGAATCATATGCAGGACACTTCATTCCAGCTTTAGCTACTCGTATTAATCGGGGAAATAAGAACAAAAGAAGGATTTATATAAACTTGAAGGGATTCACTATTGGAAATGGTCTAACTAATCCTGAAATCCAGTATCCAGCCTACACAGATTACGCTTTGGCTAATAATATAATATCCGTATCAGATTATAACAGAATAAATAATAAGGTGCCGGGTTGCATAGAGTATATTAAACAATGTGGTAATACTTAACCCTTCTAGTTTTTGTTACTTTACTTACTTTATGGTCGTAACTCGCAACTGTATGAGCATGCCTATTGTGTTGTTATTTTCAGGCACGAATACAAGCCTATGTAGTGCCGCCTTTATGTCATGTCAGCGAATTTTAGAGGATATTATCTATTCAACAAACAAAATAAATGTAAGAACCTGTAAAATAGCAATTTATTAATATGTACAAAAAGTTGATTATATCATTTTATAATTTGTTTTGTATTTTCAGTACTACGATATAAGGAAGAAATGTGAGGGGCGCTTATGCTATGACTTCTCAAATGTGGAAAAATTTCTAAATGAAACATCGGTTAAAACAGCATTAGGGGTACCAAGTAGTATACAGTTTGTTTCGTGTAATGGTACAGTGTACCAAGCAATGATTGATGACTGGATGAAAAATCTTGATGTCGGGATTCCAGCACTTTTAGAGCAGAATATTGAATTCCTTGTATATGCAGGAGAATATGATCTTATTTGCAACTGGCTCGGTAAGTTGATATCTTCAATCCTGAAAATAGTTCAGCTGTTATGCCATAACCATAATATTGAAAATAAATAACTGGATTGCAGGGAACTGGAGATGGGTTCATGCCATGCCATGGTCTGGTCAGAAAGAATTCGTCGCAGCATCAAATGTTTCGTTTTTAGTTGATGGGAAAGAAGCTGGGATTTTGAAGAATCATGGGCCGCTCACGTTTCTGAAGTTCCTTGATGCTGGACACCTGGTTCCTATGGATCAACCAGAGGCTGCACTAAAGATGTTGGAGTTGTGGACAACACGAAAACTTAATCCACCCAACAAGGGCGCAGCTGGTCATCTTTGATTACTTTGAAGACGCTGAGAAAAACAAAAAAACACAAAGATCCGTATGAATGTTGAATGTATTTTCTGTTCATGTGTTAAAGAAAGAAAAAGGTCAAAACTCTTGTAATTAGCTAGTAAATTTCTGTTCAGTCTATAAATGATGTTTTTGCTTGTTAATGAAGTGTTAGTGTCATGGTTTACTAGAGTATAAACAATTTGAAGGCAGATGGCCAAAAAAGAACTTGGTCACTTTTTTACCGTTGCTCAACTCAATTTCCAAGTTGCAGATTTAACTGCTGTTTATATTTATGGTTTGTAATTAGAAAGTTTGGATGAACTGGTAAAATGTATATGACAGAAAAAGTTGACTGTATTTTGCAGGGTTGTCCATATTTTCTTTTTTTCAAGGTGTGGTGAAGAATGGTTTATTTGCAATAAGCAAAAAATAAGATGGTTTAAAAGTCGATAACTCATTTCAGAAGACAGGGAACAGTTGAAATGGACCAATTTAACTTAACTCACAATCATGAGAACATGATTAAGTATCAAAACAGGTTCTTGCACAAATCTTTTTATGAAGACAGTAGTAGCATGGCATAAGGCTAATCAATCAAGAAACAAGATATGTAAACATAACTTTAAATACGAATAGAAATTTTCTGTTATTGAATTCAAAGGAGTACAAGTTAATCACAAATGTATACAGCTCCTAATAAAAGAATCAACATTGATTCAAGGCTGAAAATTTTAGCTTATTGGTTGAACAGATCCAAAATTTCCTCAGTAAACCTACTTTGCTTGTAACATGTGAATTAGTGAATATACCAATTTTTTTGGCTAAACAATGAAGGATTGTTCATTGAGAGTGATAAACAACAAACATTGTGGACCATCAATAACAAATTTCCATTGTTGGATTATGTATTTCTGTCGAAGGTTTAGCTTGTAAAGCAGAAAAATCCTCTTTTCGGACAAACCATAACTTATATATCACATTTGACAAGAGTGGTAATAAACTAATAATACAAGAAAGTTAACAATTAATCTTCAAAGTAAAGAGTGAACAAATTTATCATTAGTTCGACTAATATTTGCACTAAATAATCTCTTGCATGTAAGTTTGCGTGTGGAAATCTATTTAAACATTCTATAAATCCTTATAACCCATCAATCTTCACATAATCGCAAAACAAACTTAAACACAATGGTTCCAGTTTTAAATTACCTTTTTATTCTTGTCCTTGTTAGTCATTCACCCATCTCATCTGCAACTTCACTGCATACAAGAACCGGATATGAACTCATTGAGGCACTGAACTTGCACCTGAGACGTGATGTTAACATATTTAAGCCAAACACTTCTGATTCTGTCAGCATTACAAATTCAAGGATTGTTGAAAAGCCGTTAAGGCTCCCAGTTCTTGGCGAATCAGGTGCTTCTGTTCGTGACCTTGCACATCTTGCTGGATATGTTCGAATCAAACACACTATAGGTGGAAGGTATATTTTATCATCACCACAGTAACCTGTAACTTAAACTTTCAAAATATAAAATGGTTTTTTACCACATTTGCAGGATGTTCTACTACTTCTTTCAATCAAGAAACAAGAAAGATGCTCCTGTTGTTATATGGTTGACCGGAGGACCAGGTTGTAGTAGTGCAATAGGTCTTTTTAATGAAAACGGTCCATTTCATTTGACCAAGAACTTGTCTCTTGTTTGGAATGACTACGGGTGGGATAAGGTTGCCAATATGATATATATTGATCAGCCAATTGGAACTGGTTTTAGCTACACTTCTAGTGAAAAAGACATTCGATATGATGAAAAGGGTGTGAGTGATGATCTTTATGACTTCTTGCAGGTACGTGAACTGGAAATATTTAACCTATATCAAAATTCCTAACACAAAGTACTAATGATAAAAAAAAGTTTTGTACATTGTAACAGGGGTTCTTTAAGAAGCACCCTGATTATGTAAAAAACGACCTCTACATAACCGGCGAATCATTTGGAGGGCATTATATTCCAGCATTTGCAGCCCGTATAAACAAGGGGAACAAGAACAAAGAAGGCATTCATATAAACTTGAAGGTGCACTACAATGTTAATGAATTATAGCCCTTTTTAATACTTCCATTATTGTTCACTGAACTATGATTAATTTAAAAGGGATTTGCGATTGGGAATGGACTCACGGAACCTGGACCCCAATTTGGAGCGGATCCAGATTTTGCTTTTATTAAACAACTAATTAACGAAAAAGATTACATCAGAATAAGTCAGATGGTGCCAGAATGTACTAAGGCAGCAAAGAAATGTGGTAAGCTATCTATAATCTATTTCTTTGTTTAAACACGATATATGCATCCACTACGTGTATAATTGAGTATATTACGTATCTAGGTACAAATGGTACAGACAGCTGCCTTGATGCCTCAGACAAATGTTGGAAAATTTTACATGAAATTTTGTCTGTTAACCCTGTTTGTGTAAGCACTTGATTATCCTACAATCATAACTCCGTAATTCACCATGAAATTCATATGAACGTTAGAAAATATGTGTTTTATGGCAGGTTTATGATATAAGAAGCAAAAAATGCCCTGACTTGTCAGCAATCGATGTATACTTAAATACACCATCAGTGAAAAAAGCATTAGGTGTACCAAAGGGTTTATACTACACGGCATGTAATAGAATGGTGTATCAAGCATTGGGGGCAGACATCATGAGAAACCTTGAAGTTGGACTTCCAGACCTTTTGGAAGACGGAATAGAGATGCTTATATATGTTGGAGAATATGATCTGATTTGCAACGTGCTTGGTAAGTTTCTTTCATCCCCTTCTTTAAATTAATGGGAAAAAGTTTACATGTTTTTACAAGGTTAATGAACATGGATTTTGAATATACAGGGAACATTAGATGGTTAACGGCAATGAAATGGTCGGGTCAATCAGATTTTGAAGCATGTGAAATTGTTAAATTCAAAGTAGATGGGAAAGAGGCTGGAATACTAAAGAGCCATGGCCCTCTCTCTTTCCTTGAGGTTCATGTGTAACCGTCTATATATATATATATATCTATATGTACGTCATTAGCGAGCCTCATTTGTTTAATAAACGATGTTTTTGTCTGAATCAGATGTATAAAGCTGGACATATGGTTCCAATGGATCAACCAAAGGCTTCACTGCAGATGTTAAAGACGTGGATGGATGGAAAACTTAAGTAATTAGAGAACGGATTCTAAGCTACGCATGATAGATATAAACTCGGAAAAGACATACACATGTTTAAAGCTATATGATCTTTATTTCGGTTTTAATATATTTACACGATAAAGAAACAAGGAATTTCTTGATTAAGAATCCCGTCGTTTTCTTTCTTTCCTACATATCATTGCCAATGGTGCTACAATTCATATTCCTCGTTATTATTCCTATTTCATCCACAAGCAACACTCCAATCTCGGGCAATCTTTAAGAACATAAATTATTCAAACCGGTCTCTTAAGATGCAAATTTGTGAAAAACTAGTGGAGTATTATATTAAAACAAAAATAGATCCATAAATGGAAGAAAATATGTCAGATTGCTCTCAAATGTTGGTAGCATAAAGCAATAACGACAAACAATTAAAGTGAGCAGATAGACAAAATCAACCAGTTTTACTCCATATAGTTCACTCAACAAACTGATAACAGGACGAAAGCCAGATTTCAGAGGAACAACTGATACATCTCGCTGAGGATGTGCATTTCCATGTTTTGGTAGTGTCATCTGAAACATCACTCCCTCCAAAATCTTACTTGCAGTCTCACCTAATTAGGGGGTGTTTTGCATTGCATTTTCAACCCAAAAAACGAAAAAATAATAAAAAATTACAAGTAGAATAACCTTATAACCCTGTATGACTATTATCCGATCATCATAATCAGTTTTCTTGATGCTAGTCGCTTACTCATCAACTATTTACCCAAAACTGATCATTTGACATCTAAACTAATCAGAATCAGTTTCACTATACCAAAAACTAGAAACCGATACTGTGCCTCAAAAATGTACTAATAATTACCTAATCACTTATATCTCATAAAATTAGAGGTGCATATTTAAGACACAGTAATAACAAAATTCAAGCCTAACCATCTAAGCAATAAGATATGAAACGTAACTTTAAAGAAAAATATAAAAAAATCACCATAATAAAAGTTATAAGGAGACAAACATGATATGACATGTCAGCGATTGAATAATAATTGCACATACCATCCGTGAAGAAAGCATTGAGTGTACTGTTAGGTGTAAATTATACGATATGTAGTCCCGTGGTGATTCAAGCTATGAGGGCAGACGTCATGAGAAACCTTGAAGTTAGCCTGCCGGAATATGATTTTGTTTGCAACTTCTCAATAATTTTCTTTCATCCTGAGCTTTCAATGAAAGAAAAAATAATTTTTTTTACAAGGTTTGAAATGAACATGGGTTTGGATATAAAGGGAACTTTAGATGGGTAATGGCGATGAAATGGTCGGGTCAACCAGATTTTGAAGCATCTGAAGTGTCTGTTTCAAAGTAGATGGGAAAGAAGCTGGGAGTGCTAAAGAACCATGGCCCTCTCACTTTCCTTAAGGTTCGTGTGCGTGTCTAAACATTATACGCATATGGTAGTAGTTAACGAGCTTTATTGGCTTCACTAATCCGATGTTTTGTCTGAATCAGGTACATAATGCTGGACATAAGGTTCTAATGGATCAACCAAAGGCTTCATTACAGATGTTAAAAATGTGGATGGATGGAAAACTTAGTAAATAAAAGAGAAGGTTCTAAGCTACAATATATTGATAGATTCGGAAACGACCTACACAGATGTTGAATAGATGAATTTTTTATTTTGGGATCTATATTTACACGATAAAGATACAAAGAATTCCTTGATTCAAAATCCCATCCTTTTTCCTATTTTCCACATATCATTGACATAACTCAAGGCTGCTATAATTCATATTTCATGTTATCATTCTTCTACAAATAACACTCCAATATTGAGGCAAAATTGTGAAAAACACAGTATGATATCACTACAAAAGCATATCCATACCCACAAGATATTATGTTTCATT
The DNA here is from genome assembly GCA_019973895.1 of Chrysanthemum seticuspe. Lineage (NCBI taxonomy): Eukaryota > Viridiplantae > Streptophyta > Magnoliopsida > Asterales > Asteraceae > Chrysanthemum > Chrysanthemum seticuspe. The sequence continues at coordinate 195,623,865 of BPTQ01000002.1, read as the reverse complement.
GTTCTTAAATGTTGGCATTATAAAGCATTAGAAACAAATAATCAAAGTGACAAAATAGATATTTATTAACCAGATCTTACTCCATATATTTCCCTCAACGTATCGATTACAGGACGAAAGCCAGATTTCAAAGGAACAACGGATACAACTCGCTGATGTTGTGCATTTCCATTCTTCGGTTTTGAAAGTGTCACCCTCAACATCTCTCCCTCCAGAATCTTACTTGCAGTCTCAGCTACAAATAAAACATAGAAAACATTTCCGAAATTAGGGGTGTTTGGCATTGCGTTTTAAACCTAAAACAATATCAATAATTCATAAGTAAGTTTAATCATGTATAATCCGATCATCGTGTACTTAATGTTACTAACCTACTCGTCAACCACTTATCCAAAACTGATTATATGACATCTATATATCTATTTCACTATACCAAAACCCAGAAACATTTACTTATATAGTTATATCTCATAAACTTTCGAGGTAGATACCTCAACCTCATACACAATCAAGAAACAAAACAAAAACAACAAAAAGTTTCACTTATTTTAGTGAAACTATGGCCCAACAGATTTTCACAAAGATTCAAATACCAACAAACAAAAACGCCGAAAATTAAACAACTTTCACCATTTTCGCAAAAGGGTATACAAATTTCAACTTAAAAACAGTACTAAACAGCAATATGATGGCAAAATCAATCAAGTTATACCAAAACACTAAATTGATTAAGTAATGCTTAGATAACCACAAATCAAACAAGTTTCACTAAACACTAAATTTTACGGAGTATAATGTAATGCTTATAAAATTACTACACGCAGAGACTCAAATACCAACAAACAAAAACAACGAAAAGACAACTAATTTCACCATTTTAACCAAAAGGGTATCCAAAACTCAACACAAAAACAACACTAACCACAAAAAAGCAAGAAATTTAGCAAAACTCAAAATTATCACTATGTTATAAATCCAACATAAAAACAGGATAAAAAGACAACTCATTTCACCATTTTCACCAAAAGGGTATCCAAAAATCAACTCAAAACCAAAAACTAACCACAAACAGGATAAATCTTGGCAAAATCAACAAACTCCTGAGCAGAACAACCAAACAAAACCTTAGCAGCCCTATCAAACGCCACAACAACAAAAACCTTTTCATCTGTCGCAACTGACATTAACACACGAAACAAAAGCTTAGAAGTGGGACCCACTTGACAGTTTATATTATTATTTAAAAATGTGCAGTGGTTGCAGCATTGTGTATCTGGTAGTGATAGTGTTCTTTCGCAAGAAGAGCAAACTGTGTAGTATAAAGATGTGTGGTCGATGGAGATGAGTGTGCAGGTTATGGTGGTTGGTTTGTCGGGTTCCATGGTGATAACTGATGGGTTGTGCAAAATGGGTCAAAATTGATGTTTTTCCGGTGGGTGGGAAAGTGAATGTTGTTTTGAAGATTTGTTATGATAATAAGTTTTGTATGAATGTGTGTCACATGAAGCGGGGATAGCTCAGTTGGGAGAGCGTCAGACTGAAGATCTGAAGGTCACGTGTTCGATCCACGTTCACCGCATTTCATCAATTTTTAGATGTTTTATGATTTATTTATTTTTTGTCTAGGGGCAATGAGGGCTATGTTTATAAAAAAATAAAAATATGTATAATTGGTTAAAAGATGTTAAGAAAAATACAAAACAACTAATACATGTTGAATTCTTTAACCATATTCTTTAGAATTATATTTATTAATTTTTTTTTTTTTTTTTTTTTTATTGATGTCAAAGCAATCAAGCATGATGTAGTGTTTGTTTATGCAATCTACATTTGTCTAACTATTTAAGGTTGACATGATTAAGTTTTATTATGTTTTCCTAAGTTTGTTACCTCTTTTCGATATTATTCTACCACATAAATTGTAAGTATGTAAATACTAGCTAAACACTTAGGACATCTGAGACTTATTAGCTACGACTTTCTTGTGATTCTAAGTGCTAAATGAACGCTTGTTGATACCTTAAGTCCCTAATCGATTTAACATCCGATCATTGTAATCTAAACATAAAACAAACACGCATCTACAGACGCACGCGCACACACACTTGAAGCACACGGTGCAGTGAGTTAAAGATAAGTTATAGGGCATTTTTGGTACATATAACACATCCATGTGCGTTATAGGTGCACTCGACATGTGCATAACGTAGGTTATTGGGTTTTTTTTTTCTTTCTTTTCTGAGTGAGTAAAAGTAAAGCGAGTGAAGTTTTTGATGGCATGTTATAAAATATTATTAGGAAGGATGGTTTTTTTGTGTGTGGATAAAATCTGATGTCACAAGCAAATAAATTGTCTTATAGCACGCACTGCACCTAGTGCTCGTGGTAGTTGTCGAACAACCTTGAACCAACCCCACAAGCATAACACATAACACAAACTACTCTTTGTCGTTGTGCGCCATTATATACAGGTATACTGCTATTACATTTTTAATCCTTTAGTAAAATGCATATCATACCGGTATTACATTTTTAATGCCTTTTGTAAAATGCATATTAGTGATTAGATACTGAAAAATTGCCCGCAGTTTAATCAATTTACCACCATATAGGTGTTACTCATCTTTTTATATAATAAGATATAACTGTTTTATGGCAATCCATCATTTTATTGATTAATAGAAGAGTTCAATTTTAAAATTAGAGCAATCTTATTAGTTAATAAATGTCAAAATTTGAATTTTTTTGTCGAGCTATTGATAATCTCGGTGAAGAAATTTTGCTAAGAAAAAAACTTAAATTACACGTGGCCTTGTGAGCTCATTTTTTTTTTTTTTTTTTTTTTTTTTTTTTTTTTTTTAATTTTACGGATTTAGTATAAATAGCGTTATATTTTGATTAGTTATTAGAATTTAGGGTTTTTTTTCCAACTTGTGTCATGGTGCCACAAGCTTATAAGTGTTTAATGAAGACAAATGTTTCTTTAAATAACTTAATTTCCATATAAAACATGGATAATTTTGATAAATATCACAAATTTAAAAAATTATTAATATCAACGAGCTTGAAAATATGATAATTTATGTTCATTTAACGCCTTTTACACTCTACCACCATGATATAACTTAAAAGTTCACATATATGTTTTACAAAAGCCCCTATACTTTAAACTTATTTTGTAAATTATTCTTATTATTATTATTAATATTATTATTATTATTATTATTGTTATTATTATAACATCACTTTATTAGAAAATAATAGAACTTACAAAAAGTTAGTAGAAGCCGAAATACTAAGCCTCCACTTCTCTAAATATTATTATTATTAGAATAAAATACACCGTTCGTCCCTAAACTTGGCAAGGTGCATCGTTATGGGACATAACCCGGCCTTTTCATCGTCATAGGTCCAAACCTTGGCCATTAAATGCCAGAATCGTCCCTTGACCAGGATTGGGACAGTCAAACCGATTTCCTTTGAGGGTATTATAGACCATTCACTTTTTTGACCCAACCTAGTTAAGATGTAACCCAACCTTCAACCATATATGTATCGGCTACGACCAAGAGTGAACCCTAAAATACAATCAACAGACATTCTACCCAACGCAAAAAGAAAAACAATAATGGCACAAAACGATAAGGGGAAGGCTTTGTTGAGTTCGTTGAGGAAAGCAGACTGCCCGAATGAAAAACGTTTGGGTGTTAAGAAGGAGAAGGAAGAGGATGACATCTTGTTATCAAAGTTTAACGATTTGGGAGAAAGGATTAAAAATCTAGAAATTTTGTTTAAATATCTTAAGGAAAGGAAGGAAAGGAAGGAAAAGAAGGAAAACGATGATAGGGAGAGTTGTGGGTCTAGCTAAGTATATGTTTAGATGATAGTAAACATTTGTAGTTCTTGAGAACATGAAATCGATGAATAAAATTTTGTGTTCTTATTTAAGTAATTGTTTTTGAAATCGTTTTGCATTTCTTAATAGGTTTGAACAGATTCATGAGTGGTTACAATTTGTTGGTTTTCATAAGTTTGTTTGACTTTGGTAAGTCAAAATTCAAGATGTTACAATACACCATTGTCAATACATTGTTGTTTACTGCTAAAGCGTTTGCATTTTCAACCCGTGTTTTGAAACCACTGCCTCTAATTTTTCTGATACGGGGGTGTTTGGTTTTGCTGTAACAACTTTTGGTGATAAAAGGGGCCGTTTGGTTTAGCTGATACAAGCGGATGTTTGTTGATACATTATGATTTAGCGCTAAAGTATTTGCATTTTCACCACATCTTTTTAAACCATTGCCTTTGCTTTTGCTGATACAAGGGGGTGTTTTGTTTTGCTGATACAATGGCCTGTTTGGTTTTGCTGATATAAGGGGATGTTTGGTTTTGTTGATACTAATTACACTAAAATACACCCAATATCACAATACAAGAACAGATTAAACAACACATAACCCAAATGATATTTTGTCATTAATAAAGTCTGTTAAACATCATAACCAACTACATCAAATCTAATTTACATACCCTTTTTAGCAACCTATATTCCCAAAACTATCACCCAAAAGACCTCCTTTATCTACCCCATGGAAAACCAAAAATTTAGGCATTATGTTCAGCCATTTTCTTAACAAACTCTTGGTTGAACCGAATACCTTCATCTGTTTGACCAACAATCTGTATGAGTTGGGCAAGTTGGTTTGTGTGCCTCGACTGGATTTTGGTCAGCGCATCCACATAGTCAAGCGCAATTCCACGAGGTCCCAGAGCTTGATTCTCTTCTATCAGCTCCCTACGCTTGATGATTCCTGTCTTCAGATGTTGGATGCACTGAAGAACTAGCTTCTTCAGAATCCCTTCTTGGGCAGCCTCTTCTTCAAACCATATAGCCATACGATCATTCAAATTTGGGGAATCAACAACCTCCATGAGTTCGTTTAAAATGGGGAAATCTGCCATTGGAAAATTGTTTGTGTGTAGAAAAAGTGGTAGACGAGTTTATCGTTTGGTGTGCACTAGTTAATATCGTCTCCGGTAAGAGACGGTCAAGGGTTTAATAGTTACTTTTTTTCACACTCGGTCCCTGAATTTGTCTTGGTTGCCGTTGTCATACTTAAAACTCTCGCCCAATAATCACTTTAGAATACACAATTGGTCCCTCAAGTTGCCAACTTACGTAAAACCATTAGAAGTTTGACTTTCTTAAGTCAAATTTCTAAAACATATCAAAATATCAATTCACTCCAAAACAAATATTGAGTAATTGTTGGGTCCAATAAATTGACCCAATCACCCTGAACAAGATTTGAAAATAAAATAGCCTAACTCACTAAATAAATAGTGAGTGACTCACTGATAAAGAAATCAGTGAGTGTTGTTTAGTGCTCTTTACTTACTGATACGGTGTCAGTGAGTAAAATATATGAGCTACAAACAACACTAGTGACACTGAGATTTTGACAAATGTCTCAGTGATCCTGAAGACACTATCTCTACAAACAGACTGAAAAATATGGGTGGGAACTTCCAAGAGAAGAAGTCAAAAAAGTACAAGACTTTACCAAAGAAGTGAGAACATTGTTATGACTCATTCAAAAGAGTGGTTGGTGCTTTTCTAAAAGTAGAAGATAAGGATGGACCACATGAGGGACCACATGTCACCTACCACCACAAGTCTTTGTATATTTTGTTCATATATATATGTCTGTAATTGTAATAGATAGGTATGCATTCCTAAACAAACACAATACATAGTATTAGTTGATAGGATCATCCTCTCATTGAAACACAAGCATAGCTTGGATCAATGAGAGTTTATTTGTCATTCAATGGGGATAATATACCGAGATTATCCCCGTAAAAAGATGTTATCATGTAGTCTAGTTGGCATTGAGAAATCTTGTAACTATTGTTCTTCTTTATTAATGAACGTGTTCTTCATTTTTATCAAGATTTTCTCAATTTTTTGGACCAACAAGTGGTATCAGAGCGGGTGGATTATTCTCATAATCCAGATCCGTTCATGGCTGCTGATAACATTCTTAATAGTAAAAAATGTCATGTGTATACCTTCAAAAACTGCTACTGTCACAACAATTTTTGAGGGGAGAAAGACTCATTGATATTGACTATTTGACAAAAACATACCCAAAATTACCCACTGATTGAAATAATCAGGCTAAAAACCCACCAAACAAACCCACTACCAACCACACAAACCTTATCACATATCCACACACCACCCAAATCATATCCCTACCAAACAAAAAATCAACACAAAAACCCAAATCCAGATCCACACTCTCAATCAAAACCAAAAAAAAAAAACAAGATCAATCATCTTCGTACACAAAGAAAACGGATCTAAACAAAAAAGGTCTCGATCAAAATGCATCTCAAAACCACCCTAAAACTTTCAATGTATCCATAACAAACTCAAAATCATCACCAAAAACACATGAGAAGAACCAAGATCCGGTCAATACATATCACCCAACAGTTTCACTCTCGATCTATAAAAATCACCAACACAAAACTCTCACCGGAAAAAGCAACTCACATAAAAAAAAATCATCACTCTCAATCATCAAAGAAACACAGATCCAGTCAACCATCTATCTCAACACAAAAAAAGATGAAATCTAATCATCTTCAAAACACAAATCACTATCACTCACCAAATCCATCCCCGGAATCAAAACACCATGGCAGTTCCTACTGACACGACTCTTATGATTATAAATCGATATAACCTAAAAGTCACAGCCACTCTTCTCCGGCGAGAGCTCCGGTGAACAAGACCAAAACAGAAGGAGGAACCCACAAGTGTAGGTTTCAGAAGAAAATTAAGTTTTAATGTGGAGTTGTGGTATGTGGCTAATAGGAAGCTTGAGAGGGTGTGATGAAAGTATTTACAGCTGTCGATGTTCAACTCTGCCATTGAAACTGATTAAGACAATCAGTGAGACTTGAGAAGCTGAAAAGATGGAATAAGCTGATAGACTTATCGAGGGGTTTTAGAGTGGTGTCCAGGAAAAGCTTGAATAGATGATATGGTACATGCATCAAGGGGATAGGATGTAAATCAATAGTCTGAACCCAGAATCTAAGGAATCGCTGATGCGGATCAGTGAGTGAAAAGAATCAAATGGTCTGGGTAGGTTGAAATCGTGAGTCAGGGAGCTATAAAAATCAGTTGGTGGTATTTTTCGGGCTCCTCCTGATGATGTTGAAACTGACTCAGGGAGAAAACTTAATGGGGTTATGAAGCAGAATGGTGAAAAAGTGTCTCTGAAACAATCAGGGAGTGATAAGAGTGATAACATGATTTATCGAGTTGAGCCTGAAAGAGTATCCCTGAAAAAAACAGGTTCATGGAAACTGAGATGGAAATTGGGTGGTAAGATTATTGAAAAAAGATGACTGATAAGATTTATCAGTAAGGTTTTTTTAATAATGATGTCAGTGTGGAGAAGTTAAGTGAGGTCTTGACTCACTGAGAATTAAGGAAGAGATGAGGTGGGATGTCAGTGGTATATGTCGCTGAACGGAAAGAAACACTGAAACTGAAAGTCCACTGAAACCAAGTGTTAAGTGGCTTTCAAAGTAAAAATTCCAACTCCGTGAATAGTAATAAAGATCAGGGTGTTATGGTGCTTTTTTTTTCAGGAAAAACCTGAATCAGGGTATGAAATGGTAGATATCAGATTCAGGGAATGGTTAGTAAAGAATGTTAAACGAGAACCTGAAAAGATCAGGTTCAGTGTGGAAATGAAGCCCGACTCCCTGAACATGAAGAAGCTTCTGAAACTAAGTCCCTAAAACCAAAGTGACTCACGAAGCTCAAAAACCCAAGTCCCTGAAACCCGAGCCACTAAGCTCGTAGTAACCAAAAACAAGTCACTGAAAAATGAGAACCCGAAGACCTGATAATCATAGACCCTGAATGTGTCAAAATGTGTTGAAAGTGCTAAGGTTCTTGTTTAGGAATCTTAGTCACTGAATGGGTTATAATATTATGACAATAGTGTGGACACTGATGTATCAAATTGAACCAGGTCCTTAATTAGCTTTGTCATTGAATATTTTATCAGTGAGTGTAAAAAACATGTATAAGTGTGTAATGATCAAAGTAAAAAAAAAGGAAGAGTGGACACTGATGAATCATAATTGAACCAGGTCACTGAACCCTTACACACTAAACCCTTCAAGTTGAACCTGAGTAGTGAACTCAGGTCACTGAACCCCTCAAACCTGTCAAAGTGAACGAATATCTGAACCTGATCACTTACCAATGAACTAGATTATTGATACCTCACTCACCGAACCCCCAGTCACTGAACAACTTGAACCCTCAGACTGAACCCTCAGTCTTACACCTTTTACCAATCACTTTAGGCTATTTGTATATTCAAATAGGGGGAGACTGTTGGGTCCAATAAATTGACCCAATCACCCTGATCAAGATTTGAAAATAAAATAGCCTAACTCACTAAATAAATAGTGAGTGACTCACTGATAAAGAAATCAGTGAGTGTTGTTTAGTGCTCTTTACTTACTGATACGGTGTCAGTGAGTAAAATATATGAGCTACAAACAACACTAGTGACACTGAGATTTTGACAAATGTCTCAGTGATCCTGAAGACACTATCTCTACATACAGACTGAAAAATATGGGTGGAAACTTCCAAGAGAAGAAGTCAAACAAGTACAAGACTTTACCAAAGAAGTGAGAACATTGTTATGACTCATTCAAAAGAGTGGTTGGTGCTTTTCTAAAAGTAGAAGATAAGGATGGACCACATGAGGGACCACATGTCACCTACCACCACAAGTCTTTGTATCTTTTGTTCATATATATATGTCTGTAATTGTAATAGATAGGTATGCATTCCTAAACAAACACAATACATAGTATTAGTTGATAGGATCATCCTCTCATTGAAACACAAGCATAGCTTGGATCAATGAGAGTTTATTTGTCATTTAATGGGGATAATATACCGAGATTATCCCCGTAAAAAGTTGAGGATGTTATCATGTAGTCTAGTTGGCATTGAGAAATCTTGTAACTATTGTTCTTCTTTATTAATGAATGTGTTCTTCATTTTTATCAAGATTTTCTCAATTTTTTGGACCAACAGTAATGTTTTTGCAATATTGACTTTGCAAAGTCAAATACCATTCTATATATTATTGAACATTCCACTAGCCATCCTTATCATCAAACTTCAAATACCATTCCGCCTTTTGCACTTAATCTTCCAAAGGTTTTCAATCCTTCCGACATTACGACTCTCGTTCACAGTTAACACATTCACCATTTTCAAGTATTGACTAACTAAAGTAAACTGGAAATGCAGTTTTACTTGCTACAATCAAATTAAAATGCTAAATGAAAGTTTGACTTTCGAATGTCAAACTTTCATCACCTACAATACGCACAAACAACAACATATGAACAATCTAATTTTAACCAAACCATATAAACAATTACTGTACAAAATCACCAAAAATATTTTGCAACATTAATTGTCCAAGGGTATTCAACCCAAACTTAAACTACAACCAGTCAAAGAAATCTACCACGGCTGTGGGGGAAGCTCGGTGGAGTTTCAACAGCTTCCTAGCCAACTCCCAGTTGTTCTTGGTATTTTCATTCCCATCATGACTCCTATCGCTTTGCCTGATATTGATTGTCTTTAGCGACCGGGAACACGCAAGTATACACTTTATTAAAGTTATTTCATGCTCTGTTATGGGAAAAGCTCGAAACACCACCGTCTGTAGCTGACCATGGCTGAATGTGTTTCTATCTACAACAGTGGAAATTTTTTGCAAAGGTAGATCACTAAGCGTGTTTGCAGCCTGAAAAATCAAATAGTGTTGAGATACACAAACATGGCAATTTAGGAACATTTTATTTGATACATATGCATTACAACATTACACTTACTATGGTATCCAACATTTTCAAATTCGGAGATGACCGAATCATTACAATGGTGAACGCTACCATAACACTATTCCCAAAATCGACATCGGACAGCTTAAGGTTAATCAGGGAAACAAAGGGCACCTTCATCCTAGGGTTAGCTTCATGTATCAACTACAAGAAGTTTTACAGATTAAATTTCATTACTGTTACACATCTCTATAACATTGTTAAATTATAAGTTGTAAAACTGAAATTGTTCTTACCGTGCAATCACCAAAATCCAATGTAAGGGTCTCAAGATTTTGAAGTCTTGTCAAGTGAAAGATATCGGATGTTGTGATTGTCGTCACAACATTATAACGACCTAATGACAAATGTAACTTCTTCAAATTCCCAAGTTTTGCAATATCCCATAGTCTCATCTCGTTTGTATAGACGATTCATTTTAAGAGACTCAAGTGAGGGACAACCAGCAATAAAGTCCCAAACTGTACCGCTTAGAAAATTGACATGAATCAATTCTAAGCTCAGTAGATTTGGAAAGCCATGAAAATATTCCAAAGTAGCCATAGCACAAACATGAAGTACTAGATGTTTCAACTCACTACGAGAGTAAAGTTGGGTTGGGAACGTAACTGGGTCACCATACCAGTTTGTAATAATCAGCTCCTCAATTCCATTGTCAGCCAAAAACAATAGCCACTCATGAATCTGTTCATAATGAAAGTTGTCTATTCCAATAATTGATCTTGGCTCTACAGCGAAGACAAACTTTCTTATTGGACCCATAAGCCGATTTAAGAATCTAGTAACAAGCCTCCCATCAAACTCGTATGTTAAATAATAAAATAAATCCTCATCAAGTATGACATCGGTGAGCAAAGTCCACTTAGACCTCCAGTTTCGCGCTAAACTAGAGGTTCTCACCGCTTCTAACAAAGGCAACCGATTCAAAATGTTAGTGATCACTTCATCTGGCATGTTGGTAAAATGATCGATCGACATGGTTTTGTTGGAAGTTGGGTTGGTCTTTTGAGTTCTGGAAATGAGGATTTATATTCTTGATTTCGATTTGAAGTTTATCGTTTCTGGATAATGTTGTTTTATGTGATTGGTAAAGTTGTTTGTTGGGTGGGTGTATTGGTTCCCGCGAAATTAAATGCAAGCGTATCAGGGAAGAAACGGCTAGTAGCCATACTTACAATTGGTCCCTAGGTTGAAGGTTGGGTCAAAAAAGTGAATGGTCTATAATACCCTCGAAGGAAATCGGTTTGACTGTCCCAATCCTGGTCAAGGGACGATTCTGGCATTTAATGGCCAAGGTTTGGACCTATGGCGATGAAAAGGCCCAGTTTTGTCCCATAACGATGCACCTTGCCAAGTTTAGGGACGAACGGTGTATTTTAGTCTTATTATTATTATTATTATTATTATTATTATTATTATTATTATTATTATTATTATTATTATTATTATTATTATTATTATTATTATTATTATTATTATTATTCTTATCACTTTAGAAATTTAAAAAATTTACAAAAAATTAGCGGAAAACTGAAATACTATTTGGGCCCCACTCTTCTAGCTATTCCAGAGCTAATCCTACTAAATATATGAGTAGCAACACGTGCCCCAATGCCTTGAGTCACATAGAATTTTCAGATCTGCTTTAGTAAGGTCACCGCATCCTTCTCAAGTTCCCCCAAAGAAGAGAGTGAGAAGGGAGAAACCTATATTCGATATATACACACTTAACCTCATACTTGATGCATTTGCGTTGTGCGGCTACAATCACCACACGACCAGACACAAAAATCAATCATACCAGTTTTTGTCAAGGGTGATGACCCTGTCAGATCAACACATACATCAACATACGCTTACATGTTATTGAGTATATGCATGAGATTAAATAGAACATATATAAACATTTATATTTAATAAATTTGGATTATGTTAAAATATCAAATCAAACTACTTAAACAATAAGATTATAAAAACTAATGTGATGCTTTGGAATAGTATTGTTTCTCAATCATTTTTGTGGATTTCATATAAAAATATAATTTTTAAATTTAGTTGGGTAGGCTGGTTGCAAAATCTTTATGCTTTTATAGCTTCATTATAATTTGTTTTTAATTTTTGCTAGTTTCAATAAAATGCCGCCGTTCAAAAAAAAAACAAATGTGATAATATTTTCAAACCCTAGCAAATATTACTCAAATATTATTATTAGTTATAGTTATTGTCTGAACATAACCCGCGTTTAATAACCCATGCATACACGGGTCAAAAACTAGAATTTGTATAACGATACTTTAATTTTCTTGCAATACCCAAATCTGTAGATGCGCTAGATTATAATTATCAAAATAAATGATGACATATAAGTACGCACCAAACAAATATAGTTAAAATATAATTATAATTGTATTTATAATCTGAACATCGTGCGTGTAATATCATAATTACAAAATATTAAACACCGTCAAAAATTTATATTTGTATATTAAACTAAAAATTTTAAATAAATAGCATGGTAAACTCATACAACACTTAGAGCAAACGGCGTGGTGGCATTTTTCCTTCGTCGTTTCCTACATGGACAACATTTAGCGCCGCCGAAATGGTGTCACCACACCACAAATGCTCGCCACTTTGGGTTTAGTCGTTTCTCCAACACACAAACGACAAAAAGGAAAAGGTGATCGGTAATTTTTTTCTTCTGGGGTTTTTTTAATTGTGTGAGAGTGTGTTTTGTTTATATGTGTGGCTGCTGTGTTTTACCTTAAGGAAAAGGTGATCTTGTGTCTCCTGCAGTTTTGTTGATATGGATGTATGAGTATTCTTGTGGCTGCTGCCTTAAGTTTGGGTGATATTATTGATGACTATGTGCGGCTGCTGTGTTTTACCCTAAGGAAGTAAATGGGCTAGGCTTGGGTTTCTTTATGTTGTTACCTACAAATTACAATTTGAGGATGTTTAATTTATCATATGTATGAATGTATCTATGTTTATTTAGTATGGTTAAAATTATTGTGTTAATATTTTAAATAGATGAATTTAATGTTTTTGGAAAAATGGAAAAGAAATAAAATTATGGTGAGTGGGGCCCAAATAGTTGTGTTGAAGTTAGTTACGAGGAGGGGTGTTCTGAGATGAGAGTGTTGAAATGAGGTGGTATGTGATGGGCCCAAATAGCTAAAAAGTAGAAGTCACCACACCTTATGCTCTTATGACCAGTCTTTAATATTAATGTCGTCATGAGTTGAGATCCATATAGAACTCAAATTTGTCATAGAACCAATTAACCAATCACATTCATCCATTTTTTTATTTTCACATTTTTTTTAAAACAACATATCTTGCAAACGGTAAATCTTCAAGCTACAAAAAATACACCATCGTGACGAGAATTAAATTATCTTTCTATAGATATGCATTGTTATATACTTTCGACGAATTTTTTTTTAAAAAAAGTTCGTCCAGAAAAATCACATGTGATTTGTAAAAATCACATGTGATTTTTAAAAATCACATGTGATTCGTAAAAATCAAATCACATATGATTTTAAGAAATCACATGTGATTCTTAAAAATCACATGTGATTTTTCTGAACGAAATTTTTTTTAAAAAAATTTCGTCGAAAGTATATAACAATGCATATCTATAAAAAGATAATTTAATTCTCGTCGAGATGGTATAATTTTTTTGGTGTAACGATTAACGGTTTGTGAGATATTTAATTTTCAAAAAAAGGTGAATATATTTTTAATAAAAGAAATGAGTGGCTATGATTGGTTGATTGGTTCTATGACAAATATGAGTTCTATAATGAACTTATGTCGTCAAAAAATAAATGGCACAGTAGGTTATTAAGAAGATTCGACGAAAAAGGCACAAGTCGACCTTTAGATGTTATTGTTTTGAGGTAGCGTTAGTGCGTTACCATGTAAGTAAAAACAATTATTCAAAAAGTACAACATGTTTAATTTTCTAGTTCAACATCATTGTCAAATTGTCAAGTGTAATTTGAAACCTTTTCTTGCGAACTGCAATATTTGTTTCTACGTACTGTTTCTGGTTGACTATTATTCAAAGTCTGTTTCCATTTTCAAACTTCTTAATATCAATATAATGAGTTTTGTTCATATCTTATAAGTACTTGAATCGGACAGTTGCGTACGAATAAATTGCAATTTGGTAAAACTATTTGGTAAAACTATTTGCTAAAACTTTAAACTAATACTAATAACATATAAGCTACTTGAAGTAACAATAAATAAAGGGAAAATTCTAAGAATGCATTTTTCGCTCAAGGTGTCATCACTTTTTAGGAAAAAAGTTTGGGTATTTCCAAAATAAACTTTGAGACTTGCGACTTTTCTACTTTTCATATAAGCTTGACAAGTGTCCTTCGAAGTTTGTGTACCCAATCATTTTTTCTGACTTTTACAGCTATGATTTTCCAGCGACCGAATCTAAGCGACCGTTTTTAGAATCTAGCGAAATTTGGTTTTGTCCTTTAGTTAAAAAAAGTCAAAGATACAAAAATATTTTTTTATACATTTAGTTCTTTCCCGAGGTTGAGCGACTTAAGCGTAAAAACATAAGCGACTATTTTCTGTACATTAACAGTACCTAAAGTACTGTTTCAAAAGTAGTTTTACAACTTTTTTTTTAAATTTTTACCCTGTTTTCAAATTTTTAACCCAAATATAAACACACACAAGCAACACTACTACCAGAAAAAACACAATTGAAAATTGTGAAATCCTAAATCAATCCCTAATTATTCAGTAAATTAAACTCGAAAATGGCTGACATTCCCCAATATTTTGATGCTAAGGTAACTGTTCGTTCCAAGGTACACTTGTTTTCGGAAATTAAGTCTAAATTGTCAAGGAATCCAGATCGAATGAGGCTGTTCAGAGCAACTGTTTTTGGGCCATGGTTAGATATTCCTGACCTAGGTAAAGGCAATCATATTGTTAATTTCGTTTTACAACACCAAGTAATTATCGACAAACTTCTTGATTCTTGTCCCCCCATTTTATACAAAATTGGGAACAATGTATTGAAATTCGGTCGGGAACAGTTTCTATTGATGACTGGATTTCGTTTTGGTCCTTTGCCTCCCCATGTACAAATTGATCGAAGTCCTTTTGCTTTGCGTGTCTTTCCTAAAAAACAATTAATAAGAAAGGTAACTGTAAAAGGCAATGAGCTTTTAGATTTGTTTGGGAATGACACGGAATTTTCAAAGTTATCAGCTGAGGATGCTGTAAGGGTATGTCTGTTGCTAGTCGCTGAGATCGTGTTCATAGGTCGTGGACCTTGGTACATTGTTGACAGTCATTTGTTGCAATTAGTTGAGGATTTTGGGGCATGGAATGCATATCCTTGGGGAGAGTTCTTGTGGACCCGTTTTTACAAAAATTTAGCCAATTTGGTACCCCGGCATTACAATGCTCACTGCAAAGAGAAATTGCAAGAAAACCCTTCTACAATTGCAACATATAATATTTCTGGCTTTTTCTTGGCTTTTAAGGTTAGATGTGTATACATTTATGAACATATCAGTTTTTGTTTACTAGCAGTTCATACAATGCATTTATAATTTTCGTTTATTTTAGATATGGATTCTTGAGAGTTATCCCACTAGCAGTTCATGGTGGAACAAAGACCCGTCAAAGATACCACGTTGTTTTTGTTGGTCAAAGGGTAAAACATTTGCCAAACGCCATTATGCCCAACTTTTTGGTCCTGTAAGCATTTTCATTTGTTTGTATTTGTCAAATAAGTTAGGACTTCGTTATATTTGTTTTTAACTTTATAATTGTTTGTTTACTAGGGTTCTAATCCAGTCTTGGATCTTCTTCCAACAAATGCGGAAATGTTACAACCATGTTTTGCAACAAGTAATGCATATTTGAGCCAGTTGGCTAGTCTACCTGCTGATGATCCCACTAATGAGGTAAGTTGGCCTGTTTGTGCAAACCATGGTTGTATTCACGTTGACAATTGACCATTGCACATTCTGTTTCGATCTTGCTTTGTAGGTGCACAAGGGGGTGGTGATAACTGATACAGATGTGGCGTTAGGTGATAAAGATGTGGCTATAGTCAATAATGATGTGGCAGTAACTGATAAAGGTCAAAGTTCCAATCAGCTTGACGATATTAACAATAGACTTGCCGCTGTAGAGGAAGCTCTAAAGATACAACCCCGAGCCAATAAAGATACAACCCCGACCAAGCTAGACATTAATGTGGGAGTCCTTGATGAAATTGAAAATAGACTTGCCGTTGTTGAGGAAGTTCTAAAGATACAACGTCCAAAGGTGAACATGGTAATGTATATTACAACTTCTATTACAACTTCTTTTAAAAACTTGTTGGAGTTGACCTGATAATGTATACTTTTGGGGGTTGTTTTGTTAATTTGATGTATCCACTGCTAGCGTACATCAAACCCCTGCTAGTGGTTTTCAATCCACTGCTAGCAGGTTCCTGTTAATGTATCAGTTGGGGGGGGGGTGTTCTGTAAATTTGATGTATCCACTGCTAGCGTCTATCAAACCCCTGCTAGTGGTTTTCAATCCCCTGCTAGTGGTTTTCAATCCACTGCTAGCAGGTTCCTGTTAATCTATCACTTGAGGGGCTGTTTTTGTAAATTTGATGTATCCACTGCTATTGTCTATCAAACCACTGCTAGTGTCTATCAAACCACTGCTAGTGTCTATGAAACCACTGCTAGTGTCTATCAAACCACTGTGAATCCACTGCTAGCAGGTTTCTTTAGTAGTATAATTGATTGTATATTTTAAATATCAGACTTCAACTCATACGCACGGCAAATCGGATGAGGCTTGTTCTGGACAAAGTCCCATTGATAATGAAAACTGGAATGGTAGTTCTAGTTTCTTTGATCTTCGTTCTCGTGATGTTCATTCGGCTGATTATAATAAGGTTATGTTCCTTTTAGTAGTACTTTTTTATTTTATCGTTTTTTGGTTACATACCTAAATCAGTTTGGTTAACTACAGAATGGCGACAAATCGAGTTGTGTAAATGCTGAAAACGAACAAGCTGGTCTTACTTATATAGACCCTGCCGCTTTTCCATCAACTATGTCGCAGCTCGTGGAATATTGTCTTCACGACGGACCATTGCCGTTAGATGATCACATTCCAGATCATGATCCCAGTCATTTGAATTTACCTAATTTGAATGAAACGTTTTCTCAATCGGCTGTTGAAGTACGTATATATAAATTCCACCTGCACTATCTATACATGTTTGATATAGTTGGTCATCCATATAGATGTGTTATTGTTGTATAATTACAGGGGAAACAGATGCAGCTAGATGAACAGGTGGAGCTAGAAGATGATTTCTCTGTTTATTGTCTTCACGACAAACAGGTTGGGATAGATGAAGAAAAACCTGCTGAAAACAATGAAGATGGCGAAACACCGAGTGAGGTGGTGCTAAGTGGTGATGATAAACCTGGAGAGGCGGTTCAAGCACATGAAATACAGGCTCATGAAGGTGTGTTTAATGTTGATGGTAAGTCTGTAAAGGTCGTTCACGGTAAGGAAGATGCCATTGTTCATTGCACTGCTGCTGATCAACACTCTCAGGATCATGAAGTACTTTTAAATGCTGATGATAAAACTATAGAGGGTGTTCAAGTTAATGAAAATGTCATTGTTAATTGCAATGCTGTTGATGAACACTCTCATGATCGTGAGGCAGTGTCACAAATGGCAGGGATGGGGGACGAAGCATACAATGTTGATGCCCACGTTAAAGAGAAAGAAACCGGGGTTGAGTTACCGGTTGCAAATCAGTTGTCAACCAAGGCGGTAATAGACAAAATTGATAATGATGCTGTGAAGGCAAGACAGAAGATGATTCATACCTCTGACGGACAAGCCAGTAAGCCTTTGCCTACAGCTTCTGAGGTACAACTACATTATTCATTAAAGTTACCACATGTACTTCAAAAGTTTGATGTTATTTCAATGATGAATTTTTTCTGTACATTATGTTTTCATGCGGGGTAAAAGGAAGAGAAACGCAAGTAAGTTCAGACAGTCACGTTATAATGCCCTACCAAAAAAGAAAACTAGAAAGGCCAAAGTTACCAAAGAGAGTGATGAGAAAGTTACCCAAGAGAGTACTCCTGTTTTGAAAGAAGATGATGACTCAAAAAGGACAAAGCAGGTGGGCAAGTGTTTGCAGGAACCATACGTGAATCTCCCTCCTACGACTCCACAGTTGCCGAAACGACGTTCCAAAAGACTGAGAAAAGATATTAATCCACCACCTGGTGAAGATAATCAGTTGGAATCATGGGTAGAGGTATAGAAGAACTACATTTACAAACAGACATCTTAAAGACATATACATTAATGTTGTTTTTAAAAAATTTCAGGATCTGTCACGTCCTGAAGGTTGCGATATCAACAAGATTACTAAACCAGCGTGTATGGATACCTTTATAAAAAAAAATTTGAAGTCATCGCATAGCTTTCCTTGGGGTCTTGGCGACATCGTTGTTGATCGAAAATTTTGGTTGGCTTTGTTGGGTTATGGAAGAGGCAATAAAAAAGGATGGCTAGGAGATGAGGTAGCTAACAGATTTTTTTTTGAATTAGTTTACCGGTATTTTGCTTATAAAATTTTTCTGCAGCATCTGGATCTCTGGGTTGATCTAATGTGGCAGTTCAGGCCGGGCAATGCCGATTGGGCTATGGCTGGACCATTTTTCTCTTCCTCTATCCTTGAAGGGTCTATGCGTGCCTACTACGCCACTGGTCAACGCTATCCATTGCCATGGTCTAGTGTTGAGAAGGTTTGTATATAAAGACCATACTTTCTTCTATATATTTGGGTAAATATATGTACATGGTAAAAATGTGATGAATTATGACAAGGATTATTTGATCACATTTAGGTATACTTTCCTGTTAACGTACCCGAGTGCCACTGGTTTCTCGCCGAGTTGCAAATTCGTACCGGAGTTATAACAATTTATGACACACTAGGTACGCCAGAACCTGAGACGAGAGAAAAGAATTTAAAATGGAGGGTCACTTTTGAGAGAAAGCTACCACAGTATCTAAACTTGTGTAAAGTTCTTCAAGCTAAATCAATATCTGTTTCTGATTATAAGATCACATTTCGAGTTGCGGATGATGTCCCTATACAAGCCAATGCATACGGTGATTGCGGAGTTTGGGTATGTATTTTTTTGCACAGGCTGGGTAACAAATTAAGTATGAAGGTTGATGACCCTCTTCAAGTTGCTTTGGCGTATCGAGAGCATATGGTGGAGTACTTTTGGAAGTATAAGATGTCTGTTCATACAAGTGATGAATAAAGATGCATTTCATCTATTTGGGTATGGCTTGTATGTGGTTTTAGACTTTTGTTGTTCAACCAAATGTAACCGCAATCTGGATGTCTGTGAAGGGCATCAAAAGACAACTTCTTATGCATGTATGTGTAGCGCAACTTGGTATATTCCTAACACCCATGCATACCATCCAAATATACGTGTTGTGATACTGTTGATTTGCAACAAACATTTTGTGTTAATTGCTAAAACGTTTGTTTTTTACAAACATCCATTTGATTTGAAAAAACGACTACATACAATCTTATTGGTAAAAGACTATAACATACTTATTACATAACACTTATTGGTAAACAGATTACCATAACCAAACTACAGCACTGAAGAGAACAACCAAACTGAAAACCAACACAACTTTGTCATGAACTTGCACTCTTGACTTGATAAAAGTCAACTCATCCAACACTTTCATGATATCATTGTTTGAAACCTCAGTAACTTCATCCGAGACTGAACTCTTTCCCGTCTTCATTAAATGTTTCTTTTCCTCATGTTCCTTGTAAAACAAATCTTTGTAATACTGACTTGGTAGTTCCGGGTCTAGGAAACCATAGAAGTTACATTTGGTCTTTTTGTCCTAAAATAAAAATTTGTTAAATTCACATATTCAACCTAACAAGTAAAATAAGTATAATGCATAATAATATTACATAAATTGGACAGGCCTTGAATCTTCTACCAGGATGAGTCCGTGTCCAAGAGGTTTGTACTTCCACCGGTAATGGTTTTGGACATTCGCAGTGTGTAGCATTGATGTAGTATTCCAATGGCTTTCGATTGGATCTGGAGGTAGAGGCAGAGGAGGGAGCCATGGTTTTATTTACCCAATGAGTAAACTTGACGCTTTTATAGTATAGTCACATCTTATTTGGCGGGAAATATACTTTGTGAATGAGCGGGTAATGAATATTGTGGAGGGAAAAGTTTAAGCGAATTTTATATTGAGCGACTTAAAGGTCCTATTTTCAGCGAAGTTTTTTTTGTTTATTGTTTTGTACAATCCTAGAACAGTGAACACAAATCCCAGAACACAAAACCCAGAAAAATGACTTCGGCTAATTCCCAAAAATTCAAACTTTATTTGGATTTTGAGACATCAATTCGTGGAGTTTTACTTCCAGTTAACATCACCTACCTACAACTGATTACCTATCTCACTAACAAATATCAGATTAAAGATAAGATCATCAGTTTATACTACATGTCCGCTTCAACCAAAATTCATGTGAGTGACGATGATGATGTTTCTTTCTTCGTTCATGAAATATGCTGTAAGCAGCACCTGATCCAGACGCTATACATCAAACTTATCGAGAAATCTTCCGAGGTAAAGCCGCCTACTTCTTCTAAGACTCTTGATATTGATCTTAATGTTCCTTTGTTGCCTCAAGAATCTGATTTTCAAACACCAAAAGTTGAAGATCATAATAACGAGGGTGCAGGGGCAAACGTTAATGTAGATGTGCATCCTAGTTGGCAGAAAACAACATTTCTAAATATCCCTGATCCACCCAGTTCAGCTGATCCCATAATTAAAAAGGTAAGTAACCATAAACACCCTGTAGTATCTAAATTAAAGGTGGGTAGTCGGTTTGATGATAAGCAAGGATGCATTTATGCAATAGGAATAAAAGCGTTGGTTGATATGTTTGAGTACAAAGTTACTAACTCATGTAAGAAAAGGTATAGTGTAGCTTGTTTTGTCGAAGGTTGCAACTGGTACATTAACGCACGAAAAAGTGTTGTTAGCCGATACTTCTATGTTACTTCCATTAACGACTCTCATACATGTTCCAGAACAAAAGTTCATCCTAATCATCGAAATGCTACCCGAAAATTATTGGGTCACATACTTGTTGATAAATTGAGGAATTGCAAACGGGTATATACGGGTGCGGACATAAAAAACGATTTTAATGTTGATTGGAAAGTAGACATTTCCTACTACCGAGCTTGGGGTGGGAAAAACATTGCATTACAGTTGTTGAACGGTTGTCCTAGGGAGTCTTTTGAGCAGTTGCCGTATTACTGCTATAACTTAAAGTTGGAAAATGAGGGGACAGTAACTCACATTGAGACAAATGAGACAGATCGGTTTAAGATGGTATTCATTGGTTTCGGTGTTGCTGTAAGTTTTTCATAAATTCTATTATATTTTATTTATGATTAATACCTTCATTGTTATCGAAATTTTATTAATTAAGCAAATTTCTGATTGTTTTAAAATAGATCCGGAGCTTCTTACGTTTTATGCGACCATTGCTAATCATTGATGCCGCACATCTTAAAGGGAGATACCTTGGTACGAATCTGGTTGTTGTTGGGATGGACGGCAACAACCAGATTATACCTATTGCAACTGGTGTCTCTCAAGGTGAGACCAATGAATCATGGACATGGTTTTTGACCAAACTTAAAGAATGCATTGGTGAAGTAAAAGATTTGGCCATCATCTCTGACAGACATCCGGCAATTGCACATGCATGTAGTACCGTTTTTCCCAGCGCGTTTCATGGTTTTTGCTGTCGGCATTTAATGATGAACTGCAATTTGAAAACTAGAAAGTGGAAGGCTATATATTGGAGGACATGCAAAGCTTACACAGAGCAGGAGTTTGATGCTTCAATTTCTGAGATTCGATCATTAAAACATGATGTGTATAAAAAACTAAAAGATGAAGCTGGATTTGATAAATGGTCGCGTGCTTACTGCCCTGCAAACAGGTACAATTATTTGACCTCAAATAGTGCTGAATCAGTAAACTCTTTAACGAAAGATGTTAGGAAGGTTCCAATAACCCAGCTAATGGAGTACTACCGAAGGCTTCTACAAAGATGGTATTTTGAACGTCGAGCAAAATACAAAGGTAACTTAAAAAAACTGTATATTATACTTGGTTTATTACATATTTGGCACGTCGCACTGAAAATGTATTATTATTTTTTTTATTTCAGATGCTCCAACTGATGAACTTAGCGAATGGGCAAATGCAAAAGTAAACAATAGAATGGCAAAGAGTGCTAATTGGGGTGTTAACGGAATTGAGATGCACAAGATTTACCAAGTCACTGATCCGAAACATGTTCATATTGTTGACTTTGACAACAGAGAATGCACTTGCCGCAAATGGCAGCTATCTGGTCTACCTTGTGGTCATGTTTGTGCTGTGTCTAGAGTTGAAGGGATGACTGACACTAGCAGTTGGGCTATGGATTGGTTTAACAAAACGTCACTAAAAAATACATACGAAGCAAGGGTTTATCCTCTAAAAGATGTATCCTTGTGGCGTACTCCTGATGACTTGCAAACCGTAAAACCTCCTGCTATGGATAAGCGACAACCTGGAAGACCCAAAGAAAAGAAACGTATCCGATCACAGGGGGAAGAGCCAGGAAGCAAAACCTGTGGCAGGTGTGGAAAGGCAGGACACACAAGACAGTCATGTACTGAACCGTTGATGACAAGCAAGGCAAGTGTGTTTCTATATTTTATTTCAATGTGTATAATTTTTAATGTTATTACTGATATGGTTGTTTGAACTAATGCCACATGTCAGAAACGTAAAAGAAAGTCACAATCGTGCACCCCTACAACTAATGAAGAAGCAGTGGAACAAGAACGACACGGTGGACAGAGGACGCGTGTAGAGGTCGAACAGGTAGAAGCAAGTGGTCAATCAAACAATGATTTTCGTATGGAAATGTGAATCATCTACTCCTGAAAACATCGTTCGTAACAACATTCAGTCACAACCTGTGACTGAAAATGTTGTTCATTTGGACGATTTATAGTACTTCAATTTGAACTTTAACACAATGGAAGCACAACTTATCAGTCATTTAGAATTTTCAATGTTTGTTACTTGAATAATAATAGCTACAGGAGTGGCTTGCTTTTATTGTTTTTTTATGTTACTTTGTGAGAATGTTATACAATAAACTATTGAACATGTGCACATTTTTTGTTCTTTTCTATAAAAACATAGAGGAGTCAGGCATATAGTGTAACGTCAATGTATGCATGTGACTATTTATTTACCTTTCAATCTGTCTATTTAACATCAAACTTGCAAGTATATTTTCACACAACATCATTCCATAAATAAGTAAGCAAAAACAATGTCAGGTCTGCCTAAATGTGATGAGATAAGAGCCGCTGCTAACACTAACAACTGGACAGACATGATGATTTACTACTGCCGTACCGCTGCAATCGAAGATGTTCAATTGGCAAGAAAGGTGAACATCCTAACTCAAGAATTGGCTAGACTTAATCGTGAAAGGGCTGCCGTTATTCAAGAGATGGCAACTGTGCGTAAGAAGGTGCCACAAAAAACTGTTGACTTTCTGAAGCAGGAGCAGGCCCTTAGTGAACACAAAGTGATGCAAATGAATATCTTGGCAGGAGAACTCGAGCTGAGTGCTCGAAACAAGAATTTCTTTATTCATAAGCTTGAGGGTACGTTGCCGCTATAAGCACTGTGCGATATGCGAAGTACTAACTGTTATGTCGTATGTGATATCCTAGTAACTAAGACTACTATATGCCCCAAGTAAGAATTTAGTGCTATAATGTATCTGATTTCCAAGTACTTAGTGTTATATCGTGCGTGCTTTCCTAGTAACATACTTTATTCAATAAAGTTTCCTAGTAAGTAGGAGTTTTACTCACATTTTATCTTGTGTTCAATAGTTGGATGGTCTTGAATCTTCTGTCTTTTCATCATATCCAGCGTATACCTATGGAATATATGGGATTCTAATTTAAAATGAGGTTGCGAAAATAACAAAAATTGAACAATCGAAGACATTAAATTCACATTGTTAAAGTATCGTCTGACCTTTACTACTAGCCTCATTCTAACATCAGCAGTGGATTGAATCTTCTAGGATTGGTTTAATCACCACTGGCAGTAGGTTCCTTGTAGGTCTGCAATCTTCTCTATCTTTTTAAACAGTGGATCAATTATAGGATGTGTCTCCTTTGTTCCTCTTGAACTGAGTTTAGCTTCCAGCATTTATCTTGCCACATTCTTTGATAAAGGATAATCCCTATCAACGAACATGAAAAACCTATCCTCTTTTTTTGTTTTTACACCATGAACCTTGCAGTATGAGTACAATATCCATTCAACCACCTCACAATCATACCAATATTCAGCCTCAAGATCAGGTTCAAACATGCTCTTTATAGCAGCCCACACAAACTTAGCTAACTCTCCATTTGGACCTAACTTCCCATATCTGAACTTCATTACTTTCCACAACTCGTCCAAATCACCCCTAGTCAAACAATCCAGTAACATCCCAAATGACCAATAAGTGGATTTGCATCCATCACCTCTTGTAATCTCAACTACTTCTCTACCTCTATGTTTGACAATCTGCCAATCGATAATAGGATGAACTGCTTTTAAAGGAATAGGATTAATAGGTTCAGGATTAGGACTATTAGTCTCCTTAAAATACTGTATAGTTCTTTCTTTCTTTTTCAAATCTTCGTCCACCTTTTGTCTTTTATATCTGGATTGCTTCTTTAACCATTCTGCTTCTTTCTCAGAATTCATAGGAATGTGATCTTCATTAACCCTCATACACTTCTGACTAAGCTCCTTCAGCCTCTCTGTTGAACATGTTCTTAGATCTACACCAAGATGTATGCCTGAATTCTTGATAATCTTCATGTATGTATTTCTCATATCGCTCTTTGTAGGAGGTTTCTTTCTTTTGACTTGCTTTTTCTCTTTTTTGAACTTCGTGAACCATTCATCCAAGATTCTTGCTTTTTGATTATTAGAGAACATTTCCCACACTTCACGAGTGTACTCAATCCTAATATTATTAGAAGCTTCAAGATAGGCTTGTGAATCCTCCCAATCATCTATCCATCT
The DNA here is from genome assembly GCA_019973895.1 of Chrysanthemum seticuspe. Classification (NCBI taxonomy): domain Eukaryota; kingdom Viridiplantae; phylum Streptophyta; class Magnoliopsida; order Asterales; family Asteraceae; genus Chrysanthemum; species Chrysanthemum seticuspe. The sequence continues at coordinate 195,598,602 of BPTQ01000002.1, read as the reverse complement.
CTGATTAGCTTCCTCCTCTTCTAGCCTTTTCCTTTTTATTTCTGCTTTTTCTGCAGCTTCCATTCTTACACCATATTCATAATCATAATCAATCTGCTCTTGTGTATTCTTAAACTTTATATCAGGTTCAACAATACCTTTTCCCTTTCCATTATCTGGTAGAGCCACCTTCTTGTTCAAAGGCTCACCAATAGTCAAACTTGTAGTCAAGGGTTTAGGTCCAGTTGGTTTAAGAAATATAGGAGCCGGTGCAATGGTAGGTGTAGGGTTTGATGAACTTTTGCTTAAATTTATCAGTGTACTGGCAGCCTCCTTCTCAACTTCTTTTGATTTAGGTGGTGAAACAGATGTAGTTGTGACAATTGTAGATGTGGTAGTAATAGCAGTGTGTGAGACTACTCTATTGTCTACTACACTTTTCAAACTAGCCGGTGGGGTTAAGGTTACGCTAGCCATGGATGTCTCATGCAGCCCCTCCTTCTCTTTAACTTCTACATCACTTGGTGTCGTTACCTCAGTTGAAGTTGTAGCTGTGGGTTCTGAGTATGTGTCCTGCACCACCTCATTCTCCTTAACTTGTACATCAGTTGTTGTCGTTACTTCAGATAGACAAGTTGTAGCAGTGGGTTCTGAGTATGTGTCCTGCACCACCACCTTCTCTTTAACTTGTACATCAGCTGCTGGGGTTAAGGTTACAGAAACACTAGCAGTGGATGTGTCCTGCACCACCACCTCCTCTTTATCTTGTGCATCATTGGGAGCAGTGGATGTGTCCTTGACCACCTCCTTCTCTTTAACTTGTACATCAGCTGTTGGGGTTAAGGTTACACAAACACTAACAGGGGATGTGTCCTGCACCACCACCTCCTCTTTATCTTGTGCATCATTGGGAGCAGTGGATGTCTCCTGCACCACCTCCTTCTCTTTAACTTGTACATCAGCTGGTGGGGTTAAGGTTACAGAAACACTAGCAGTGGATGTGTCCTGCACCACCACCTCCTCTTTATCTTGTGCATCATTGGGAGTAGTGGATGTGTCCTGCACCACCACCTCCTCTTTATCTTGTGCATCATTGGGAGCAGTGGATGTGTCCTGCACCACCTCCTTCTCTTTAACTTGTACATCAGCTGGTGAGGTTAAGGTTACAGAAACACTAGCATTGGATGTGTCCCGCACCACCTCCTCCTCTTTATCTTGTGCATCAGTTGGAGCAGTGGATGTGTCCTGCACCAATTCCTTCTCTTTAAGTTGTACATCAGTTGGTGGGGTTACCTCAGTTGAAGTTGTAGCGGTGGGTTCTGAAAGACTATCAGTGGATGTTTCCTGCACCAAATCCTTCTCTATATCATCTAATACATTCTTCACGATCTCGAGTACAGCTTCATTCCCATCTTTATCAGACACCACATACTCCCCTCCATGATCTACACTATCCACATCCTCATCCATACGCACAACTCTAGCGGTGGGTTCTGAAAGACTATCAGTGGATGTGTCCTGCACCAAATCCTTCTCTATATCATCTAATACATTCTTCACGATCTCGAGTACAGCTTCATTCCCATCTTTATCAGACACCACATACTCCCCTCCATGATCTACACTATCCACATCCTCATCCATACGCACAACTGCAGCGTCCCCTGAATCAAATCCTTCAGTCGTCCCCTGTGTTTTTTGGTCCTCCAAAACCACATCTTGAGAGGATGTCACTTTCTTAGTATGTTTCCTAACTCTTCTAACAACACTACACCCATGTCTCCTAACTCCTCTAACAACACTACGCCCATGTCCCCTAACTTTTTCCATCACAAACATCCTGTGCTTCAATTCTCTGATCGTATTCTCCATTTTTGTACATTTAACCGTCAATTCATTTAATCGTTCACGATTTTCATCCCCAACTCGACCTGTGTTAACTGGTCGTTCATTCGAAAAGGCATCATGTTGATGTTCATCATTATACGTCCATTCATGTTGATGTTCCAAGATACCTTCCTCAGTTCGACCTGTGTTAACTGGTGCGCGTGGTGAACTTATCATAGCATCAAGGTTGGTTTCAGTGGTTACAGTCGGACTAATAGTGGGTGGAACTACGGTGTCAGTGGGTTCAGGTTCAGTCAATTGGGGTTCATTTACATCATCAAACTCACGAATGACAGGTAAATTAATCATATGCGGGAACAATGGAACATTTGGGATTGTTAAATTAGGATTTTGTTTCCTCAGATGAGTAAAAACCTTATGATGCATATAATGCACCTCATACTTTGTATTATGTTCAACAGGTTCTGCTATTTGGCTACCCACAATAAGTTGAACAAACCTAGGATACAAGTAATATTTACCTTTCTTCCTAATATTCTGCAAAAACCCTTCAAAAATCATGCTAGACCAATTGAATTCCCTCCCTTCAGATAGACAAATTAAAGCAGTTGCAATTTTGGAGGGAAATTCATTAAAACCAGTGGTCTTACTACTCAGACACATCAGCAAGGTGTGAATTAAAAACTTTCATTCGGGAGAAAACATACATTTCAAAAATTTTACCCTGTCTCCCCTTCTTGTATAACCTAATCTTTCTAAACCTAAAAATATATCATTATCAGAAAGATTAACTAGTCCATTAGCATCATTGAGTTTCAACGTACCTCTAATGACTTCCTCATCCACCAAAATCTCATTATCATCCACCACAGTCCTAAACACCTCAAATCCATCTCGCTCCTGTATCTCAGCTTTACCCCAAAAATCATGTATATAGTCTTTGAGAATTGTGGGTGCTACAGTTAATGCAAACTGAATTTTACTGTGGTTGATAAAATCAATCATCTCATGAAAACCATCTGATTGATTATTTTTTTTAAGTAAGCAACTAGGTTATGGGTGTTGGAATAATGCGACGGCATTGTGAGTTGGTATGGAAAAAGATGTGGGATTTTGAAATTACCAGTTTGGATTGGTTAGGGTTTATGTGGAGCGTCAATTGGAAGTGATTTGAAGATCAATTACTTCAACTGGCAGTGATTTGGGGGAAAAAATAAGTTTGCATCAAATTTACAAAACACACCCTTGAAGTATGCATTACCATGAAATTGCTAGCAGTAGATTTCAAACCACTAGAAGTGGTTTGATAAAGTATAGCAGTGGATACATCATATTTACAAAACAGCCCCCCAAGTATATATTATCAGAAAAACCACTGGCAGTGCATTGACAACCAAAGGCAGTGGTTTGATAGACAATAGCAGGGGTTTCATAGACGCTAGCAGTGGATACCTAAAATTTACAAAACAGCCCCCCAAGTGGTACATTAAGAGGAAGCTGCTAGCAGCGGGTTGAAAACAACTAGCAGGGGTTTCATAGACGCTAGCAGCGGATACATCAAATTTACAAAACAGCCCCCCAAGTATACATTATCAGGTCAAGTACAAGAAAGATGGAAAATCACGTGTTTATATTTACGACTTACAATTTTTTAAAATAATTTGTAATATACGTGTCTCGTTTTGTGATTTTTTAAAATAATTTGTAATATACGATTTTTTAAAATAATTTGCAACGTGTCAAATAACCAAACACTTAATGAAACCAAAGTCAACCACTTAATTTACTCCTCAACAACTTATAACCAAACACTTAACTTGTATTTAAGAACCTATAACTCAGATACTACCCATATCACACATACCCCAATTATTAACCTCAACTGCTTTCACCTCAACTTCTTCATCTTCATCTTCATCACTGCACCACCACTACATCATAGCGCCGCCTCCACCACCACTACATCACCGAGCAGGTATCTTTTACTACTTTTTATAAATACTCTTGACTGACCGTAAAAAGCTTCATGGGTTTTTGTTAGATAGTTGTAATCTTAGCTGGGTATCTCTTGTTTATTAGGTATTGTTATATAGTATGTTATATGCAATTGATTAGTTGTAGGAATATATGATTTGCTTTTATACTTGCTTCAAATTGATTAGGTGTCACGGGTTCCAATCCGAGACCAAGCCGTGACAGCAGTCGATGCCAAAAGGTAAGATATGTCGTTGTGTATTTTAAATAGCTTAGGGTTTTAAGTAACGAGAACTATCCAAGCATCGTGTTTCAAAAAGACCCTTTAAACCACTAAGCTCGAGTGGGTCATTTTAACAATTAGGGTCTGAGTGTAGGATGGTGGTTTTTTTGTGACATAAACCAAGTTATTGGCAGGGTGTTGGGGTCCAACCCCTTTCATGTGTAATAGAACTTTAACAAGGATATTGAGATCATGTTGTGTTCATATGCTTGTGATACAAAAGATTTGATCGTGTTTGCGGACGACTATTTGAACAGTGTGTATATGGTTGAGGGTTCTTGAAAACAAAAGAATGTTGTTAGTGGGTATGCTTACAGTGCTATTATACCATTGCCCAACACCATTTCATTCTCCTTTTTACAATGATCTTCCCAAAAACTCACCAACAATTCTCTCCTATATTATCAAACAACAATATTGAAGTCAAACAGCCATGACACGTGGCTTCTCTGATGGTATACGACGAGGAGGTACACGGTTTCTTGGTCCAGTAGATACCGGAAAGTGTAAAGCCATTTATTGTTACAGTATGTACAAGTTACCTGATGAAGAGGGTTGAATCATGAAGTGTAGAAAGGTGGTGCAAACGGGTTTAGCTTGCTTTGAGATTGTTTAACTGAGTGTGTTTTTTTAGTGGTGTCTTTTTTGGTGACAAAGTCCATGTTTCCGTGTGGTATGAGATCATAGATGATAACAAGATAGATGAAATGGTTGGTAATGATATATAATGGTGGGGAGCGATATGAGTGTTTTTGAGGGTGCCTCATTAACTCCACTTCACTCGCCATCACTATCATTACAAAACCATGTCATCTATTTCTTATAATCTCTGACATCTCTTTGTTACACAGAAACATGGAGTTTCTCTACAAAAAACAGACACTAAAAACACACACAAGCACAGTTATGAACTCTATACGCATGGCTAAACCACTTTGCACTACCTTTCTACCCTTCAAGATTCAACTCTCATCATCAGGTAACCATTACAAACCGTAACAAGAAACGTGTTGTACACTTTCCCGTATCTACTGGACCAAGAAACCGTGTACCTCGTCGCCGTGAACCATCAAAGAAGCCACGTGTCATACACGCACACTACAATTTTGTTGGTTCATAATATAGTAGAGAATTGTTGGTTTGTTTTGGGGGTGATCATTGTAAAAAGGATAAGGAAATGGTGTCGGGCAATGGTATAATATAACTTTAAGCAGACACACTAACATCATTCCTTTGTTTTCAGGACCCTTCAACCATATACACACTGTTCAAATAGTCGTATGCAAACACGATAAAATTTCGTGTATCACAGGCATATGAACACAACATAATCTCATTATCCTTGTTAAAGTGCTATTACACATGAAAGGGGTTGGACCCCAACACCCTGCCAAGAACTTGGTTTATGTCTCAAAAAACCCACCATCCTACCCTCCTACCCTAATTGTTAAAATGACCCACTCGAGCTTAATGGTTTAAAGGGTCTTTTTGATACCCGATGGTTGGATAGTTCTCATTACTTAAAACCCTAAGCTATTTAAAATACGCAGGTTAAGCTTTGGTCAAACTCGAAGAAGCAGGAGATAGCGGAAGTCTACTGACAAAAGACCCTGGTTAACACGAGTTCGCGCCCTATGTGTTATTATATGTTTGTAGAGAATAACTTGGTTAGGATTACCGCTAAATGGATTATAGGTATAGTTTTTGAACATTTTGTTATATGTAGCTTATGTACAGTTTTTGGACCATTGGTGATTTTGGAAACACATTTTATGTTATTGATTTATGCTTATATAAGAAATTATGTTTAGCGAACTTGTGTTGTTGTGACAAAACAAAAACGTATATGATGATAACTTCTAAACTATATACAAATATCAATTAACAGTCAAAACATATATGATGATAACTTCTAAACAGTATACATTTTTTTCCTTGTAAATAATATACGGTTTACACTTCTATTTTAAAACTACTATAATTCCACTCTATTTAACAACTCCTATCACAACTACCAACACATTTTGTGGTTATCACTCTATATTTCCACACTCTATTTTTAATCCTCTCTAAAAAAAAAAAAAAACATCTCAACCAACAACAACAATGTCCAACCCCCGTCTTCCCCTCTTGGATCAACTATCCCGTACAGCAAACTCTCGATCTGTCAAGGCTATGATGATTGTGGAATATTGGGGAGAAGTTAGGGATACTGTTCGGGATGAATTAGATCTGCAAGAGAAGATTGACGAGCTAACCGCTCGTGTACAACGTAGGGATGTGCTTATTGGAGAGCTGTTGGTTGTGGGTCCAACTAACTCGTCTGTTCGGCACATGAGAAGGATGCAAATTGAAGATAGGGCTGAGATTGTAAGGAAGCAGACCTCCATCTTAGAAAGGCGTGCTCGCGTTTCTTCTTTGTTATCCTTCATTGAACATCTTGAGTCAATGGTCCTTTGAATTTGTGAAGCCTTCATGTTAGGGTTTATGTTTTGTTTAGGTTAGTTATGGTGGGTTATGTGTGTACTAGTTAAGTGTAACTACTTTTGTTTATGACGTTGTCAATCTTAGTCTAATTTGTATTTGTGTTTACAAAACAACCTACATTGACGTTGAATTAAAAAAGCAAAATTATATCGCATAATCGACATAATTAAAATAAAAACATAAAATAAAATATCAACCTCATAATTCCTTGTATCCAATTTTTGGTTACTAAAACAAAATATGTTTGTCTACTCGGTTTAAGTTGGTAAGATGAAAATGGCGCGTTAATAAGGTCGCTTGGAATTCATCGGTTTATGTGAAAGTACTGGACATGATGCATACATTGGTTTGTGTGACAATACTTTTTTACACTCCTCAAAGCGGAAAAGATTTGCATTTGACTTGTAAATAAATGTAGGGGCCCTAAATGTAGAGTTATTGTTGGGATTCGATGTGATTGTGGGCAGTACTTTTTTACACTTATATTACAAATTATTTTAAAAAAATGTAAGTCGTAAATATAAGCACGTGATTTTCCTTCTTTCTTGTACTTGACCTGATAATGTATAGTTGGGGGGCTGTTTTGTAAATTTGATGTATCCGCTGCTAGCGTCTATGAAACCCCTGCTAGTTGTTTTCAACCCGCTGCTAGCAGCTTCCTCTTAATGTACCACATGGGGGGCTGTTTTGTTAATTTTAGATATCCACTGCTAGCGTCTATGAAACCCCTGCTAGTGGTCTTCAACCCGCTGCTAGCAGCTTCCTCTTAATGTACCACATGGGGGGCTGTTTTGTAAATTTTAGATATCCACTGCTAGCGTCTATGAAACCCCTGCTAGTGGTCTTCAACCCGCTGATAGCAGCTTCCTCTTAATGTATACTTGACGGGCTGTTTAGTAAATTTGATGTATCCACTGCTATTGTCTATCAAACCACTGCCTTTGGTTGTCAATGCACTCCTAGTGGTTTTCCTGATAATTTATACTTGCGGGGCTGTTTTGTAAATTTGATGTATCCACTGCTATACTTTATCAAACCACTGCTAGTTGTTTGAAATCCACTGCTAGCAATTTCATGGTAATGCAGTCTTCAAGGGTGTGTTTTGTAAATTTGATGCAAACTTATTTTTTCCCCCAAATCACTCCCAGTTGAAGTAATTGATCTTCAAATCACTTCCAATTGACGCTCCACATAAACCCTAACCAATCCAAACCGGTAATTTCAAAATCCCACATCTTATTCCATAAAAACTCACAAAGCTAAAGTTCTAAAGAGAAGAGATTGAAGTCAAATTGTTCATTCATTCATTCATGAAACAGTTTACAGCTTACAACTTACAAAACCTAATCAACTTCAAATGCAACTACAAATCCAAAGTGCTATACATGATCTCCTACTAATATTTCTACTACTACTAAACCTAATCTAGTGCATATCATCTGTTCCAACATCTAAAGAGCAGTGAAGATGAGCATGACTGCTCACATCTATCACACTAAATGCTGGATTTGCGTTTGTGAAGTCCTGCATAACCACCCATTCGTTCTATCCCGATGGCTGGAGCTACAAGACTTCTATAACGAAGATGCTAAGGGTCAAAAGTATGAAGGATGGATTGATGAAAACGTTGATGATGGAGAAAAATAAAGGTCTCCTTTGTGCTTCCTCCATGTATTTCAACCAAAATGCAACCCATCCACCCTTCCCTAGCATTTCTTCTATGCGATGTGTGTTGATGCACCAAAACCAGGTGCAGGAAGACCAAGCACCACCTTTCCACCCATAGGAAGTGGCGGATTGCTTGCTCGAGGCCTGCATTGAGGCAGAGGTGCTGGAGGTTGGGAGTAAGATGTTCCCTCCTTATAGTAGTCATCAGAATCATCAGCAGATACACTTGGATTCTCTACACTATCATCTTCTGATGATGGGAGAAAAGGTGATTTTTTAGGTCGAGGATCATAAGGATATGTAAAGAACTGAAGGAAATCACTGGATGATGATGATGATGATGATGGAGAAGAGGTTGGATTTACAACCTCTGGTTTAGTATTCATGGTTTTTAGTGGTGAATTATGGTTTATGGCATTTTTGGGGTTTGTGGTAGAATTTAGGGTTTGTGAAGAAGATTTGGGGATATTGTGAAGAGATAAGTGTGCATTGGGGTCTGTTATATAGGCGGGTGCAAGGTTTAAGGAAACTTAATATGAGTTTGGTGGCACAGTAACACTCAAGATATTTAGGGTGCGTTTAGTTGGAGAACAATTTCTCTTATTTTCTATCTCTAGTTTTGTAAAAATTTGGAAGGAGAATTAATCTCCACTTGGAAAACAAGGAAAACACTACACTTGAAAATATAGAAAACGCGTTTAGTTGATGTTTCTATTTTCTGTTTTGAAGAAAGGGAGGGAGGGTTGAGGGTTACAAAGGAAAACAAGGAAAACAACTAAAATTTGTTTTGTAATTTTCCTTGTTAAGTTAGGAAATAGGGGATTTGTGTTTTGCAAAACATTTTGGTGGAAAACGTTAATTTGAACGCGATCTCTGTGTTCCTTGTTTTCCACAAAACATTTTGTGAAAAACAAGGGTGTTTTCCCTCAACTAAACGCAACCTTACCGTCGCAATCTCTTCTCTTTTGATTGGGTTTTGTGTTTTACAAAACAACCTACATTGACGTTGAATTAAAAAAGCAAAATTATATCGCATAACCGACATAATTAAAATAAAAACATAAAATAAAATATCAACCTCATAATTCCTTGAATCCAATTTTTGGTTACTAAAACAAAATATGTTTGTCTACTCGGTTTAAGTTGGTAAGATGAAAATGGCGCGTTAATAAGGTCGCTTGGAATTCATCGGTTTATGTGAAAGTACTTGACATGATGCATACATTGGTTTGTGTGACAATACTTTTTTACACTTATTGTTGTTTGACCTCAAAGCGGAAAAGATTTGCATTTGACTTGTAAATAAATGTAGGGGCCCTAAATGTAGAGTTATTGTTGGGCTTCGATGTGATAGTGGGCAGTAATCGATAAGAAGAAAAAAGGCGCTTTAAAAAATGTCGCTCATAATATATTGGATTACGTGATAGTACTATTAAACAAATGTCTTATTGCATATATATTTTTGGGTACCAAAAATGTCTTTTTGCATATAAAGATCATACTTTCTTCTACATACTTGGGTGATATACATGCTTATAAAATATCGCTCAACAATTTAAAATAAAGGGAACTAAACTAAATAAAGACATATAAAAGTAGCCCACTTAAATACAATTGTCGAATATACAATTTAGCAATACAACTATTGTGAGTCCATGCACGTTTGCAATACGTTTAAACACGTCTCCTCAAGTAAACCTGTCAAATTAAAGAGAAACAAAGGTTCAACATTTCCTCAAGTAAACAAATTCATCAAGTAGTGTAGTATACTTATTTTGGTTCAAGTTGGCTATCAAATCAAATCAATATGGCTTATAAGTCAAAATGCCATAATAACTATGCGTGGCTATCATATCAAGACCTTATAACTAATATAAAAACACACATAAACCAAAGGGCTATCTTAACTGCTGTTTTGTTAAAAAAAAAAAAAAAAAATGACTACAAAAATGCCTTTCTGCCAGGAGTTAGCTGCTGCTGCTGGTTCTAGTCTCCTTAGAGACATGATGGTGGAGAAGTTTAGTAGGGAGGTTACTGTCACTAGGGTGGACGAAGCAGAATTAACCAAAAAAGCCCAAGATATTAGGTCTCGTGTTACCGAGAGGGATTTCGTGATTGCAGAGTTGGAGCTTTTGTATCCCTTTGATTCATGTGTGCAAAGTATTTCACAGTTGAATATTTTGCAAAATGAAGATTTGGCAGACATTGCTAACATGTTGGTGAAGGTTGTGAACAAGCAGAAGCGAACAAGGGAGCTTATGTCATTCATTGAGAAGCTCAAGTCTATGGTGTACTGAACTGGTTTCTTCATATATGTTTTGAGTTTAGTATATGGTTAGGAATGTATGATGTTTATGTTTATGCTTATGGATGTTCTATAAACCAATTAAGGTTAATTTTGTTGGATATATATGCACTTACTTTTTTATGTTTGTCTAAGTACTTTTGTGGGAACATACCTGTGTTATAACATGCTCCGTTGATATGCTGGCTTGTAACGTAGTGTTGAAAACATAACCTACACCATCAAAAAAAAGTATAATCGATATGGATACGTGTCGTGGTAAGTGTGATATGAATTAATTGGTAACTTTAACGCACCAGGTAAAATATAAGTGTCTGCTATAAACAAAACCCCCCCCCCCCCCCCCCCCCAAAAAAAAAAAAAAAAAAAAAACCGCGATATTCCTGGGCTGCTAAATGCTACTTTGTGACACATATATCGCCTGGTTTATTAGATGTATGTGTCACAAAGTAGAATCTAACAGCTCAGAAATAGCGTTGATTTGATTTTTTTTTTTTTTTTTTTTTTTTTTTTTGCACCACCTTAATTTTTTTATCGATCGCCTGCAAAGGCTTTATCTTGCTCTTCAATGAAAACCAACTTACGCTTAACCTTAGGCTTAGCAACTACATCCCTATGGCTAACAGACATATCGACATCAACATCAATAAGGACGCTTGCTTCTTCTTCAGCCCAAGCAATAAGCTCATCATATGTCATATTGCTTGCATCTTTTAATCTTCTTCCATGTATAATCAATTTGGTTGTATAATCATCTTCAGAATCACAAAAGTTAAGATTTTGATAATAAAAATCAAATAAGTTTTGGGGATTATGTGCCATATACATCATCAACTTCCCATATCGATCAGCAAGGTCATACATGGCAGCCACATCCCTATCGCACTCTATTAGTTTCAATCCTACCTCTAATTGACATTGTGGTAAACAGAAAAACAACGAATGGAAATTTAGCTCAGTATGTTCTTTCAGAAACTGGCACATACTATTATAGTCCACCTTCCTATCCTTGGACAAAATCCAATAAAAAACACCCCCATTTTCATACCTCAACGGTTGGAAATAAAACTCCCCCAAAAGATGAACGTCAAACAGGTAACGAGGATCTGAACTCCAAATAGGTGCCATCCTGTTACAGGAACACGTAAAATACAATACTTTAAAAAGTAAAAATAATTTTAGGCAAACGTAATAGGTGCCATTAGGTTCGAATATTGAAACATTAAATATAGGCAAAATTGATATGGGGGACCATGACAATAAAGTATGACGAACCTTTCGCACAATTCAATTTTAATAATCGAACGAAAACGACAGTTGTATTAGATTATTAAGAAGATAGGGTTCTGGTCGGTAGGAAGTGAATGTGAGAACAAAAAGATAAAAGACAAACTATTAGTGTATCATAAATCGCTAAATTGAAAAAAGGCGCTTTTAAAAAGTTGCTCAGAATATTTTGGGATATGTGATAGTACATTACAGTTGTCGTATAAATGTATGCAATAAATATTTCCCCTAAAAGCAACAACCGTTTGGTCAGTAAATATAAAAAAAAAAAAAAAAAAACAAACAAAAATAAACATTTTCAAAACAATTTTTACCGCTCTATAAATACCAACTTCACCTCAAACACATTTTTTAACACACAATTTCAAACACAATTGAAGATCAAAATACTTCCCACAAGATTTAATATGGCTTGCCGTCTCCCCCATTCTGTTGAAGATATGCAAGTGTACGTTCAAAATCAATGCAATATCGACGATGCGGCTCGAAAAAACGCTAATATAAGCGTCATCAAATTGTTTGACCAGGCAAAGGGGGAAAAGGAACAAATGAGACAAAACTACCAGATTTGCAACGACATTACCATTGAAAGAAAAGCTGTCATCGACAAATTTTTGAAAGATCAAGCACGCAAAGATCACGAGGTTGCTGACAACTTGTGGCGGTGTGTTTTGAATATAACGAACAACGCCAGCACCAAAATAAGTTGGAGCTATCGGGAGAACAAAGACGATGGTGTAGACGATGCTGTAGACGAGGAAGATTTGGCTCGGTTGGAGGGATTTGCTCGTTCTCGTACTCCGTCGTATGACTCTGCATGCGGGGAGCATTCTGATTAGATTTATGATTTACGTATTTCGGATTGTATTTATTTAGCATTGTAACATTTTAATTATTAATGAAATTTTAGTTTATGTTAAAAATGATTTTAAAATAAAAGTTTTCTTGGGTCGTTGGAGAGAGAAATGTGACGTGGCGCAGGTTATCCCAGTTCGTCCCAGGTCGCGACTGGAACCAGCCTTACAATATACAAACAGTGGTTAAACAACAGTATTAGCAGTGGTTTAATTCTAGCAGTGGTTTAATCCAAGCATTGGATTCATTCTTCTGGCAGTGGTTTCATCAACTCTAGCAGTGTTTCATCAACTCTAGCAGTGGTTTAATTCAAGCATTGGTATCATTCTTCTGGCAGTGGTTTCATCAACTCTAGCAGTGGTTTGAAATGTCCTAGCAGTGGATACACCAACGACACTCCAATCTGTTGACCAAGATTACGTCTACCAAAAGTAGTGGAAAAATAGTGATATTATGAACTAATATGAAGGATTACAACATAATGGTTGTGTTGTGAAAGTCCTACTTACCATAAAGTGTTAAAATTTGTAACAGTCTAAACAGTCCAATCGAATACAAGTATATACACTCTTTAACCACTGAAAAGTTTGTTCATGTAACCCAACAAAATATATAGAGAAAATGTCATAACAATCTACATACATGAAATTAAACCTTATCTGATTTCCTAACAAATATGGAAAACAGGATACACCAAACCATCATAAGACTCTACATACATGAACTTAAACCTTATCATCTTTCCATGCTCAAACTCACAATCTTCAAAAAAGTAGGTCCAGTCACCTAATGCATTAACATGATTCACCCGGAATGGATTGTCTCTATGATACTCAATCTGAATTTGCATCATGTATTCGACTTCATCATTCCTAAAAAGTGCATTTTGATAAAAATGCATAGGATGATTCTGAAGAAAATGGTTTGGAATATCCTGGTGTGCAACAATTACAAAAATTATATATAATTACATAAATGCATAGACAACAAAGTGCACACAAAACACAATCTTACAAGTTTACATAACGGAAGAATTTCAGTAGACCTTCTGTAAAAGACATCAGTTCGCTCACCAAAATGATCAAGGTGACCAATCCATTGGCAAATGTGTTGCATTCGCTCATCACCTGTTTCAAAAATATGAAAATAAATCTTAAAGATAAATGCTATGATATTATTGAATATGATTATGAGATTTCAAGCCTACCTCCATCTTCGTTATCAAGATCATTTTGTGGAAAAAACAATTGCGTCACACCAAGAAACTGCCCCTGTATCTTTGCCCCACCTTCGAAACCAAACACGGTTATATTCAACCTATTCTTTGCCAATTTAGTAAAAACAATAACATCGCCAAATTCAATATCGGAATATTGAAGAGCAGTCGACCACATCTCATCATCCATAACATACAAAACACGAGGATCATGACCTCGTTCATAGCCCCAAGTAACATCCACATTAAACTCCATTCCTTCAACAACAACAACAACAGTACCACGCAACCCAATACCATCTAGAAAATTACCGGGCAATGTCTGAAACACCATCTGCTGATTAACAATTATAACATACACAGTAACAAAATACACGTATTCTTAAATAAACGTAAACAAAAAATGAGTTGTTATAAATAACCTGTGGAAATTGAGGGTATGGCAGCCGATAACTCTGAAACCTTATATGACGACTTTCTACACCAGCATAATCCTCAACTTCCAACCCTTTAGAATCATAGCCAGTAACGTAAAAAGAGTCATCACCTTCTTGAACAAAGTGTAACATGTGAACATCCGTATACATGTTTTCATGAACAAATTCTACCCATTTGTTACCTACAATCCTAATGGGACCTCCTAACTGACCAATAATCCTTACTTTCTTCCGTTGTCTTTGTATTCCAGTTAAATAGAAATGACGATTCCCATTGAAAGCACGGTCAGCAAATCGAGGAAGCTCAAGAAACCCAGGGTAAAAATTTCTGTTTGGTCGCACCACAAACTCGATGGCCATGATTACCTTATAAACAATTACAAGCATGTAAAGGTTAGTTAATGCTAAAATTTTTATGATGAATATTCAAACATAAAAGACAGTCAATATTGATATGGGGGACCATGACAATAAAGGATCACGAACCTTGACAGTTGCCCAAAATAGCTAAAAGATAAGGTTTTAGTGTTTCATAAATCGCTTTAAAAAAGTCGCTCATACTATATCGGTTAAAAATACGCTTATCTATTATCCCGCCAAAATAATTTTCCCGCCTAAACACAAGTCAACAAAATAAGCATAAATACAGTCAATTCTATAGTCCACATACAACAATTCACAATGGCTTTGAACTTATCTGGAAAAGGTAATTGTGAACAAGTGCCAAACAAGAAAGAGGATGCTGATGACAATTTGATGGCACACATACAACAATCCACAATGGCTTTGAACTTATCCGGAAAAGGTAATTGTGAACAAGTGCCAAACAAGAAAGAGGATGCTGATGACAATTTGATGGCACACATACAACAATCCACAATGGCTTTAGATTTATCTGAGAAGAAAAAACTAGATGGTGATATTACGTGTAAGGAGAACCAAGATGGCATTACACCAGAAAAAGTTAGGGCATTGGCAAAAAGGATTAAAGAACTGGAAGAGTACTTTGAAAAACTCAAGGAAAGGAAATCAACTGAAGAAGGATGTGGTTCTAGCAGTACTGTTTGAATGGATGTAATAGTTCAATAATAAATGTTATGAGTCTAAATTTTAACAATGTAATGGTTGTGTGGAAAATCTTATCTATGAAACAATTTATTGAGATGATTGTTGTAGTTTTGTTATCGAGATAGTTGTGCTGATAGACATCAGCATATTTAATCATAATAATTGCAATGTAACATACACATGGTAGTAGAAGCATCATCACATACTAGTTTGTAACATACACTAACAAGCCTTCACCACATACTGAAAATAAATTGTTTCATCATGATGACTAGTTAGTGTAGTTTGTAACATACACTAACTAGTCATCATGCAAGGAAAGGAACAAAAATACAAATTGTTTAACAGGGTACATACCACCCTGGAAGATCAAATAACTACCACATGGTAGCCTTCATAATACCTTCGAATTACTTGGATCAGAAGAGGCTGGGTATGACATGGAACCATCAGCTGTGGAATCTGCAACTATCACTTGATCATTAACCAAACTGATTGCCTCATCACCCTTCATATCATCAGATTGATTACTACCAACTTCTTCAAATTCATCAAATAATCTCCTAGATTTCAAGGTACCAGTTTCAAAACGACTTTTCTTGGACACATATTGAACTACAGTTGAGCTTCCAACTGTAGGAAGGCCATCAATGTCATTAAAAAACCTCTTACACTTTAAAGGGCTGTTTTGAATAGATGGGAGTAAACTAGTAGAATGTGGATCCTGAAGGTCATGATTATCAGCAGCCTCAAAGTCGTTCAAAAGGTTCTTACCTCTTAACGGACTAACCTCGAACCCACGTTCGTTTGACAAACACTCGGTAACAGTGGAGTTCTGTGTCCAAGAATCTTCAAAGTCATCCGACACATAAGGTCGGACTGTAGTCCTTAAACAAGGAGGAATGTATTCAAGGTCATTATTACCACCAAATTCAGACTTTCCTCTGAATAAAATAGCTTCAACAAAAGGCTTGATATAAGGTGTCCTAAGGTAGGCTGGTGAATTTTTTTCCTCTTCTTCCCATGCCATTAGTTCTTCAAACGACAGACAGTCGACATCTTTTTTTTTCTTTTCGTGACTTTTAATTTTAAACGTCAGATCATCGTCTGAGGAATCAAAAGACAAGTTCTTGTGATAGTAAGTAACTAAATGAACCTGTGGCTGATGACAAACATAGATCTCAACTAGACCATGGAGCTCAGCCATGTCATACAGTTTCTTGACATCATTATCATCTTCTACAAGGGTCAACCCTTGCTCCAGACTACTACTTGGAAGACAAAAATACCAAGCCCAAATATCCTCCTTAATTTCTTTCAACAGCATGTCACATATTTGAGAATACGATAACCTACTCAACCTAGGTAACCTCAAATGTAAAACATCTCCACCTAAATAACTTAAGGGGTAAAAAAAAACTGACTGCCATGATAAACGTCAAACCGAAGATCTTGACTGTTTTCAGACATTCTGTGTAACAATGGATATAATTCAGCAAAACAAAATCCTTGTTGAATAAAATTTAATAGAGAAAAAGTAAATGGACAAACTTACAGCCATTCTTGATACCATAATTCATAACAGCCCTTTGATTCTGTGTTTTCTGATGCCATATTTAGTAGAAGTCTGAAAAACAGAAAATATGTGTAAGATAAAATATGGGGTAATTTTGGTTAGTAGGTACAAAATATACAAAAGGTACAAAATATTGAACAGTTAAAAAGTGTCTAAAAAGTACATTACAGCCATACTCAAATGATATATCTAAGATATAGTCAAACTCTCCCAAAAAAAGTCGCCTAGTGTGTAATGTTGAGTAATGCATACCGAATGGACAGTACTTGTAAACTAGCATGCATGGGTTTGGCCTACTTTGTATATATATAATTTGGTGTGTGTTTAATATTTTTTTGCTTATTTTTATAGAAAAATATTACTAGTAAACAAATTTGCAACGTCACTACCTTAGCTTGAACACAAGTATAATACAACATGTTCAATACAAAACCATTCAAGGGAGCATATGGTTATCAATTTGTTTCAAGTAATACATCAACAAAAATAGAACATAGCTAAACACAAACACGGTGTTTAAAAAAAAACTAGCCATTTGTTCACGGTATGAAAGCGCAGCCTGAATACGATCCTTCACATCCAATGGTAGACCAAAAGCCAAGCGGTATAAAAAAATACATACCCAAATACCACAATCACCAAATATCCCGGCCTGCTTCGGTACTTGTTCAACGATAGTAAATGTAATGAAATAACTAGCCGGATCAATGCCTTTCTTCTCAAATACTTGCGCTTGTGCTAGGACCTCAGGTAATTGTAGCTGTGGACAAAAGTAGCACTGTCTTAAAAAAACTAATGTTTTAAAAGATGGTTAAACGGTTATGTATTAATTCTTATGACATATGAATAAATAGCCAAACCTGTAAACACTCCCTCAGTTTGATATAAAACTCTCGCCATTCCTCTTCAAAAGTTTGACCGCTATCATAAAAGGTAACAATGCCAGTGTCTATCTCCAAACGGGCAAGAAACCAATGAGCGTCAGTTTCATTAATCGGCATGAAAACCTACAACGTTTGGGTCACAAACATAATATCAATATATGGCAAAAGCTAATCACCATTATTAATCGGCATGCATATATATATCGTTACTTACGTGCTTAACGTCAGACCATGGAATAGAGTATCTTTCACCATTAGCATACCACAACGGCAAAGAATTTTGTAACAGAAGCTGAACAAAATAGCTACTAACCATCGCCCAATTAGCCGTATCGGGCCTAACATGCCAAAGGTAATTAACCCACAACTCTATGTGCTGTAAATTTCGAAACATGAATGAGTGTGATAAACTTTATAAGAAATCATTTCTGTATGTACAGTTGTATGAGTACTTGCCTCATCCCTTAGCCAACCTTTCCTAGGCGGGTCTAAGCAAACCAAACTTTCCCAAAACCTTCTATCCACACACACATCGTCACACCAAGGAAACTTGCAGTTAAGTGGTCCTATTTGTCCAAGAAATTCATCAAATTCATTTGTAAAATGAACTCTGTTGACAGCATTGGTGCAGCGTGCAAGATCCTAGTATATGAAACGATTAAACTTATAATCATTTGTCATTAACAAGATATATTTTAAAAGGTTGTCAAGAAGTATTTTTCATACCTCAACCCAAGGCGTGACAAATTTAAGTTTTTCACTCATATCTGGATCAGGTAACCTAGAGCATCGTCTTTTCTTTTCAGCATATGCATCGGTCCAATAATACGAATTAGCTTCACCCGAACGTTGTTCACTCCTCTTGGAAACTGCAAAACGCGCTCTACTGGCTTTCATATGATCTGAGTTCATAATTGCTTCTCCCCTTTTCTTTCGTTCATTTTCATACTGCAACCTCTTTTCCTCTTCCCTCATTATCAACTTGTCCTCTTCCATCCTCAACCTCTTCTCTTGTTGCATCAACTGCTGCTATTTTAACCGGGCACTTTCTAATTCTTCATGTCGCAACATTAATTCTTCTTGGATAATAAATTCCTGTCAGCGTTTATAAATAACCTATCATTATGATATGTTATGCTACGGAAAGAGTTTTACACTTGTTTACTGATTTTGTACATTACCTTTGCAAGATCGTCATCAGAAAATTCATCTAGCCGCGCTGATGAACTAGTATCAATGCTTGACTGACTTGACTCAAACAAGTCAAGAAAATCATGATTAAGCTTATCACAAAACTGTGCACTAAGATGCCGTAGATCATTACTTAACTCCAATTTCTCCTAAGAATGAAAATAAGTATTTATAAAAAGGATATATACGAAAGATAATGGATAATTGAAGGGCTGTTTTTATAAATTTAGTGTATCCACTGCTAGAGTATATGAAACCACTGCTAGAGGTTTTCAATCCACTGCTAGCAGGTTCCTGATAATACTTGAAGGGCTGTTTTTGTAAATTTCGTGTATCCACTGCTAGAGTATATGAAACCACTGCTAGTGGTTTTCAATCCACTGCTAGCAGCTTCCTGATAATACTTGAAGGGCTGTTTTTGTAAATTTCGTGTATCCACTGCTAGAGTATATGAAACCACTGCTAGTGGTTTTCAATCCACTGCTAGCAGCTTCCTGATAATAATTGAAGGGCAGTTTTTGTAAATTTCGTGTATCCACTGCTAGAGTATATGAAACCACTGCTAGAGGTTTTCAATCCACTGCTAGCAGGTTCCTGATAATACTTGAAGGGCTGTTTTTGTAAATTTCGTGTATCCCCTGCTAGAGTATATGAAAGCACTGCTAGTGGTTTTCAATCCACTGCTAGCAGCTTCCTGATAATGTCAAAGTATATATACGATAAAAAAAAGAAGAAGGATATATTACCCCATTTCTTTCTCGAGCAAGAACCTGAAAAAAGGGACGTATATTATTATCAGTATTCGTGTGATTATTGATGGGTATATGAGTTTGAACAAATGCTTAAATAACCTGAATAATTGTCTCAAGTTTGAACAAACGCTTATTTAACTATGTAATAACACGATCCTGTGTTATGCTGATCTCTATTATACTGCTCTCACTCCTGCGTATAATAGGTAAATGTTTCCTTTCAGTCTTGCCACGTTTGCGTGCTGCGGCCATCTTCTTCAACCACTCGTCGTAGAGATGTGTTGTTTTCACTGGTGGAGTTCTAGGTATGTAATCATGGAAAAATGCCGTAAACTTTATATACCAATCAGATCTCCTCTCAGCTATTGTCGGTGTCAGTTCTTTAACAGGATTCGAATCCTTAAAAAACAAATAATAATGTTCAATAAAAGATTGCATTAATGTAGAAAAAAAGATTGCATTAATAAGAAAATTTTATATATTACTTTTACCTTTCCAAAAAGAAACTTATAATCAGATCTTTTGAAGGGTGTATTCTTTGACCACACTACTCCTCTTGGCATAATATCAGGAACTTTATTCCACCATAGAATGCTTCTTTCAAAAGACTCCAGTATCCAAATCTATACGGATTTTGGAATTTCAATAAAAAATAATAGCATAAAATATTGATACACAAAATGAATCCAGTTTATATTGATATATAAAATATTAACCTTGAAAGCCCAAACGAATCCTGACAGTGTATAGGTTGGAACAAACTTGTGGTCTTTGTTAATACCTTGAAGGAAATCCCACTTGTGTTTATCTGCAACATCCAAAATTTCATCATACAAATGCCTCCAAATATGCTCTCCCCATGGAAAGGCATCCCAATCATCTAGGTTTTCAACTAATCGCATGAGAGAAACATCAACTTCCTGAACCAATAATCTGCCCATGAAGATAACCTCCAAAGCTAACAATAGACAAAGACGTACTGCATCTTCGTCGCATATGATACCAAATGCCTCTTCATCCTCAATTAGGCCAAGAATATCTAAGTTTGTAATTTTTGAACCTGAATGTTTTGGGAAAACCCTTGACATAAAATTGAGGTGTCCAGATCCATATTTTTCAAAACTTACTTTTCCAAAATTAAAACCAGTGATAAGCGAAAACTCTGGACGACCGAAATGAAGGGGACGGTCATCAATATAATATACAATCGGCATATCATAATGGTTTTCATTCGGATAACATTGTTTTTGTAAAACATAATCTATCATATGTGCTTCGTGGTCAAAATAAGAAAGGTCCAACCATTTACCGAAACAAGTTTCCCTAAACAACTTCCTTCGATTTTTATCCAACTTGGATTTTATTAAAGAAAAGTAGTTTGGTTTACTTCTGATGATGATTTTCGCCTCATATTCCTACAAATGAAAAAATAAAATAAATAAATAAATAAAATAAAATAAAAAATACTCTACTTAATAACATATAAGGGGAGTAACAAAACTGCATTCAATCATCCAAGCCTCACACTACAATTTTGTAACAAATGCCAAGTATACTTTCAAAAAGGTAGAACAACAAAGAATCACATCTCAGACACCAGATAAATTACAAACCCAAACACAATTTTCTAACCTTTTGCTAACTTAAATAAACAAAATTGTTGTTGCAAAACTACTATTAAACATGATTAATTTCAAATAAATAAGGGGAAAAACAAATATACGAACAATTTATATATATCAACATAAAAAAACATACCCGAATACGAAACATTTTTTTTGCAGGATTTCGAGAAGACGATGGTTCTTGACTTGTAGGAGTAATTTTGTAATGGGGGTGTAATGTATGTGTTATTCTAATTCATTGGTTAGGAAAGATATGTGATAAGTAAAAAGTATTTTTACCGTGGTGTAAAAATTGGGAAAAAGTACAAAACTACTATTTGGCCAAAAACCGCTAAAATTTATTCGCTTAAGTCGCTCGACATTGGGAAGGAGCAAAAGGAATAAAATATTACTTTTTAAAGTTTGACTTTTTTCTCGAAAATATCAAAAAAAAAATCGCGCGAATCTTAACAAGTCGCTGGATATTAGTCGACTAAAATTCATAGGTACGAAAATGATTGGAATCTGAAAAGTGTCAGGACACGTGTCACTATTACATTGGAAGGATAAAGTCGCAAGTCTCAAAGTTTATTTTGGAAATACCCAAACTTTTTTCCTAAAAAGTGATGACACCTTGAGCGAAAAATGCATTCTTAGAATTTTCCCATAAATAAAAGTCATAGCGTACGCTTAGTGAAGCAGAAAGGACTTGTGTCTCAATGATACCTTTTATTGTGTGAGAAGCTTCCCAACTAATGGTTGTGGGTCCAAGTCATGCTTAAAACATGTGCGATAGTCTGTGGTGTATTGTGAGATAGTTAGTTGCCGTTTCAAAAAAAAAAAAAAAATGTCCCTGTTGGAAAATTTGTTAAAAAATACAGTAATTATTTGTAAACTTTGAACAATATACTTTATAGGTTTGCGTTTTCTTGAAGAAAGCTTTGCAACGAGCTATAAAGTGTCTAAAATAAAGATTATATGAATGAAATATCGTGTCTGAAAATGAGTTATTTGAAACATAAAAAAACTGAAAAATGATAGTGTGAAAAATGTAGGAATTTTGAGGTTGTTTACTATTATATAATTTTTCATATTTTTTGTATTAGTTTATTTTACGCTCTATTGTACCATTAAAAACAGACAACGAATATATTTTGAGGGAATTGTGTAAAACACGAGTCTCGGCTTTTAATTTTTTAAACATGATCTTCAATGTTACTGGTACATTCTTTGTTTAAATATTGCGCATCGAGTTTGTCTTCCAACTTTCTACCTTCTGTCTATTTATTTGTTACCTTCATTGTATACAGTTTATCGTTTATTTAATTTGTCAATTGAATTTATAAAATAAAATGTATATGCTTTCCTACAGTCCCACGACATTCACTTCAAAAGTGCATGTCTTAAGGCTATCCGAATCAAGGAAGCACATGTATTACACATCGTTACTATTAAATTCATATGTTTAAATAATCATTAATGATTTTGTTTTATATTAAAGAATTACGTTTCATAAAGAAAAAAAATTGAACAAAATGAATCTTTAATTAGCTGAATGCGTATACAATGACGTCCAATTTCATTCATAAATCATAAGAACATAAACTATTTCATCTATTGTACGATTAAGATAAGGTGACAAATCGGCTGTTTTATATATATACCATTTCTGATTTCCGAATTTTGGTCAAATAACATGTCAAGTGAGTAGCATACATTATTTTCCATTAACTTGGAAGGTATCCTAACTCTGTCAAGTGAGTAGCATTTTAATTTTTTTTTGAACGGCCCAAATTTTATAACCAACTAGCAAGGGGCTAGCGAAGACAACAAGAACAATTACAAAATATTAAGCATTGGGTTTTGCAACCACAACGACCGGTTCCTAGAACAATATCTACTCCTACTCGAACACCACTCCAAAGCATTTGACACAATAACATAAAAAATACAACTCCTTTTCATCTTGACTGACCCAAAAAGATTATTATTCCGATACTTTCATATCACCCACAGAGACGTTAGGATAATAACTTCCAACACCTTTTTGCATTTGAGACTACAATGCATCGAGTCAATCCAATCCACGATCTCCGCAATAGATAAGAAAACCGGTTGAACACATGATTCACATCTTCTATATACGTATCACACACCGGGCATAAAAGAGAAGGCAAATCTATCCCTTTCTGATCTAGCTTTTCACGAGTAGGTAACCGATCCATTCTTAGCCTCCATCTTAGAATATTCACCTTTATTGGCACTAGGGTATTCCATCTAGTTGGAAGTTCCCGAGAATGTAACAAAAGATTGTCTATATGAATTCGTGTCTATGCTACTGAGAACATACACTCTTGATCGAGATCCCATATCCACACATCTTCATTCTCCGACCAGTCTATACCCTGAAGCACACAGAGAAGGTCAAGAAACTGATGTCCCGTACGACCCCCATTATGCATATTTCTGATCCAATTCCAACTCCAATTGTTTCCACGACATCGATCCGCAATGCTACAATCTTTGATCATTTCCAACGCAAAGACTCTCGGGAACCTCTCCTTTAAAGTCTTATCACCAACCCATACGTCTAACCAAAACTGTGTGTTTCTCCTGTTACCAATTCTTTTCCGCATGGACGAATAGTTCACCATATTTTTTTTCATGCATCTGATGTATAATTTTTAATATAGAGCTCCAAACCCCACTCCCATGCATATAAGACCCGTTTGATCAAAATCCTCCCTGTTGCCCATATATACTCGAAATAATTTTGTTCCAAATCCCTCTTTTATCTGTATGAAACCTCAATCGCCATTTTTGAATCAAAGCAAGGTTCAACGCTTTCAAGCTCCCTATACCAAGACCACCTTTTTCTTTTGAATTGAGAACTTGACTCCAATGAACCCATGCAATTTTCCTATCTACATCATCACAACCCCAAAAACATTGAGCACGAAGAGTTTCCATCTTCTTATTAACAACTTTGGGCATCTTGAACATCGACATAAAGTAAATACCAAGACTACCCAATACTGACTTAATAAGAGTTAGCCTACCTCCTATGAATAACAGTTTGGTCTTCCATTTTGAAATCTTTTTTTGGACTTTCACCATCATATCCTCCCAACTTGAAATCCTACGCATGTTGCACCCAACAGGTAACCCTAGGTATGTAAATGGGAGAGAGGCAGCCGAGCAACATGTGTTACCTGATATTTCCTCCACCTCGTTTGGTGAAACACCAACCCCGTATATTTTGGACTTGTTAAGATTGATGCACAAACCTGAAACAAGATAGAAACAATTAAGAATGGTTATAAGGTTAAAAGCGTTTTCAACATCCCATTCTCCCATAAACATTGCGTCATCGGCATAGAATATATGTGAATGCGAGCCTGACCGGGCCCCACCCGAATGTCACGGAAAATACCATGCTCTACCGCGTCCTCCATAGCAACATGCAGCCCCTCCATAGCCAGAATGAATAGAAACGGTGAAAGCGGATCCATTTGGCGAAGACCCCGTTGAAGCGTGAATTCCTTAGTTGGGCTACCATTTACCAAAACCGATGCCCGAGAAGAAATCAAGCATGCCCGTATCCATTGAATCTATTTTTCATTAAATCCCATCCATGCCATAATCTGTAATAGATAATTGATACGCGTACAACGCGCGTTCGGGGTCAAAGGAACTTCCTTTTCTTCGAGCAAGTTTTTCAACACCCTAGGCAGTGAACCTAATCGTTGTAGTGTAGTATTAGGGTAAGCCTCAGGAATTGATATCGTTCTCTAGGGGAATAGGAATGCTAGTGAGAAATTACTACTCTAAGGTTGGGGTTGAGAAAGATTATTTTTTATCTTTTTTATATATTTTTTAGAAAATTGAAAGGTATGAATCTCGGGGTATTGGATTTGTGGGGGGAGGGGGGTATTTCTACCGATTACTCTACTTATCTAATTAACTAAGCTAAGGTAAGTGTAGTCTATGTCTATTGTTGTGTGCTCTTATGATGATTTAAATATGTGTTTACCTAGACGCTATTACTCCCTAGTTATCTCCTATTGATGGTTGAATTGTCACGTCCTTATTCTTAACGCGTTGTGTCTTCTAGGGTTGTAGGGTATGCGTTTTTCCCTAACTCTTTGAGACTACCTTAAGGTTATTGCCTACGAAATCTCTAGGATTCATAAACTAACTCTAAGGTTATCTTTGGATGTTTAGCCTACAATAACTCTAGATGATTATAAACTAATGTTCACAAAGATTGCTCAAGCATTAAAAACACAACGAATGACCTATCACAATACTAGGTCAATCACAATTAAGATAAGAGACAACCAATCAATATTCAATACCTAGGTTTCATAGATCTAAGCAAACACACAAGTAAATTAGCCGGACATGGAAAACATGCAAGCATACACACAAACAATTGAAGATATAATTGAATTAATGAAGTAAATCACTTATCTTGTTGTAAAATAGGGTATGCAACCCTAAGATACTGCCCAAGACAGCCAAAGTTCGGTTTAGTTTACTCCACAAAACTACCTATCTAAAAGTCTGAAAATTTGAATTCTATATATAGAGTTACAACATGCGACAACGTCACTCTTTATTTGTGACGCCTTCAGATCGCCTCCATTAGGTTTTCGTCTTGGCCACGTCAACTTTGTGACGGTGTCACCTTATGGTTGTGACGCCGTCGGCTTTATCTTCTGACGCCGTCGGGATCCAAATCTAGGCCGTCTGAGTTGTGACGCCCTACTCTTTAAAACCTGATGCCGTCAAGTGCAAAATAGCAATTTGGCTACTGAGTCGTCACAAAGTGTGTTGCGACGGCGTCGCCATTTGGCTGTGACGCCGTCACCTTCTGTTCCAGCAGCTTGAGTGTCTTAATTCTTGACTTTGGCCATTTTCTTCATATATTCGCGCCTTTTCGTCCGAATAAGTGTCATTCCAACAATTTGACTTCAAGAGACCTAAAAAGTGAAAAGGAACGAAATTAAGCAGTAACGGATATAAAAGTGGTTGATTAAGGGCCTAAATGACCTCTCAAAAGTGTACCTTTTAAATCCTTATCAAATATCTCTACACTTGGTATTTGCTTGTCCTCAAGCAAATGTGCTTTTAGCCAATTAGTTTATAAGTTAGGGGTCATGAAGCATTAGTTTAGAACAATTCACTATACGTATAAGCCCCGCAAAAGTCATAACAAGCACGGAAATTACATACTAGCACCTCACAAGTGGTGTTTGGATACTCTCATCTCTCGGGTGTATATGAAATATATCAAGTTGGAAATGGAAGATAAACACTCATTAACCGGTCCTAGTACATAGATTACCATAGGCTTGAGACTAGATCAAACCTCCATCGCTTTGGCGTAAGCACCTAGGAAAAACTATCCAAGAGGTCTTTTAAAGGGTTGTAACGTTAGGCTTACGGTATGGAAACAAAGGTTTGGTGGGATAGGCGATTTAGTGGTGGCAAGTCAAAAATCTTTATGTTACAAGCATGAGAAGAATGGCGTTGCTAAGCCAAGACTCGACACTCTAAAATCTAGATAACTTGAAACAAACAAACATAAATTTAAAGATAAATGTAGGATGGTAGCCCGTATGTTTTTTTCATTTTTTTCATATATTTATTTTCAACACTTTTTTTTTTTTTTTTTTTTTTTTTTTTTTTTTACACTTTTACTCTACCATCCTCTACGATAACATCAAAATAATAGGGATTTATAGGCACATCCCTACACTTGAGTTTTTATTACTCTAACACTAATTTGACCCGAATTGAAAAGATCAAAACACTTGGAGTACATTATTACGTAAATAAAGGGAATTTGAATTTAACGTTCCTTCCCGTAACTTCATAAAATTTAGCTTTTCCCATGAGTCCCAGTCGTCCCAAAACTGTGTACAAAGGATATGACTCAACTTAGCAACTTATGAAAGCAACTAGATAATTGAACTAAGGGTTTAGTATGATAACAATAATTGTTAGGATTTAGTAAATCCAGTTATTAAACAGTCGGTCACCTCAAGTATATGTAATCGTTAGAAAGCTCGTAGTCGTAGTTATTATAAGTTAAGTAGTATTTAGTTAAGTAACACCGTGGAGGACAGACGGGTCTTTACCTACTGTATGCCTGATCCACAGCCCGTAGGTGGCGATTTGTGTAAGACTATAAATACTCTCTACCTCCAAGGTAGAGAGTTGGAGCTCATAATAATACTTTCATTTTCTCTCACTAAGTTCCCAAACCTCTAACTATTTATCTCTCTAAAACCTTGAATTATACGCCCACTTGATCATGATATGATGTGTTTGTGAAATCCAATATGTTACAAATGGTATCAAGAGCCATGCTTTGATAATCTCTCTTACTTATCCTTGGATTTCTAGTGGTTTTATATGGTTTTTGAGTTTGAAAAAGTTTAGTGGTTTTTGCATCATTTGGATCAATTCTTGTGTTAAAGTTTAAATTTTGAGTGTACTTTTGTGTTTAGAATCATTGTAAGTGCTTGGGTTTGGATTTGGAAAGCTTGAATCACTGTGGTGGAGCTTGTTTTGGATTGAAAAATGTGTTTTTGAAGTTTTTCATGGTAGCGACTTGAGTCTCGTTGTGAATTTCTTCGTAGCGACTTGCTTCAGTAATTTCTAGCGAGTTGTAGTGTTAGTCGTAGCGACTTGAGCTTAGCGACTTGATTCACAGCGACTTGAGGTTTAGCGAGTTGCTACTTAGCGACTTGGTTCAAGGATTATAGCGACTTGGTTAATACTTGTTTCTAATACGGTTTTCTCTTGATTTAGTAAAATCCCGTGAAAGAATCTATTTCCCGGTTTAATCATAGAGTTATAAAATCCTGTGAAAGCTGTAAACATGTCTACCAACGTGCCTACAATCATTTCTACTGTAGCTGAGGACGTTCAAGCAGCTGGTTCAGATACTCGTCCACCCATGCTTGACAGAACTGACTACGACTCTTGGGCTCAACGAATCAGATTGTACTGTCTTGGAAAGGAAAATGGGGTCAACATTCTCAAATCCATTGATGAAGGACCTTATCAGATTGAGACTACAAGAGACATAATTGATACAACTGCAGATGGAACCATGATCTTTGGATTGGACAGACCAAAGACGTATGATGAGCTCAGTGATAAGGAGAAAAAGAGATTCGATGCTGATATCAGGGCTTCAAAAATTATACTTCAAGGTCTTCCAAAAGATATCTACAAGCTTATAAATCACAACACTGAAGCCAAGGCTGTTTGGGATAATGTCAAGATGCTTCTCTCGGGTTCTGAATTAACTAAGGAAGACAGAGAATCACAACTGTATGATGAATTTGAGCACTTCAAGATGAAACCAGAAGAGAGTATCTATGAATATTACGTGAGATTTCACAAACTTGTGAATGATATGAGGAATATCAAAATGACTATGCCAAATATTCAGCTGAACTCAAATTTTGTGAACAACATGAATCCTGAATGGCACAAGTTTGTCACCTCTGTGAAGCTAACCAAAGGATTGAAGAACACCAACTATGAGCAATTGTATGCCTTTCTTCTTCAAAATGAGAGACATGCTATGTTTGAACGAAGGATTCTTGAACAGTTCAAATCTAAGCAGGGAGAAACTAGCTCGTCAAATGATTCAACAGCCTTTTACACCAATGTTGGAATTGCTACCAAAGCTTCTCAAGTCATACCCACGGGTAATGGAAATCACAAACTCATTCTCGATCCAAGTTTCAAGCAACCTGATGCCAACGCAGTCATGGAACACTTTATCAATCAACTGGCTCTTATGGTTAAACAAAACTTAACCTTCACTCCACATACTAACAGTCTTCACACTAACAATGAAATCAGGACTGCATCCAATCTACACAATCATGCTATTGTCAGAGATGGAAAGGTTATGGTGCAACCAGCTCAAGGAAGACAGTATGAACAGGGAAGAGGAGGAGTAGGTGGAGGTTATGTTGCAAACCAGAATCGGGGAAGGAATGGAAATCAAGGTCAAGCAAAGCCAATTAAGTGCTACAACTGTGGTGGTGATGGACATATAGCAAGGAACTGCACATCTCCAAAACGTCCTCAAAAGGTAGAGTACTTCAGAGACAAGATGTTACTTGTGCAAGCTTAGGATAATGGTGCTGTTTTGGATGAAGAGGAGTTGTTGTTTCTTGCTGAGGGAAATGCCAAGACATATGATGCAGATGTGGATGAGCAGCCAATTCAGGAGATAGGTCATAATCATCAGAATGCCTTTCAAGTGGCTGACTGTGATGCATACGACTCTGACGTCGATGATGAACCTACTGCACAGACAATTTTCATGGCTAGCATTTCTCCAATGGTCTCTCCAAAGGTCTCATCATCACAACAAGCTGGTCCATCCAAAGATTCAATCATTTCAGAGGTATTAAAACTATATGATGAAGTTGATGAGCAAAAGATGCATAATAAAGTACAAACTCTTGAAACTTATGAATCAGATATTGATGATGAGGGTAATAGCAATATTGTCCCATATGATCAATATGTGAAGCAAAGTGAAAGTGAGATTGTACCAAGTAATGCATCTTCCGCAGTTAATGATGACTATGTTTTTGATGAATACACTGCCTGTGCCCCTGATGATTCTGTTATCTCTGAACTGAATGCCTATAAAGAACAAGTTGCTATTTATGAACAACGTGCTAAGTTTGAGTTAACTACCCGTGAGCAGGAAATGGATGACCAAATGCGTACAATTATTAGAAAAAGTAATTTTTGAGAAGAAGTGTTAAAACAAGGGTTAAACTCCTTACAAGAAAAGCTTTCTAAAACTGTTAAGCAAAAGCAAGAGCTGCAAGAAAATGTTAAAGTGCTTAAACAAGAATTCAGTGCTAAGGAATCAAAACTTTTGAATGATTTTTCTAATCTAAAAACTTTGAAAAACAAGCTTGAAAATAAGTTGTACGTACAAGGGAATACCATTCAGACTGCTCACATGATCACTAAGCATAGAGTTCTCAGCAATAAGCATAGTATTCCCATTGTAGAGAAACCTAATCCTGAGTATGGTAAGATAGCAAAAGCTGTTCAAAATGTGATCTATGATGGTAATGAAATCCTTAAGCCTAGGCAGAAACCTAGTTGCACTAAGTGCAAGGAAGAGGATAGAAAACTAGATGATGCATCTAGGGAGAAAATGGATAAGAAGCTTAACGATCCTGCGTGTAAAAAGAATAACATAACTATCAAACCCCACGATTACACTAAGGAAAATTGGATCTCCCTGAACATGTGTAAGCCTCAAACTCAATTAACCCCAGAACAGATCTTTTGGAAGAAAGATATGGATAAGCTAAAAGTTAATGTACTTGTTGAAACAAACACTCCCTTTAGGAAAATGCCTGCAGCTACTGTGTATCCTCCAAATACACCAATGCACTTAGTTCCTAGACCTATTGCCACTAATAGAAAGACCTTAATCAGCCTATATGTTGTTTATCAGCTGTTTGCTGATTTTGAGAAAATGTGTAAGAAGAGAATCACACCTACAGGGATAACTGAGGGGGAAAGGGGTTTTGAGCAAACTAAAGAATGTTATTTAACTGAGGTCATGCCTTTCTTTAAACAATTAAAAGGTGAATTTGAGAGTCTTCAAAAAGGAATAAATTCAGATATTAAAGAAATGAAAAAGGAATTTGATGCAATGATAGTTGAGGTCAATGATTATGAACAGGAACTCAAATATAATAAAGTTGAAAGGAAGAACTTGCATATCTTAAATGAGAATTTGATTTCAAGTTGTGTTGCTCAAGATATGTTTTATACTGTTACTAAGCACTTAATTACTGCTTCTCGATTTCATGAATTATCTATTGCATTGAAAGTTTCCCATGATCGTGTCATTGAGCTTGAAAACAAAAACCCATAATTAAATGAGAAAATTGATCAGGATGATCACGATAATTTGGTAGAACATCTTTCTAAACTAGAAGTTGAACATTTTGATTTGCAACTAAAATATCAACATCTTAAAGAAAATGTCAAAACCTCAAATATCAAGACATCCTCAGATGTTCCAGAGTTTGATGCAGTTTTTCAAATAAACAAACGTGACGAACAGATTCAAGCTCATTGTAACACGATCAGAAAGTTGAAAGCCCAAATTTCACAACTAAAGGGTGAAAAGAACAATGTGACTGGCTCCCAAATGCCTCCTCCTTTAGATTCTCAGTATTCTCAAACTTTTCATCTTCAAAACTTGGTTAATGTTTTACAAAAAGAAAACGAGAGTTTTCTAGAAGAAAATGAGAAAGTTAAACGGCACTTTAAAGAGTTATATGATTCAATGAAAGTCACTCGTGACAAGAACAACGAAAAAATAACGTCTTTACAAAAAGAAATTGAGAATCTGAGGAGTCAGGAAAAAGGGAAGCTGCCACTTGTCTTTAATGAGAATGTTGCATCAAAGTCATCCTCAGATTGCAAATATACTGTGACTGTTAAATACATTCCTCCTCATCTTAGGAATAATGAACTTGTGTTTCATAACTATTTTGCTCACCTTAAGGATAGTCTAGAATGTCTCCGTGAGATTGTGGAAGAGGATTTCATAAATAAGCCGCTTGATAGAGAAATTAGGTTTGCTTGCATTCAGGCCAAACGATCTCAGGAACTGATAGAATGTTTAATAGCAACATGTCCTAAATCCTTAGGTGCGAAAGGTAAAGTTGTGATGCCTTGTTCTATGCCTTGTGCCAAGTACACAAACCATTCTATCCCCAGTATTAAGAAAGTGAACTCTAATGTGCCTTCAAGTAGTTCAGATCTCTGCACGTCTAGTTCAGGAATGCAAAAAGTAGATCAACCAACTAATGTTCCCATAATTCCCTCTACAGGAGTAATCAGTGACATAAAAGCAAGCGGGTCAAAGCCTCCAGGCAATACCAAGCAAGATAGGACCTCGCAAGCTAATAATGTGCATTGGAAGAGAGTAGAAGATCACCATAGGAATATTATGTTTGAGTTGAATAAAACGAATCGTGTTGATTCTAGTATTAGCTATAAGCGTACTGTAATTAATTCGAATTCTGCTACTATCCGCAAACCATGTAATGATGACTGCTTGATTTCTGTTACTAATCATGAATGTGGTGTGAATGATTTGTCTAATGCTGTCAAATGCCCAGTTGAAACTGTTAATGTTAAAAATCAAGCTAAGAAGGCTAAAAGGCAAAGGGGAAAGAAAGTTAGAAAACAGTGGAAACCCACAGGAAGGAAATTTAGTAATATAGGTTATCAATGGATACCTACTGGCCGTAAGATTAATGAGCTGTGCCCTAACTTTGCTAAGTCAATGCCTACTAGAAAATGGATGCCTACTGGTAGAACTATTCCCTTAAGAAGTGAACATACTTTGAATAAGTCAAATACGGACACTAGCACTGCATCTATTTATGATGATTCCATTGTTTCTACTTCTGATGTGGGTGTTCCAATCACTGTTACTAACCAAATGGAACCCATTCTTGCATGGGGATCCCAATTATCCAGTTATCCATTCTTGTCTGTGTTCAACTGCAGATCGTTCAAATCGTTCTGTGGTACCTGGACTCAGGCTGTTCCAAGCATATGACTGGAGATCGCTCGCGGCTCATGAACTTCGTGAGTAAATTCATCGGGACTGTTAGATTCGGGAACGACCATTTTGGTGCAATTATGGGTTATGGAGATTATGTTGTTGGTAAAAGTGTAATCTCCAGGGTATATTATGTGGAAGGTCTTGGTCATAACTTGTTCTCTGTTGGTCAATTCTGTGATTCCGATCTAGAAGTGGCGTTTAGAAAACATACTTGTTTCGTTAGAGAACTCGATGGTGTGGAATTGCTAAGAGGAACTCGTGGTTCAAATCTATACACCATCTCTATCGAAGACATGATGAA
Source organism: Chrysanthemum seticuspe (assembly GCA_019973895.1). NCBI lineage: Eukaryota > Viridiplantae > Streptophyta > Magnoliopsida > Asterales > Asteraceae > Chrysanthemum > Chrysanthemum seticuspe. The sequence goes on along the minus strand of BPTQ01000002.1, from coordinate 195,565,228 downwards.
GTCCTCTCCAATCTGCTTGTTGTCAAAGGCTTCGAAATCAAAGTCATGGTTATGGCATCGTCGGCTCAATCACTTGAACTTCGGCACCATTAATAACCTTTCCAGAAAGGATCTTGTCAGAGGATTACCCAGATTAAAATATGAAAATGATCATCTTTGTTCAGCTTGCCAATTGGGAAAAAGCATGAAATATGCCCACAAACCAAAACCCACAAACTCAGTAATGGAAGTTCTTCATACCCTTCATATGGATCTGTGCGGACCAATGAGAGTGCAAACGATAAATGGGAAGAAATACATTCTAGTAGTTGTTGATGACTACTCTCGATTTACTTGGGTAAAGTTTTTGAGGACAAAGGATGAAACTCCAGATGTCATCATCAAACTTATCAAACAGCTTCAGGTTTGACTCAACAATACTGTTAGAATTGTTCGAACAGACAATGGCACATAGTTTGTTAACAAAGACTTAATTCAGTTTTATGAAAGTGTTGGAATTAGTCATCAAAGAAGTGTTCCACGAACTCCTCAACAGAACGGTGTAGTTGAAAGACGAAATCGAACTCTTGTGGAAGCCGCAAGAACAATGCTAATTTATTCAAAGGTTCCATTGTTTCTATGGGCTGAAGCCATTGCCACTGCTTGCTACACCCAAAATCGTTCCTTTATTCACTCCTCTCATGGAAAAACTCCATATGAACTTGTCCATAAACGAAAACCTGATCTATCCTATCTTCGTGTGTTTGGTGCTTTGTGCTATCCAACAAATGACGGTCAAGTTTTAGGTAAATTAAGAGCTAAGGCGGACATTGGAGTTTTCGTAGGTTATGCATCAAACAAGAAGGGTTACCGAATTTACAACAAAAGAACTCGAGATATCATGGAAACTATTCACATCACGTTCGATGAGCTGTCCGGGCAAATGGCTCCTGGACAATCCAGTTCTGGACCCGCATTTCAACCTTCATCAAGTAGTCCTATCAGTTCTACCCTTGTTTCTAATCCCTCACCAGCAACTCCTTATGTACCTCCTTCAGAAGATGATTTGAAAACATTATTTGATCCAATGTTTGATGAACACTATGAGCCAAGTACTAATTATATGTCAATTCCATCAATAGAGGCTGCTTCTATCCCTATCAATGAAGTTAACCCTTCAGTTTCAATGTCATTAAGTCAAGAAGCGCCTGCTGCTGATCACTCTGTCTCATCAACAAATCATCAATCATCGAGTGTACATCATGGAATTGTTTCTGGCACCCATGATGAAGTTAATCCCTTTGCTACTCCCGAAGATGCCCCCTTTGAGAACATATTTGCTCCTGAATCATCATCAGAACCATCTTCATCAGGAGATATCGACTCTGCTACTTCAGTTCCTCAACAACAACCACATGAACACCTTAGAAAATGGACACATGATCATCCATTGGACAACGTCATTGGAAACCCCTCTCGTCCAGTATCCACACGGAAACAACTTGCAACCGATTCCTTATGGTGCTTCTTCAACTCCGTACTCTCTAAGGTCGAACCAAAAGATGTTAAAACCGCCATGAATGAAGACAGCTGGTTCAATGCCATGCAAGAAGAAATTCATGAGTTTGATCGACTAGATGTATGGGAATTAGTACCTGCTCCAGATTGTGCAATGATCATTGCTCTAAAGTGGATCTTCAAAGTAAAACTTGATGAGCATGGTGATGTTTTAAAGAACAAGGCTCGATTGGTTGCAAAAGGATACCGTCAAGAGGAGGGTATTGACATTGAAGAATCATTTTCTCCAGTTGCTCGTATCGAGGCAATCCGAATCTTCTTGGCTAATGCTGCAAGTAAGAACATGGTAGTCTATCAGATGGATGTAAAGACGGCTTTTCTTAACGGAGATCTTAAAGAAGTCGTATACATCAGCCAACCTGAAGGCTTTGTGATTCCAGAGCATCCTACTCACGTCTATCGTTTGAAGAAGGCTCTTTACGGTTTGAATCAAGCTCCAAGGGCATGGTATGATACGCTATCAAAGTTTCTTCTATCTACTGGATTCAGCAAAGGAGCTGTTGATCCGACATTGTTCACCATAAAGTCAGGCAAACATTTAATTCACGTTCAAATATATGTTGATGATATTATTTTTGCCTCAACTGACCCCAATGAATGTGACCGTTTTTCTAATGAAATGGGTTCCAAATTTCAAATGTCAATGATGGGACAAATGTCATTTTTCTTGGGATTACAAATTTCACAAAGTCCCGGAGGCATTTTTATTAATCAATCTAAATATGCAAATGAGATTTTAAAGAAATTTGGATTTGATTCTTGTGACCCTGTTGACACTCCCATGATATAGCGTACTAAACTGGATGAGGACCACTCAGGGATCATGGTAGACCAAATGAAATATCGTAGTATGATTGGATCCCTGATGTACCTCACAGCCAGTAGACCAGACATTCTGTTCGTTGTTTGCATGTGTGCTAGATATCAGGCTAAGCCTACCAAAAAGCACCTTGAAGCGGTTAAACGGGTCTTTCGGTATCTCCAAGGAACCATCAATATGGGAATTTGGTACCCGAAGGACACCGGTATGTCACTAACAGCCTATGCAGATGCTGATCATGCAGGATGTCAAGATACACGTCGAAGTACGTCTGGAGGTGCTCAGTTTTTGGGTGATAAGCTTGTGAGCTGGTCTTCAAAGAAACAAATGAGTACTTCTATTTCCTCTATAGAGGCTGAATACATAGCCATGTCATCTTGTTGTGCTCAAATCCTATGGATGAGATCCCAATTATCTGACTATGGCTTTGAATTCAACAAAATTCCTCTGTACTGTGATAATAAAAGTGCTATTGCTCTCTCATGCAACAACGTTCAACACTCAAGAGCAAAGCACATCGACATTCAACATCATTTCATCAGGGAGCAAGTAGAAAACGGTGTGGTGGAACTCTATTTTGTGAGAACTGAATACCAATTAGCAGACATCTTCACCAAAGCTCTTCCTAGAGAACGTTTTGAGTTTATCCTTCCACGACTTGGTCTAAAGAGTCTACAACCGGAAACACTCAAACGTCTTCAAGAGGAAGACGAGGCGTAAAGGTCTTTCTTCATCCATCTCTTGTAGATATTTATTCGAAAAGCAAAATACAAAATTACAAAACCAACAAAAAGCAAATAGAAAAATATAAAGTTTTCAAAAAAAATAAAAAAATAAATATTGTTATTTTGTCATGTTTTTTCCTTGTTCGATATCATCTACGGACTTTGTGTTGACACTCAAAGAATGTCACGGGTTTTTAGATGTTCTTCGAATGTACATAATTTGCCTTTTAATAAAAATAAAAAAAATAAAATAAATAAAAAAATAATTTTGAGAGAAAGTGAAACTATGGTTTATTGTCATTTTAGGCAGTAACCCGTCTTTTAAAGAAAGAACAGAGCCATGCTTTATCCTAAATCTTCAAATCTCATGCTCTGATTCTATAAACAATCAATTGATATCTAATGAAAACTAATAGCTTTGAAAAATAACTCGGACTCAATTTTTGAAAATCATCTGGACTTAACGTTTGTCAAAATTGCTATCTCTCAATCAACAACTTATGTCATTGATTGAGGGGGAGAATGAGTTCAATTAAATCAAAAGGTTATTTGTCATACAATTGTTTTCAAAAGATAATCATGCATGTTTAATCAATGGAGTGTAAAGTCTCAAAATTCGATCCTTATCAGTTAAAATGTTTTCATAATCAAGTCACAATTCTCCTCAAAAGCTTTCAAAATCAATTTAAATCTACAGAGATCACAAATCTCAAATGATTTGAAAATTGTGATCGGGGGAGAATTTGTGATTTAAATTGGATTTAAACTAATAATTCGATAAATGGTTTCATAAGTGTTTAGCAAGCTTTCCTCCCCACATGTGCCAAACGATTTCAAATTTTCCATGCACATGTTGAGGGGGAGCATCTATTTCAAACCACAAAGAATTGAAACGTGATTGATTTGTTTCTAAGTGCAGGTTCCTTCTAATATGTGCAAAACTCTTTCAAACCTCGAGGCACATATTGAGGGGGAGCAAACTTATGAAAACCTCATCCTTCCTCAATATGCTTTATCTACTTGATTTGATCAGGGAAGTGATGTTGATATCTTTTAGAAAATGGTAATCAAAGAAGTTAATTCTTCCTCTTACCTCCGTGTGCCAAAACGATTTTAAATATATGATGCACATGTTGAGGGGGAGTTCTTTTTCTAAAAATATCAAAAAAAATTCAGGTACAAAATGCTTTGATAATATATCACAAGTATCTGGATTGATTTTCAAATGGTTTTCAACTGGTTCCAATGGCAGATGAACAATACCAAAAAGACAGACCAAATTTACTTTATGTATGGTGATATAAGGATGATGAGGTTAGGTATTAGTTCCCACGATCCGCCAGAACCGGAGGGATCTACCCAGGGACAATCTACTAGATAATATAGAAGTCCTTAGGTATGATGAAAAAAGGAGAAAAGTGAGATACGGGAAGAGTGCGGACTGAGACAGAGCTAGTACTAGAATAAACCCAACAAGGTTCTAGTTATGAAGTCTCGGTAAGCACTGAAGGGGTTGAAGAATGAAAAAGAATTGAATGAGAAAAGGGTGAAAATAAATAGCCCTCCATTTATTCAACCTTAGGGCAGAAACCGGTTCAATACATATGCTATTAGTGGTTACTAAAGTAACACTGGTATTGAAGACAAGACATCATGGACCCAGTGACGCACTGCACCTATCTTCCCAATCTACTCAAGTTCCTCTTAAAAGGGCTTGTTTCATTCTCACGGGGAACCTACATAATCTATCGACTTTCTCTTAGAGATTGTTGATATTGAAGAAGGAGACCCTCTCCCTAGTCTCCGACATAGGAACCAAATATGCACAATTGAGTCTAGAGCCACGAGATCATCAAATAAATCTCATTAGTACACTGTCTATGAAGACTCTCTATTTCACACAATGTGGAAAGAGAGATTATATCTCATGAGTCCAAAGCGTTATCCTTGTGGCATTGCCAGAACATCTGAGTGATATGCAAACATATTCACAATGAAGATGGAAAGCCTTCTGGAGCCAACATCAAACAAGCTCCTGGTGGGTGGCATGTGAGATCTATCCAATAGATCAACCATGTGACAACTGAACAGAAACTGTTAATACAAATAAGCCGTAAAAACGTTTATTTATATTTTACGATCTTCTAATGTTTTGTCGATAACAAACGTAAAATCATATTAACGAAACAAATAAAATACGTAAATGGTTTGTACTAATAGTTTCTAACATATTCATATTTTCACATAAAACACTAAAACAAGTATAAGTGATTTTATGATTTAAGTAATACATACGTACAACAACTAGTGTTTACATATTTGGATAAAATATACACATAACTAGTATGTAGTATATTGGGTAATATAAATGGGTAGAAACTTAAGTATCACAACCCATTGGGCAAATACATTGAATGTAGTTGGGTACAACCCAAAGCCCATAACCCATGGATCTTGACCCATAACCCATTGCATGACATCATGCTTATATCATACATGGATAATATCCAGACCCAATACCTCCTTCCGAGCCATAGGACTAGAATGTCTTCTTGAAATTAACGAGAAGATATGTCCAAGGTTCATAATGGAATTCTTCCGTCAAGTGGAACTCGTTCGTAACGAGGATCGCTCTTTATCTCTTTGGTTTTATATCAAAAACCAAAAATTCACTTTAAGCCTTGGGCATTTTGCTCACATACTCCGAATTCCAAACCATGGACAATGTGCCTTCACCGAAGATTGGTCTCTTGACTCTCTCTTCAATTTTCGTGAAGAAAATAGCCCATATTGTTCACACATACCCTCTCCGGAAGAATTAACACGCATGATATGCAAACCTCGACCATATTACTCCAATCCAAACATTATCCATACACGGGATATCCGAGAAGAGTATAAGCCTGCTGCTCTTATTCTACGTGAAAATGTTTGGAGTCTTAGGGGAAATCGAGATATTCTTCCTGCTTGTTGTGCTCACATGTTGTACTGTTTGCTAACACAACAACCATACAATCTCGCCTACTTCTTCGCAAGGCGAATTGCAAATCTTCAAGGCTCCAAGAATAAACTCATTCCTTATGGAATGTTCTTGACACGCCTCTATCACAATGTTATGCACTTCCATCCTCAATTTCAAAGTCCGTTGTACGTACTTGTGAACAAGATGATGGAACCGCTAAACATATCTCTCATGAAGACGTTCTTCATTCATGATTCAACCAATACCCATCAATGACATAATGATCCTCCTAGTGAAGACACTCAAGGAACCTAGAATAGTCAAATAGGATCTATTCTACTCTACTCCTTAGTTATCAATGTAATCCTATCTCTTTCATGAAATAAAACATCTTACATTTGATATCCTAGTTTTAGAACTCCTTTAAACAAAACTTGGAATATAATGCACTGTCATGATCATTGCATACCTTTAGTAAAGGTTCTGTCTAGCAGATAGACGGATCCCAAATGTTGTACTAAACGGATCCCTACATCTAGGGAACCGTGGGATCCGACAAAACAGAAAATGCAATTGCAAGCGTTATATGTCAAACACATCACTTAGAACACCTCACACTAAGCTAAACATAGTGTCTTAAGATTGATCAAGACTTTATCAAGATAGGTTGACCTTTCCTACTCTTTCCAACTCACATAGATCACATTCTAAGGCTTTGTTAGATCTATCATTTCAAATCCATCACTCTTCCGCTCTCAAAACTCACACTTCATTTTTTACTTGATTCCTCACAACTAGGTTAGAAATCCTTCGATTATGACATTATTGATCATTAATCAACCTCACCTCAAAATTGATCAAAGTTGATCAAATCCTAGTTTTTCCCATCTCAAAACCATTAGGATATTTTCCAAAACACAATCCTAAGACACAACCTGATCTCTAGGATCATTTAGTTTTATTCAACTTCAATTGACATCTTTAATGTCATCATTGGCCATCCATTGGTATTTTTTTTAGTTCCAAATCCTTCCATAAATAACAATCATTAGCTACACCACTCATTGCCTTTAAACACTTAAGCACCCCTTCATTTAAAACACTTGGAGAACTGAAACACTCAAGGTGATGTAGGTCTAGGATCTTAGAAAAATCATTTCCACTCTTTCATAAACTGCTGAACGCCGGATCCCTAGAACTAGCCTAGACGGATCCCTCTGAGAAGGGAACCGTGGGATCCGGATGACAGTCTATGACAAATCTTGGTAAAACAATCATTTCAACTCATATTCCTAACTCAAACACTCCATCTCATCTTAAATGAGTTCCTAGAACAGCACAACCTCTGTAGTTGACTCTTGTGCATGCTAATCATCACATTCCAATGAACCTTAGTGGCTTAAGGCTTAAATGCACTTTCCAAAACTCTTGGTTTATAAACCACCTTGTTAGGATCTCCATAGTCATCACTCACATCCTAACTTTCAGCCTTTGCAATCTCTTCAAATCATCTCATCATGAGAAAAATCCCAAGTAACAACCTATCCACCAAAGAACCACCCATCAAAAGGGCTCGTGTTGTACACGAAATCTCTTCAACCGAATCATCTCCGGTCAAACCAATCAAACCAATTCCTAGAAGGTTAGTACCCACAAAATTACCTATGCCAAACACCACCATACCTCCTAGGCCAAACAATATCATCTCCACTAAACCATCTCCATTGGTTCCTAGAGCTATCTCTTTTACATCCCCACAATCATCACCTCACCTCTACAATTTAGAGGACTTACCACCTAGGCCGTCTCATCCGCTTCCGCCGACAACATTCTCCTCATTAGGAGGAACAATGATTCAAAATCAAGGTGTTGAGTCAACACTTGCTCCGGCTTCCTTTTCACCGTTTCCATCATATAATCCTATTTGGATTATAAGAAATCACCAAAGTCAACCACCCGACCTTATGAAAGTTGACACATCTTTACCACCATCATCATTCTTGATCGAACCATTCCTAAATGGACCTCCACCAATCCCTCCATCATTCGAGGCCCCTCAACCCACTTCAATTGATCCTTTGAATATAGCCACTTCATTTTATCCACCACCACTACCTAGCCATGACAAAGATTGCTATCATTGTCAACATGTTGAAAGTTTGAAACATGAAGTACGAGAAGACCAACGTTTCATGTTCTATCATCTCCTTGAACGTTTCGACAAGATTAAACCTAAACATAACCTGAGCTAGAGGATTATAGTGGTGTCTAAGCTTCAAGCGTTAGTTGGTCTAAGAAATTCCTAGTTATGTATTGTCTATTTTCTTATTTTTGAGTCATATATATCATAACTCTTGTTTTATTAAATGGAATTACATGCTACTTGTTATTTCGTTGAGCATATGATTACTTTGTATTCATATCTCATTTGTGTGATAACATTACTTGTTATATCACCTTTGCTGATTTTAGTCATCAGCCAGACGGATCCCTCAGTATTGCCTAGACGGATCCCTACTAGAAGGGAACCGTGGGATCCGTGAAGTCAGAATGTTTTTCTTTATCACATTTGCAGGAATTGTGAATTATACTTGCTTTCTAACCTTTGTTTTGTAGTATTTCAATTCACACATGAAGACCTTGACATCCTAAAGCTAGGGGGAGCTTTATGTCAAAGCAATACATTGCAAATTACTTGCAATACTAGATTTACTTTTCATAACTTCCCATTGCAAAGTTGCAATCATCTAGGGGGAGCAAACCTAGTTGCAAATGATCTAGATTAGAGTTACTTCCTTGACGCCCTTTTTCAAAGGGATGGACTCGTCAAGGGGGAGTTAAGACGAGTACCATTCCCGTCACTTGCTCTCATTACATCTTTTATAATTTTTCTTATAAAAATTGTGTTAGTTTCTTCAAACACTTTTTGTTTCGACAAAAAGGGGGAAACGTTTACGAATTTTAGCTTTTCCTTAAAATAATTTTATGTTTTGTCATCAACAAAAAGGGGGAGATTGTTAATACAAATAAGCCGTAAAAACGTTTATTTATATTTTACGATCTTCTAATGTTTTGTCGATAACAAAAGTAAAATCATATTAACGAAACAAATAAAATACGTAAATGGTTTGAACTAATAGTTTTATAACACACTTACGTTTTCACATAAAACACTATAACAAGATTAAGTTATTTTATATTTTAGATACACATGTACAACAACTAGTGTTTACATATTGGCTTAACAAGTTTAAGTAACTCTATGAGTTAGATACATATGTACAACAACTAGTGTTTACATATTGGGTTAATACATACTTATATTAAGTACACTAAAATGGGTAAAAACAAGTATATACTAAAATGGGTAAAAGTAAGTATATACTAAATAGATAAAAACTAGCAAATGGTTTTTGATCCATAACCCATGGTTTTATATATACCACTTACACAAGTTCAATGTATTCTTAAGGTACATTGTATCTAGATTGAAAACCATGGATCAACCCATAACCCATGACCCATGACCCATAACCCAAAATACCCATGGGCAAAGAGGAGCGGACCACGGATCCCTAGCTTTGTGCTAGCCGGATCCCAAGTGGAAGGGATCCGTGGGATCCGGGGAAACAGTAGGTTTTTCCTCTATAAATAGTGAGCCATTTCTTCATTAATTCTCACCCCTCTCCAACATACTTTCTCCCCTGAGTTAAATCTCACTAACCATAGATCCAAGAGATCTATGTTTGTAGTTTTGTTTTTGTGTGATCTTGTAGGTTCCTCTTAAAGGGAAGATCACCACCTTTGAAGTCGAGCAAGCTCAAGTCCATGAGTTGCCAAGCTTCCTCATCATCAAGGCTATTGAAGTCCTCTTGTTGATGATCCCTTTCTTTCTTCAAAGAAGCGTAGTGTTAAAGACATTAGTGAAAGATGTCTCAAGTGTCAAGACTAAGATATTAGTGAAGGGTATCTATCGTCTATAAGATAAGCACTTGTGGTAGGTGCTTAGAAGTCAAGACAAGAAGCATTAGTGAAAGGTGCTTAGATGTGAAGACACAAGACATTAGTGAAAGGTGTCTTGTAGATCTAATCAAAGACATTAGTGAAAGGTGTCTTGTAGATCTAATCAAAGACATTAGTGAAAGGTGTCTTATAGATCTAATCAAAGGCATTAGTGAAAGGTGCCTTAGATGTACATTCGATATGGTGTGTTTCGATGTACTAGATAGACTAGCATTAGATCCAAGGATATTGATGTCCTTGATGATGTTGTAAAGGAGTAGATCTCCTTTGGGATTAGTCGTTGGTGTAGTGTGGTAGTAGTTCCTCCATTGCAATGGAACTAGGTGCTTAGCCTAGTACCTAATAAAGGGTAGGCGACGTTGTGAAGGTGTAGTTCACCTAAGGTGTGAAAGAACTCGGTGGTTAGCCTAGCACCGTATAAAGGGTAGGCGACGTTGTGTTAGGTGTGGTTCGCCTTGGTGTGAAAGAACTCGGTATTTAGCTTTGTACCGGAAAAAGGTTAAGCGACGTTGTGAAGGCTTCTCCGCCATAAGGAGATTGGTGTAGTGATTACAAAATCTCGAGTAGGTGACTCGGGGAGTGGAGTAGGGCAAGGAAGGTGTCCTTGTAGCCGAACCACTATAAATACTCGCGTTGTGGTTTTGTGCTTCTTACTCTTATCTTTTCATTACATATCTTTATATGCTTGTTTATCAACATCCAACACACACAACCAAATAGATTGACATAAGTCGATCTAAATAGTTTAAAAGGAAGTTTTAATTGGTAAAACTATTCAACCCCCCCTTCTAGTTTTCCACAAGGTGCTTAGAAGTGAAGACACAAGACATTAGTGAAAGGTGTCTTGTAGATCTAGTCAAAGGTATTAGTGAAAGGTGCCTTAGATGTACATTCGATATGGTGTGTTTCGATGTACAAGATAGACTAGTATTAGATCCAAGGATATTGATATCCTTGATGATGTTGTAAAGGAGTAGATCTCCTTTGGGATTAGTCGTTGGTGTAGTGTGGTAGTAGTTCCTCCATTGCAATGGAACTAGGTGCTTAGCCTAGTATCTAATAAAAGGTAGGCGACGTTGTGAAGGTGTAGTTCACCTTGGAGTGAAAGAACTAGGTACTTAGCCTAGTACCTTATAAAGGGTAGGCGACGTTGTGTAGGTTTGGTTCACCTTGGTGTGAAAGAACCCGGTGGTTAGCCTAGCACCGGAAAAAGGGTAGGCGACGTTGTGAAGGCTTCTCCGCCATAAGGAGATTGGTGTAGTGTTTACAAACTCTCGAGTAGGTGACTCGGGGAGTGGAGTAGGGCAAGGAAGGTGTCCTTGTAGCCGAACCACTATAAATACTCGCGTTGTGGTTTTGTGCTTCTTACTCTTATCTTTTCATTACATATCTTTATATGCTTGTTTATCAACATCCAACACACACAACCAAATAGATTGACCTAAGTCGATCTAAATAGTTTAAAAGGAAGTTTTAATTGGCAAAACTATTCAACCCCCCCTTCTAGTTTTCCACAATTGGTATCAGAGCTTCGTTACCAAGTTTCTTGAAGTATATTGTACTTTAAAAACTTGATACGATCCATGGTTAATTGAAAACTACGAAGAAGGTTTTTCATATAAACAAACACCGTGTCTTTTAAAACTATATGTTTGGATGTTGATTTGATAACAACATTTTCCTATTTATTTTTTTAATTTAATTGCACTAATCTTCTTTGTCATGTTGATTAGTCAAAGCTCATACCCACCAAGCTTTAGGAGTCGCTTGGTAACAAGAATACCTTCCTTAAGAAGGTATCTTAAACCCAAAGGAGCGGGAATAGTCTAAGTGACAATTGTTGTGTCATTTGTAAAGACATTCCTAAGTGCGCTAGAGGTATGATTTTCTTTTTACTTTGCTTGATAATTAAGTATACCTATTTAGGTATTTATATGATTATCTTTTGTGCAAATTACATGTTTTACATGAAGCTTCATTAGGAAGCCTTTTTCTTACATACGTGTCTTATTTCTCGTCTAAAGTCGTGGTATATAAAACTTATGTTTCGTTTTCTTTTAATCCAATAATAAAACAAAACACGAATTTCAAAAATTCCTCCTTCCCCATAAATACTCCCATCGTTGACCACTCTATCAAACCAACACTTTTTCAAATATTCCAATTTCAAAAATTTCCTCTCCCTCAAAAAACTTCATCTTCCTCCTCATTCCATCTCAACCGAAACCAAGAAGATCCGTCATCAACATGGTTTACATCGCACTCGTGCTCATCGCCTTAACACTCATCGCACTTGTGTTCCCTATGATGAAGTTCACATATGGAGACATTTACTTTGTGTTGTTAATCTACATTGGGATGATATACCCAATCTTTTGTATCATCCTTAGCATTGAAATGAAATATTACTAATAATCTTGTTATCTTTGTTATTATTTATTTTCTTGTGATTTATATGTTTCATATTCCTTCGTGATATATTAGAAGTCATGTGTGCATGCTAAAAGAAAATGTAGGATAAAACACTTCTCATGGTATAAAAAATGTAAAACCTATGTTTTTATCAAATCTGTTTCTGTTACTACAGATCCACGGATCCCGGAAGTTATACTAGCCAGATCCCTTTTGAAAAGGAACCGTGGGATCCGTCCTACTGGAGAACAGTTTTTCATGCAAATTAAAAACCATTTTTCTTCTAGAAGTAATACTCCACTAGAATGTCAAAACCATAAGTGAGTCAAGTGTCTTTCTTGTTTAAAAACCATTGTTAATAAAAATCTAAAAAAAACGTTAGATAATTATAGGTCGACCATAAACATCACCTCTTATTAACTCATCATTTCTATAGGTTCAACTATGACGCATGAATATGAGTTTGATTTTTCACTCACTAGCGTCTACACTCCGAACATCTCTCTCGAACCCAACACACCTGGCATTCATGTTCGTGGGTTCAATAATCTCGAAAACCGTCACTTCCACGAAGGACGTATTGTAGACACCTCTCTACAATTCGAAGAAGGTATCAATACCTCTTTCCGAGCCATAAGACTAGAATGTCTTCTTGAAATCAATGAGAAGATATGTCCAAGGTTCATAATGGAATTCTTCCGTCAAGTCGAACTCGTTCGTAACGAGGATCGCTCTCTATCTCTTTGGTTTTATATCAAAAACCAAAAGTTCACTCTAACCCTTGGGCATTTTTCTCACATCCTCCGGATTCCAAATCATGGACAATGTGCCTTCACCGAAGATTGGTCTCTTGATTCTCTCTTCAACTTTCGTGAAGAAAATAGTCCATATTGTTCACACATACCCTCTCCGGAAGATTTAAATCGCATAATATGCAAACCTCGACCATATTACTCTGATCCAAACATTATCTTTACAAGGGATATCTGAGAAGAGTACAAGCCTCTTGCACTCATCCTACGTGAAAATGTTTGGAGTCTTAGGGGAAATCGAGAAATTCTTCCCGCTTGTTGTGCTCACATGTTGTACTGTTTGCTAACACAACAACCATACAATCTCGCCTACTTCTTCGCAAGGCGAATTGCAAATCTTCAAGGCTCCAAGAATAAACTCATCCCTTATGGAATGTTCTTGACACGCCTCTATCATAATGTTATGCTCTTCCATCCTCAATTTCAAAGTCCGTTGTACGTACTTGTGAACAAGATGATGGAACCGCTAAACATATCTCTCATAAAGACTTTCTTCATTCTTGATTCCACCAACACTCATCAATCACATAATAATCCTCCTAGCGAAAACACTCAAGAAACCTAGTAGTATTCCAAAATAGGATCAATTCTCTTGTACTCGTGCTCTATCAATGTAATCCAATTTCTTTCATGAAATAAAACATCTTACATTTGATATCTTAGTATTAGAACTCCTTTTAGACTATCCTTGAGATATAATACATTGTCAAGATCATTGCATACCTTTAGTAAAGGTCCTGCTGAGCAGATAGGCGGATCCCAAAGATTGCGCTAGACGGATCCCTACACTTAGGGAACCGTGGGATCCGGCAAACAGAAAATGCAATTGCAAGCATTATATTTCAACCATATCCTTAGAATACCTCACACTAAGCTAAACATAGTGTCTTAAGGTAAATTAAGTCCTTATCAAGATAAGTTGACATTTTACATAACTCACCTAGATCACACTCTAAGAAGCTTGTAGATCTACCGTTGCGTTTTGAATCCATTACTCTTCCACTCTTAAACTCACAATTCATTTTTTACTTGATCCCTCACATCTAGTCTTAGAAATCTTTCGATTATGATAAAATTGATCATAAATCATCCTCAACTCAAAATTGATCAAAGTTGATCAAAATCTTGTTTTCCCATTTCAAAGCTTCTAGGATATTCTCCAAAACACTATCCTAAGACACAACCTGATCTCTAGGATCATTTAGCTTCAATTGACACTCTAAATCTTTAGTGTCATCCTTGCTCATCCATTGATACTCTTGAAAGTTCCAAATCCTTCCATAAATAACAATCATTAGCTACATCATTCATTACCTTCAAGTACTCAAGCACCCCTTCATTTAAAACACTTAGGAGGACTGAAACACTCAAGATGATATAGGTCTTATATCTTAGAAACATCATTTCCACTCTTTCATAACTGCTGAAAGCCGGATCCCTAGAATTAGCCTAGACGGATCCCTCTGAGGAAGGAACCGTGGGATCCGGATGACAGTTTATGTCAAATCTTGCTAAAACAATCATTTTAACTCATCTTCCTAACTCAAACACTCCATCTCATCTTAAATGAATTCCTAGATCAGTACAACCTCTGAAGTTGAATCTTGTGCATGTTAATCATCACATTCCAATGAATTCTAGTGGCTTAAGGCTTAAATGCACTTGCCAAATATCTTGGTTTATAAACCACTTTGTTAGAACCTCCATAGTCATCACTCTCATCCTAATTTTCAGCTCTTGCAACCTCTTGAAATCATCTCATCATGAGGAAAACCCCAAGTAGTAACTTATCCACCAAAGAACCACCCATGAAAAAGGCTCGTTTTATACACGAAATCTCTTCAACCGAATCATCTCCGATCAAGCCAACAAATGATAGAATTCTTCCTCATCCAATCAAACCAATTCCTAAAAGGATAGTACCCACAAAACTACCAATACCAAACACCACCATACCTCCTAGGCCAAACAATATTATCTCCACTAAACCATCACCATTGGTTCCTAGAGCTATTTCATTTACATCCCCACTATCATCACCACATCTCTACAATTTAGAGGACTTGCCTCCTAGGCCGTCTCATCTGCTTCCGCCGACAACATTCTCCTCATTAGGAGGAATAATGGTTCAAAATCAAGGTGTTGAGTCAACACTTGCTCCGGCTTCCTTTTCGCCGTTTCCATCATATAATCCCATTTGGATTATGAGAAATCATCAAAGTCAACCACCCGATCATATGAAAGTTGACACTTCTCTACCACCACCATCATTCTTGGTTGAGTCATTCTCAAATGTACCTCCACCAATCCCTCCATCGTTTGAAGCTCCACAAGCCGCTTCACTTGATCCTTCGCATCAAGCTATTTTATTTCTTCCACCACCACTACCTAGCCATGACAAAGATTGCTATCATTGTCAACATGTTGAAAGTTTGATACATGAACTACGAGAAGACCAACGTTTCATGTTCTATCATCTCCTCGAACGATTTGACGAGATTAAACCTAAACAAAACTTGAGCTAGAAGATTTTAGTGGTGTCCTAGCATCAAACGTTAGTTGGTCTAGAAATTCCTAGTCATGTATTGTCTATTTTCTTAGTTTTTAGAGTCATGTATATCATAACTCTAGTTTTATTAAATGGAATTATATGCTACTTGTTAATTTTCTGAGAATATGATTACCTTGTATTCATATCTCATTTTTGTTATAACATTACTTGTTATATCACTGTTGCTGAAATTAATCAGCTACTACGGATCCCTTAGAATTGCCTAGACGGATCCCTACTAGGAGGGAACCGTGGGATCCGTGAGACAGAAAGTTTTCTTTCTACTAACTTGAACCACATTTGCAAAAATTGTGAATTATACTTGCTTTCTAATCTTTGTTTGCAGTTATTCAATTTACACATGAAGAATTTGAAACCCTAAAGCTAGGGGGAGCTTGGTGTCAAAACAATACATTGCGAAATTACTTGCAATCTTAGATTTATATTTCATGACTTCCCGTTGCAAAATTGCAATCATCTAGGGGGAGCACACCCGTCACATAGACGTAATCTTTTGCAAAAGTTAGTTGCAAATGAACTAGATTAGAATTAGTTTCTTGACGCCCTTACTTAGGGATTGACTCGTCAAGGGGGAGTAACGACGAGATCCTTTTCCGTTACTTGCTCTCTATTTCTTTTTTACTTTTACTTCTTTCACATGTTTTTCTTAAAAACGATGTGTTGCTTTCCTTCAAACACTTTTTGTTTCGACAAAAAGGGGGAGAAGAAAGTAAAAACTACAAATTCAAACTTTTACGAATTTTAGCTTTTCTTTAAAATAATTTTATGTTTTGTCATCAACAAAAAGAGGGAGATTGTTAACACAAATAAGCCGTAAAAACGTTTATTTATATTTTACGATCTTCTAATGTTTTGTCGATAACAAACGTAAAATCATATTAACGAAACAAACAAAATACGTAAATGGTTTGAACTAATAGTTTCTAACATATTCACATTTTCACATAAAACACTAAAACAAGTATAAGTGATTTTATGATTTAAGTAATACATATGTACAACAACTAGTGTTTACATATTTGGATAAAATATACACATAACTAGTATGTAGTATATTGGGTAATATAAATGGGTAGAAACTTAAGTATCACAACCCATTGGGCAAATACATTGAATGTAGTTGGGTACAACCCAAAGCCCATAACCCATGAATCTTGACCCATAACCCATTGCATGACATCATGCTTATATCATACATGGATAATATCCATAACCCATGGATCAACCCATACCCAAGTGACTAAGTGCATTGCACTCAAAGATACATTGTATCTAGCCAAAGATCCATGGTTCAACCCATGACCCATGACCCATAACCAAAATACCCATGGGCAAAGAGGAGCGTTCCACGGATCCCTAGCTTTGTGCTAGCCGGATCCCTTGTGGTAGGGATTTGTGGGATCCGGGGAACAGTATGATTTTTCCTCTATAAATAGTGAGCCATTTCTTCATTATTTCTCACCCCTTTCCAACACACTTTCTCCCCTGAGTTAAATCTCACTAACCTTAGATCCAAGAGATCTATGTTTGTAGTTTTGTTTTTGTGTGATCTGTTAGGTTCCTCTTAAAGGCAAGATCACCACCTTTGAAGTCGAGCAAGCTCAAGTCCATGAGTTGCCATGCTTCCTCATCATCAAGGCTACTGAAGTCTTCTTGTTGATGATTCCTTTATTTCTTGAAAGAAGTGTAGTGTAGAAGACATTAGTGAAAGATGTGTCAAGTGTCAAGACGAAGATATTAGTGAAGGGTATCTATAGTCTATAGAATAAGCACTTGTGGTAGGTGCTTAGAAGTCAAGACAAAGAAGCATTAGTGAAAGGTGCTTAGAAGTCAAGACAAAGAAGCATTAGTGAAAGGTGCTTAGAAGTGAAGACACAAGACATTAGTGAAAGGTGTCTTGTAGATCTAGTCAAAGGTATTAGTGAAAGGTGCCTTAGATGTACATTCGATATGGTGTGTTTCGATGTACAAGATAGACTAGTATTAGATCCAAGGATATTGATATCCTTGATGATGTTGTAAAGGAGTAGATCTCCTTTGGGATTAGTCGTTGGTGTAGTGTGGTAGTAGTTCCTCCATTGCAATGGAACTAGGTGCTTAGCCTAGTACCTAATAAAGGGTAGGCGACGTTGTGAAGGTGTAGTTCACCTTGGAGTGAAAGAACTAGGTACTTAGCCTAGTACCTTATAAAGGGTAGGCGACGTTGTGTAGGTTTGGTTCACCTTGGTGTGAAAGAACCCGGTGGTTAGCCTAGCACCGGAAAAAGGGTAGGCGACGTTGTGAAGGCTTCTCCGCCATAAGGAGATTGGTGTAGTGTTTACAAACTCTCGAGTAGGTGACTCGGGGAGTGGAGTAGGGCAAGGAAGGTGTCCTTGTAGCCGAACCACTATAAATACTCGCGTTGTGGTTTTGTGCTTCTTACTCTTATCTTTTCATTACATATCTTTATATGCTTGTTTATCAACATCCAACACACACAACCAAATAGATTGACCTAAGTCGATCTAAATAGTTTAAAAGGAAGTTTTAATTGGCAAAACTATTCAACCCCCCCTTGTATTTTTCCACAGAAACAATGGGGCGATTCAATCTTTTGAATCAATCCTGGTTCAAGTTATGGATTGACGGATACCTTTGAAAAACCGGTCGTTGTGCTTAAAATCTCTTTTATTTAGAACATCGATTGTGTACTAATATTTCAAAATAAAAGGTGTTTATGATTGATAATTGATTTTCATTAAAACCTTCGTTGTATTGTAAAAAAAATTTCTATTGAGCGGTACACGATTGTTTTTCAAATCTCTTTTCATCAATCAATGAATCTCAATTCGCTGGTTCACTCACTCCGTGTTGTCTTCGTTGAGACGTTCCGGTTTGAGAACAACTAGAGCAGCTGCGAAACCCTGTCAAGGAAATTCTTTGGAATTATACCTGATCACAGGCAGTACTTGTACTGATCAACGGGGAACCGTGGGCCGTGTACCTCAATTCAACGAAAGTGAACAAAGACACTTTCGTGCGCTTTATTGCTAACTGTTGTATGCAGGTACGCCCGACGTTGGCAGCGGATCAGAATGAAGTGGTCAATCCATAGCCGCATGCTCACTGTACACATTCATTTCTAAATAAATCATGATAAGTGCATCAATGACTCTGATACTTTCACTCTATGCTTCTGCTACGCTGCTGCAAATATCATGAATCAACTAAAGCTTCTGCTACTCTGATAAGAAGAAATCATGATCCAGAATGTGAGCATGTCGGTCCAAAATGTCACTACATCACATAATACCAACACCACAAAGGATGAGTCGGAGATTTATGGTAGCTGATGATCTCAATGCTGACTCAAAAACTCATTATCATGTGGATCAGTTAAAGACCTCCACTTGAATTATCCAAACATGCAAAAATGAAGAATCAAAGACTACAAGATTCTGAGCAAAGAAGTTTAACAAGAATCCAAGAACAATCTTATTGTAATATCTGTTTGTATTCAATGTATTTTTGAGGTGACCTCCCTTAGGGGGAGATTGTTAGGATTTAGTAAATCCAGTTATTAAAGAGTCGGTCACCTCAAGTATATGTAACCGTTAGAAAGCTCGTAGTCGTAGTTATTATAAGTTAAGTAGTACTTAGTTAAGTAACACCGTGGAGGACGGACGGGTCTTTACCCACTGTATGCCTGATCCACAGCCCATAGGTGGCGATTTGTGTAAGACTATAAATACTCTCTACCTCCAAGGTAGAGAGTTGGAGCTCATAATAATACTTTCATTTTCTCTCACTAAGTTCCCAAACCTCTAACTATTTCTCTTTCTAAAACCTTGAATTATACGCCCACTTGATCATGATATGATGTGTTTGTGAAATCCAATATGTTACAATAATGCACTAAAAGTGAGTACATACAAGGTAGGCTAAGGCGATTTGGGTGTACATTTGGGGGTGGATTGTAAAGAATGCTCTTCATTGATATTCCGGAAAACCGAAACATCACGAGAACCACAAAAAGGATAGGCTCTGAGGGGTTAACTAGGGGTATCGTGCACTAAAGATGAGTACAACGCAAAGGTGTGGGGGAATTACTCAACCGATGTGGAAGAAGTAATTATAATACGGGTATCAAACAAGGGTTATCCTAATGCATCTTATCATTTAGTTATTCCTAACTACACAAGTGTAGTCTCACTAGCGATCTCGGAATGCATCACAAAACAAGTTCTAGAATCTATTATACTACCGGTACACTCTCGAAGCATTAAAGTGGAATGCTTTAATTCCTACAAATCTAAGGGTGATCCTCAAATTTTGGGTGGAATTTAAGTGGTAAAGGGTTTTGTGCTAGTCATATAACTTCCTATCCATGAGACGCTTTATTAAGACTAATGGCCCACTCCTACATGTCATGAAAATTTTTTAATTTGGTGCCAAAATTACCCTAACCGGTATTTCTCATGGTTTATTACACAAATGATATTGGACAAGGCAAATAGTCAAGGATAAGCATAGTTTCAAAGTTCCCATTTTATTTTCCCTCCCTACACTTAAACTGAACATTGTCCCCAATGTTCCTCGAAAGTATCAAAGTTATGATAATGGAAGGTAATTAAAAACGAAAGAAACTAATACTCCCCTGATTAGCTCGGTAAGATCCGTGTGAAGTAGTGGTTAAATATGTTAGGTCACCATATATGTAACACAAGCATCAATAAGTAGAAATATGAAGAGAAAGAGATCGGTTGAACAACTACACACACACACACACGAATGGATTAAGCCGGTTATGCGTAAAGGTGAGAGAGTGAATAAATTGAACAACCAACCCTTAAGTGAGGGTATTACAAGACTATTTATAGGAGAGGGAGCTAGGGAAACACTCCTAGTCCCTTCCTTTCTCTTATGGGCTTGGGCCTAGGCTTATGGGCCTTCTACATAAGCCTAAGCTAATAACTAAGATAAAGGCCATAATTAAGCTCACTATTACATATGAATCACTAACACTTGAATAAGGTTTAGGAGTGATTCCAACAATCTCCCCCTAAGTGTTAGTGATGAATGAAAGAGTGATAACGTTGAAGGTGTTGATGTAATAGTAGCTTTGACGTCTTCTGACATTCTTCTTTCTTGTGAGAAGAAGTGTGTTGATTCGAACAATCTCCCTAGTGTAGAGAAATTGTTTCTTTTGAAGTATTCTGCTTTGACGTCTTCATTTACTTTGTTCTTTAGTTCTTTGTTCTTTGAAAGTGATAGTATGATGTGGTAATCTGCATCAGGTCTGCTTCGTTGCTCCAGTGTCTCCATGTCTTTCTCCAACATGCTCACACGCTCTTTAACGTTGGATTACAGTTGATGAAGTTCTTTAAGTCTTTAAACTTTGTGGATTCTTTATTGATGAAGAATCATTCTGACTTTGTGTTGCCTTTGATTATGAGAGAACTTTCATAAGTGATGTTGTTGGTATGAGCACGTGGAGAATCTGCACGATCAGTCCGCTCCAGAGCTTCCATAAGAAGTAAACATAGGAAAGGTTAGTAATAAGTGCATTCCGGCACTTACAAGTTTGAACTTCGAGAGTGTTAACAGCATAGTGTGAAAGCACAACTCTAATTCTCACAAAGGCCGTTCCTGAACCGGAGTCCCACAAGTGAGATAACGCGATGTACCGAAGTACACCTACGGTTCAGATGAGTCGCTGAGGTACACCGAAGCATCACCTTACGACTGTAGACCGTTTGAGACCACTAAGCGTAATCCATGGGGAGTTACCGAAGCGACCTGCTTTCAGGGCTGTTTGATGTTAACCCTGGCAGGAGTTTCCATTCAATCACTGAGGATCACATATGTGAACCTCTCATAAATGTTCTCGATAGATTGCTAAGATCTGTGAAGGACTCGATAACATACCACTGTTGTTCTTATTGTTGAACAACAAGTGATGAAATGTCAAGTGTACCTAAGAGATCTTTTGATGAATCTCGTGGCTCTAGACTCAATAGTGCGTTTTGGTTTTCCTGAGCGGAGACTAGGGAGAGGGTCTCCTTCTTCAATACCAGCGATCTCTAAGAGAAAGCCGATAGTTTACGTAGGGTTCCCTGTGAGAATGAAACAAGCTTCTGTTGGGAGAAACTTGAATGGCTAAGAAGGTTTAGTGCATGCGTCACTGGGTCCATGACGACTTTTAATCTTCAATCCCGGCGTCACTAAGTGACAACCAGTAGCATGTGAATTGAACCCGGTGTCTGCCCTAAGTTGAATAATTTGGAGGGTTATTTCTTTTCTTTCTTTGCATTTCTTTTTAATTCTTCAACTCCTTCTTTCTCCGATTCTCATTTTCTCCTTTTTATAATCATACCTAAGGACTTCTAATACTAACTATTGGTAGTGTCCTTGGGTAGATCCCTCCGGCTCTGGCGGATCATAGGACGGTTATTCCTAACCTTAATCACCTTATAACTCCATTGCCATAAAACCATTTTCATGAAAATCTCTCAAAGTGTTTGTGAATGAAAAACATGTTTGAACACTTTAAGAGTTTTAGATTTTCAAAAATACTCCCCCTCCACATGTGCTCAAGAGTTATTATGGAAATCTGCACAGTGAGAAAAGAGTTTGCACTTTTTGAATTGATCGACTCAAGATAGACAATCCCTTGCGAGACACTATTACGTTGCATAGTTAAAGAGATACATTGTCAGCTTTTAGGTGACAACTAGCTCTAATAACTACCTTGAAGATGTGGACAACCCCGAGAGGTTGTCAAACCCGTCACAGTTCATGTCTATCAAGAGCTTCTCGAATAGGTACAATTTACTTGGATAAGTCTTGGAAGACAAATCCTTTCAATGTAAGACTGTTCAGATCCCGTCAATTCATGGGTTGAAGTCTTTTCATACGAGGATTCAATAACAGTTTCACAACATATTTCTTATCACATAAATTTCTCCCCCTAAAAAATGGCATATAAATGTTATTTTTGAAGAAATGTTGAGAATAAATATGACCATTTTGAGTTTTGTGGGAAGATTACACAAAGAACAATTTGTGAACAAAGTTTTTAAGTCAAATACTCCCCCTCAACAAGTAATACTAACTTTTGAGGTTTTGAAAATGTAAGGGGAAGTACTTGTTCTTTTGAGCAAAACCTTGAAAAATGAAAGGTTTGATAGGTTTTACTCAAAAGTAAGAAGCTTTCGCTCCTTTTATAGGATTGTGGCACTGAAGCGTACCACAGGGTCCTTTCATTACAAGAACAGGTTGTACACTGTTATGTGTGCACAAGCCATAGTCAAAATAAAACACACATCCAAATTAATATGAAATAGAAGCAGTTTAAGGGGTACCAGGATGTCCAGTAATATCACCAGGAATGCGAATAGGGCGTTGATAGCCGGTGAAAGTAATCCTGGGACGACCACCTACAAAGCTCTCTAGTGTTCTGAACTGGTCCCTTCTGTACAACCTTTCATCAATCATCTTGATGATTCTCTTTACATCCCGTCTTTCCTGAGAATTCCATCTCTTTTGTGACCCAATGCCTTATTGAATCGCCTTTAACCTATATGCTAGCCCATCCCTGACATGCTTCAAAGTTGAATCTCCAAATTTATGAAGCTCTGTACACGCCATCAAGCAGTTTCATTGTAGCTCACTACAGTAAATTACTCTGAATGGTTTGCTGACGAGGGTGTATTGTGGAAGCTGGTTGATGTCGGGAAGTTCTAGCTGAGGTCTGGTGAAGTTGACACGAGTCTGATACGACTCAACAGCAAGTTGTAGATCTTCTACACGTTCCTGTATCACTATGCTTCTGATGAATATGAGCAAGGACTTGATGTATTCGCGTTGAATTTTAGTCGAGAATTGTCTCATGCGTCCCTGTACTTTGGCAAGATACAGATCTTCAATGTCGTTGAGAGACAAGTTCTGAAAGTACGATTCACAGAATTCATAGTCTCTTTCATCTTGTCTTTTGACCACAATTTTCTTGAGGAAAGTGTAGTCCCATTTAGACGAAAGAGCTACATGCTTAACAGCAACGATTGCTTTAGTACTGAACACTTCATGTTGAGACTTCTGAACCTGGCAGCTTCTGTAGTAGATTTGTCGGCGTTCTGGCCAATGGTGAATCCCATACATTGCATCACGGTCATACAATTCTACATTGTTGGAAAACATGTGGGGAGCCTTTTCCTCGATGGCTATGCAGTTAGAGTATATGGCTGCCGGGAACGGAAGTGTCAGTGATGTAGCATATTTCCTTGAATCATCACTGCCGTGTAGAAGAAATTCCAAGTCGTTGTTGAAGAAATAGCGAAATAGAATCTTAGGCTGATCTGGTTGGCCAATCGTTGGTAGAGGTTTAGACCAGTCGGTGTAGTAAGGAGCATTGTCTTTCCTGGAGAAGTCGATGTTTGCTTCAGGGTTGAGCCAATCAATGTTGTTGGACATGGCTCGTGCTATGTTTACAAGATGGTATTCAACCTCGATGGCACTTTCCGAGCTGTCTTTTAGCAGTTGAAAGGCTTCATTCTTGATTCGTTTCAACTCTGATTTCGTCATCTTCTTCACTCAGAATTTTTCTTGCAATAACTTTGCATGCTCCAATGTACTACCGTCTACCAGATCTTGACCTTCAGATGGATAGGGAGTAGAATTAACAAGTGTAGAAAACCAGTTGTATTCATCAGTGTCATCTTGATCTAGCCATGATACGACATTAGCCATAGGCGACTTCTTCTTTTTCTTCTGTGGCTTAGATGATGATGCAGGTTTCTTTGCTTTGTCAGGAGAGGTGGGTTGTTGTTGGGGCTCAAGGACTTCCTCATTGTTACCACCCGTATACTCAAAGTAATCACTGGTTTTCTGAGTCTGGGGTGGTAACTTAGAATCCTGAGGTTTTTCAGTAGAAGAGCGATGAGGAGATCGTGGTTGAGCTGGAGTCCTTTGGGGTGGAGGTTGCATGGAGGATGATTCACCAGACTTCTTCGGGCGTTTAGGCTCATCATGCTTATCCTTATCTTCTTCGTCTCTTGGAAGTTTAGGCCTTTGAGCTTCTTCCCTGTAAGCTGATTTGAGTTGGTATTCCAGCAGTGCTTCAAACAATTTACCTTCGGAAGAAGTAAATGTTGCAGAGCGTTTAGACATTTGAGCTACCAGCCTGTTAACCAATTCAGCATATGAGAATATTATGGGATCAACCGGGTTGATGTTGACATGTATTGGTGTTGATCTCATAGTTTGCTTGGCCAAATGTAATAGATTCGGATATAGTTGTTTGGTAAACATCTCCTTTGTAACTCCAGGAACGATGTCAAGAAGGTACTTGTGAGTGTAACCTTTGATCATCTCGTTCATTTCCCCTTGAGGATCACGTTCCATGAACTTCTGGATGTGCTCCCTTGCATCTTTCATCTTGTCATTCTCGTCATGAAGGTACTGTACCTGGTCAGCGAGAAAATTTAGCTTTTTGTAAAGCACGTCTTTCTTTCTGACCTGTTTGACAACTTTAACGATTCGTGTCTTAGCTTGAGAGATCCAAGAGGCAGTTGGCTTCTTCACTGATTTGGATGTGGATCTGGTTGATCTTCTGGATGGTGTTGGTGAAGAGTGAGAAGATGAGTCTGATGATGATGAGACGTGAGGAGGCTCGGGGTCCTTAGGTGGTTAAGAAGTTTCCTCCTTAGAACGTGCGGGACTGTCTAGAAAAAAAATGATCATAGGCGGTTTCTTCTTCATTTCCAGACTTAGCCGTTTCATCAGCCTTAGTATCATCAGCAGGAGTTTTCTCAGTCTTTTCCGTTTCTGGTTCCTCAATATCAAAGTTGATGGAATCTTCAATCTGCCGTTGTTGTTGTTCGTGAGTGATGGTAGTACCAGTTCCCTTATCGGGTCGATTAACCGCATCAGGAACTGGTGTGGCTTGAGTACTGCCACTTGAACCTCCAGGGCCACGAGTTTGATCTTTTACGAATTCTTCGGCAAAGTGTTTTCGTCTGAGTTCCTTCAACTTCTTTTGATATTCACTTTCTTCGTCAACTGGTTCTTCGTCAGAACTCTCCTTATCATGCTCAATCACTGGGGTTTTCCCTTTACCTTTGTCAGCTGGTGGACTGGGAGGTTTAGCTACAGACGGAGTAATATCGGTTGCAGTTTCAGAGTAGAAAACCTCTTCGTCTGATTCTGTATCTTCAGAGCTTTCGTCCACTAGCTTTCTTGGCGGTTCAAGTTTAGGTACGGGAATAGGAACAGCTTCCTTAGAAGGAATTTTCCTTTTGAGTGGAGGTTTCCTCTTCGGGAACTTTTGATGACTCTCAGTGCTTGCGGCACTGCCTGCACTCCCTCGTCTGGTTTTCATGGAAGGTGTACCAGAAGGCTTGTCATCGAGAAAACCAACTTTTCTTTCTTCAACTGCTACCAGATACCTTTTGTATGTGTAGAGCTTTTTGATTTCATCAGACAGAAGGTGATCCGGCAACACAACACCCTATTTCTTCGTTGTTGATTCCTTGAATCTGACAGTTAGAGTAGGTTCAGACAACATGTCATGATTGTTGGGGTCATTGAGTCTCTTGGGGATATCAGTATTGAGTCCAAGTGCTCTTTGGATCAACAGTTTTGTATATTTGATATAAGGAATCTTTGAGCCAAGCTTTTTGAGGAATGACATCATGTCGTCCCATATCAGAGCTTCAACTTCGATGTGCTTCATGTTGATCAAAGCCCAAAAAATCTGCAGTTCCATGAGCTTGGGATACTCATAGCCACTGTCACGACCGGAAACTGATTTGGTGATGATGATGTAGAGAGTTCTCCAGGGTTGAGGAATATTCTTAAGATCCACGTATGAATGCTTAGTGATTACTCCTGTAGCTTCATCATAACCAATGTCGATCATGAATTGGAGAACAGTCTCTTCAGTTGGTGTAGCAACGTATTTGGTTGGCTCGATGTCGGGAATGAGGAGAACAGTCCTTAAGTCTGCAGGTGTGATGGTGACTTGTTTGTGGTTGAGAGTCACTGTCACAACATTCTGTCTTTTGATCCTTTTCATTGTGTTCCAGAACTGATGAATGTAGATCTCCGGCACAGTAGCAGAGTTTGAGAGCATATTCTGATAAGGATGATTCTTTAGAATATCCACAGCAATTAAGCAAGAAGACTCTGAGCAGGTGAGAGTTTCAAAGTCAACACGAAGGTTGTTCTTTCCTATCTTCATCGGGTATCCATGAGGGAAGATATCAGCAATGGTGAGAACATTTGGTGCATCCACATTCTGCATTTGAGCGTCCATGTCGTGATCTGAAATATATTTAGCCAAAAGAACCAACATATAGAAAGACATTATGTTAGTCAACAGATGGTTTTATTGTCTAATTATTGAATGTGTTATGTTGATGATTGTTATGAGTCCAATGTCACTTGTTTTGTCCAATAGTCCAATGATGTCGTGATAAATTTCGTGAGATGATTAACTTTAAGTTTTAAAGTCCATGTTTTCACTTATTATTCACATCTTGTTTAAACATTTAAGCTTAAAGTGACATTATTGGTTTCGTGGCGTTATGATTTAATTATTTACATGTTTGCACGCGTAACAATTCATAATGAAGGTTAAACAAGGCTTAGGCGTAGAAATGGTAGCTTATGCATAAATAAGAGAGGTATACGCGTAAACGTGAGCTTATGCGTAGGATCCTGACTTACGCGTAGGAAAAGGGGACCTTATGCGTAGAGCTTACGCGTAAGCGTATATAAAACCTTACGCGTAAGGCTTACTCGTAAGAGTAGACCTTATGCGTAGAGGTCACTGTTTACGCATATCCTTCACAGGATACGCGTAGTCCCTTATGTAGAACCTTATGCATAACAGTTACGCGTAAGATTACTCTTACGCATAACTCTCTATGCGTAAGGTGATCCTTATGCATAGTTTGCTAGTAACCTTGATTCTGATTTTTTACGTGTAGCAAACCTGAAATAATAATCATCATAGCATCAATATTAACATTAACATTCATTTATTTTTCAGATCATAGCATGAAAATGCATTAAACATTTACGCGTAAGAACAGTTTATGCGTAAAACTAAACCCTAGGTTTCAAAGATTACGCCTAAGAAGTCTAGCCATAGGATTTGCACCAAACTGATTCTGGGAGGTCTTAGATGCCTAAGGAGATGTTTTGTTCAAGTTTTAACATCAAACATGCCATAGATAAAAAATACCCAAACCGTATGAACATAAACCCTAAATTCCAATTAATGAATCATTAGTGTTACTGGGTGATATCTGGGCCTAGATATGATCAATTCAACTTGACAACAACCTCCTACAACAATCTTTTTCGCCAAAAATGTTTTCATTTGAAAACACCCAAATTAACGCATAAACTATAGTTTTTCAAAATCAATCAATATGTGTTTCTGGGTGCGTTTTGAGTATAGAAATGTTATCAATGATGTTGTAGAAACGTTTTGACACAATTATTTTAACTAAAAACACAAAAACATGATCATGTGTTCATACGCATATGCGTAGAACACAAAAATCACTAAATCTCACGTTTTAACCATTGGATTAATGAAAGATTCAAAACCATTGTTTAAAAACGTGTTCCAAACACAGAATCACTTACAGATTGATGATCAAAACTTCGGATTAGTGAAATGATTTTGGATCGTGGATGAGATTAGTTGAGATATTAAATGTGAGAATTAAATGTGTTTGGTGGAAAGTTTTAATAAAAATAACTTTAATCTTTTGACAGTTTTTGTCCCTCCACCTTAACATTTTACATCCAACGCCCACAACTTCCATTTTGGTTTCCAAATGAATGATTTTAGGAAAGAATTTTTGACGACACTCCCCCTTGACTTAAGAAATATTGAAATTTTATAAAATTGAGTCCGAGGAGTGTCAGAAAACCAGAAATGTGACCACCATTTATTAAAGAAACAACAGGGATAAGATAACATGCAAGTACAAGGTTTTATGAAACTGAAAAATATTTGCTTTCTCCCCCTCAACACTTGATCAGAAAAATACTAAATTTAAAATATTTGAGTGTTGACGGAAGATTTGTACTTGCCATGTTAAAAGAAATATAGATAGAAGAATATTTTTGTTGTTTTATAAGGTTTTATATTTTTGTATTTTGTTTTTGAAAAATATTTACAAAAGATTTTGGTGTTTGACTGGTTTTTAAGAATGTTTTAAAAGTTCATCCAGTTCCTCTTGAGTCAAACACCGCATACCAATCCGGTGGACCAACTCATTAAACCTAGCAGGAGCTAAGGCTTTGGTGAGAAGATCTGCCAATTGGTATTCTGTACCCACAAAATATAATTCAACAGTACCCTGTTCCACGTGGTCCTTGATGAAATGATAGCGAAGATCGATGTGCTTTGATTTCGAGTGTTGAACTGAGTTGCACGAGATCGCAATAGCACTCCGATTGTCGCAGTACATCGGGATTCTGTCAAATACGTAACCATAGTCTTTGAGTTATGTTCTCATCCAAATGACTTGAGCACAACACACCGACATGGCTAAATATTCTGCTTCTGTTGAGGAGAGCGATGTACAATCCTGCTTCTTCGATTGCCAAGACACCAGTTTGTCACCAAGAAATTGTAGTGCTCCTGAAGTACTTTTCTGAGAGTCTAAGCATCCTGCGTGGTCAGCGTCTGAAAAAGCTATTAGTTCAAAACCAGAATCCTTCGGATACCGTATCCCCAAGTTAATGGTTCCCTTGATGTATCGGAGGATTCTTTTAGCCTCTGAGAGGTGGGTTTCAGTTGGTCTCGACTGATAACGGGAGCAAAGATATATGGCAAAGACAATATCAGGTCTGCTGGTTGTTAGATACATGAGAGACCCAATGATACTACGGTATTTTGTAGGGTCAACCAGTTTCCCATGAAAATCAGCGTCTAGCTTCTTGGTATGTGACATTGGTGTGGCATAAGTATCACAGGTATTCATTCCAAATTTGTTAAGAATTTCAAGGGCATATTTGGACTGACTTAGAAAAATACCACGGGGTGATTGATGAACTTGCAATCCGAGAAAGAATGTAAGTTCACCCATCATTGACATTTCAAAATGTTTTGTCATAAGTTTTGCAAAAGCATTTGAGTATTTTAAATGTGTTGACCCAAAAATGATATCATCCACATAAATTTGAACGATTAAAATATGTTCCCCGTGATATTGTATGAAAAGTGTAGGGTCGACCGAACCTTTGGTGAAATTATTGGCAATTAGGAAGGATGATAACTTATCGTACCACGCCCGAGGAGCTTGTTTGAGACCATACAGAGCTTTGTTCAGTTTGTAGACATGGTTCGGGAACGCGGGATCAACGAATCCTTCTGGCTGGCTGACATAAACCGTTTCTTTTAGTTGACCATCAGAAAAGCAGTTTTGACATCCATCTGAAAGACCGTTATATTCATATGAGCCGCGAACGCGAGAAAGATCCGAACAGCTTCAAGACGAGCAACCGGAGCGAATGATTCTTCAAAGTCAATACCCTCTTCCTGTCGATAACCCTTAGCCACCAGACGTGACTTGTTTTTGATTACGTTCCTTTCAGCATCCAATTTGTTCTTCCAAATCCATTTGAGACCAATGACGTAGACCCATGTTGGTGTTTCAACCAGTTCCCATACTTCAAGACGTTTGAATTGGTTGATTTCTTCTTGCATGGATTCAATCCAGTTGTCTTTGGTCATTGCATCTTTAATGTTTTTAAGTTCAGATTGGCAGACAGTGAGAGCATAAATGCAATGTTCACCATCTGTGTGAAGACGTTGTCTCGTAACGACTGGTTGATTTGGGTTGCCAATAATGTTCTCTAGAGGATGGTCTTTCGTCCAACGATGTGTGGAAGGTTGATGTTGATATACATTATGCAGATTTTGAGGATTCAAATGGTTTGTTGATGATTCTGCTACATCAGGTGCAGAAGTTTCATTGGCAAACGGGTTAAAGAACGCATTTGGATCAAAATCTGCAGGTGGGGGTACTTCATCAAGAACATCAGCAGCTGGTTCAGCGTCATTGGAAGCAGTTTGTTCAACTGTTGTTGTAGAGTCTACTGGTGGTGCTTCTTCAACATTAGTTGTTGTAGCAGGTGTATCAGGTATAAGAGTAGTATCAGGTTGAGCAGTGGAAACAGCGGATACACCTGGAGCAAGTTCATCAATATTGTCACTGAACAGAGGAGCAAATAGTCTTTCCATTTGTTGACGTGTAAGCTGGGGGCTTTGTTCAGCTGATGATGGGGTTTGAGGGAAGTTTAAATGGTTGTGACCGGTTCCAAGCTGTTATACTAAGAAGCCATTTCAGTAAGTTCATCAAAATTAACATGAATCGTTTCCATAACCTGCTTTGTACGACAATTCCAGATCCAGTAACCTTTAGAATTTTCACAATATCCAATAAAGACTCCAATGTCAGCTTTGGCTTTGAGCTTTCCAAAGTCATCACGATCATTATTCGGATAGCAAAGGGATCCAAATACATGAAAGTGTTTAAGATTAGGTTTTCGGTTGTGGAGAAGCTCAAATGGTGTTTTGTTGTGGCGTTTTGTAATCATTGAGCGATTTTGAGTGTAGCATGCAGTTGAAACAGCTTCAGCCCACAAGTAATCTGGAAGTTTAGCATTGATTAACATCGTTCTGGCAGCTTCCACTAACGTACGGTTTCGTCTTTCAACAACTCCGTTTTGTTCTGGTGTGCGGGCAATAGATGTTTGATGCTCAATTCCTACTTTCTCATAATATTCCCGAAGAGTTTGATTCACAAATTCAGTTCCTTTGTCTGTTCGAATTTGTCTGACGGTGTTGCGAAGCTGAATTTGAATTTTTGTGAGAAAGGTGATGATCATCTGTGGAGCCTGGTCTTTACTTCGAAGGAAATAACCCCAAGTCCATCTTGAGTAGTCATCAACAATTACTAAGATGTAGCATTTGCCATAAATCGTTTGCACGCGCATCGGGCCACACAAATCCATGTAAAGAAGATGAAGCACATGTTGAGTGTTGTGTTCCACCTTTGAAGGAAAATGAGCACGAGTGCTTTTCCCTTGTTCACAAGCTGAACATAGGTGATCTTTAGAATACCGGAATCTTGGGAGACCTTCAACAAGTTTGTGTCGAGCAAGGTTGGTTATGGTTTGAAAGTTTAGATGTGAGAGGCGACGGTGCCATAGCCAAGATTTTGTAGATGTAGCCTTTGAGAGAAGATAGATGGGAGATGAAGCAATCATGTCTTGCATGGAGATAGTGTAGAGACTGGATGAACGTTGGCCAAACATAAGATCATTTCCTTGTAGATCACGAATGAAACAAGTTTTCTCCCTGAAAGCGACTTCCAAATCTCCATCACAAAATTGACCAACAGAAAAGAGATTGTGACCGAGGCCTTCCACATAATAAACCCTGCTAATTTCGATGTTGCCATTGATGTAATCTTTGTAGCCCATGATAGCTGCGAAGTGATTGTTCCCGAATCTGACAGTGCCTATGAACTTTGCAACAAAGTTTGATAACAGTTTAAGGTTGCCTGTCATGTGTCGGGAACATTCGCTATCAACAATCCAAAGGATGATCTGTATCACCTGCATTACACACAGACGACATAGATGGAATAGAGGTAGATGTGGAACCTGATGAGTTAGAGGGTTCCTCATCAGTTATAGTAGAAATACACACATCAATGATTTTAGGCATCCATTTAAATCCTAGTGTATTATGTATCCATTTCTACCATCTCCAACTAGTCTTAGCTTTAGTCTTAGTGAATGCACTAGGTGGTACTACATTCCTTGGAGGTGATACTGGAACTACAGGTACATCAATGCGTTTCTTAGAATCTAAGGAGGGCGGTTTACCAAGCACAGACTTAGAATCATTAGTGGGCCTAGAGGTATTTCGATTCTTAGGATTCCGTAAACGAGACAAGATAGCTCTAGCAACACATTTGTCATGACAATCAGAAAGCATACTTTTACGACAAATAACACAAGAAGCATCAGACTGAATATCAAAAGTACTTAAAGGTTTAGCATTCGTTACAACACTTTTTCCATTACATTTGTCAGACGCAATATCTAAAGTAGGTGCAACGTGAGTCTTATTCAAAGTCCTATGATGTTCTTCTACTTCAGCATTCCTTATTATTCTTTTCTTAGGTCGCAACTTCCTATTCTTCCTTGTATTGCTTCTAGGCTGTGAAGTGCGGACGTTTGGAAAAGAAGCAACTAGTCCTGTTGCAGTAGAGGGAAGCACATTAGTAACTTGTGTTTTGTCAGTAGGCAATCTGGGTTCACGTTTGCTAAATGTTACAGGTGCAATTTTCTTAATGATGCTAGGCTGAACTTGTTCATACCTTCCTAACATTTCCCTTAACTTAGTGATAGTGTGCACCAAATCTTGATTTTCAGAACGAAGATTTCCAGCAAAATTCATGACTTCTTTAGTGTGTGCAAGATAATGATCAAGTTCATTTGATGCTTCATCACGAGTCTTTTTAAGTAAATCAAATATGACACCATATTCCTGTTTAACTTTTGAAAGTTGTTGTTCATATTTTGAGATTTGACATTTCAAAGACACGTTTTGATCATCCAGTTGCTCAATTTTAGAATCAAACGATTTTGATTTCAACTGGTGGATTTTGTTTTGCAAAGCAAGTTCACGATTTTGACAATCTTTTTGACACCATTGAAGACGACGTTTTGAATTTGAAAGTTCGTTTAACAGTCGTTCTTTTTCAGCTTTTAAAGACTCGATCTGATGCACAATATCCGTATTCTCAACAATTACAACAAAATCAACAATATCAGCAGAGATATAATCAGATGCATATGGCAGAGAATTAAATAACACAACATTATAGACATCAGCACAGATAACATCTTCCAAGAGTCGATCATCATCTTTTCGTAACAATTCCTTTTTACGTTTGGTGTTAGAAATAGATGTTTCTGTTTTCTCGAAAACGACTTTCATCAATCCAAGTTCCTTATGAAAGTCCCGTTCCCAATACAATGCACAGTTTTTCAAATTTTTAACATTGGGTAAAAGTCGTTTCTGAAAAATATCTCTTTGTTCTCGCGCCAGAGGCGATTGAAAATGTTCAACTTTTATTTCAGAATGAAATTCGATCTCATGTTCTAAAAGTTTGAGGTCAGCCATGAAAAGTTCAAAATATCTAAGAATTTGACGATTTTCAGGTTTTGAATTTACTTCACTGATGGAAGGTAAAGGACCATAAATTTGTGCATAATTTGGTTTGGGATTAACATTAGAAGACTCAGACGTTTTTGTGATAATCCTTGGTGTGTTAGAAGAATCCTTTGGTGGGACGAAAGTGACCGCTTGTGAATAGGTAAAAGGTTTGTTGTAAACAACTTTATCTAATTTTGATCGACTCTCGTCTTCTGCATCTAATTCCTCTTGACGATGATATTCAACAACACTCATAACAGAATCATCAATTTTATATTCTGCACTGGAAACTTCAGGATTTGGTTTAAATGCTTTGGTTGAAAGCTTAGGTTTGTAATCAGCAAGATTCGGTCCATATCCTTTTGGATTGGGTTTTACAGTAAACTTTTGAATAGCTATGACTGACTCACCATGTTTGTAAACAACATTTCGAAACTCTTTAAGTTTGTTTTGCAAGCCGATAATTTCTTCAAGATGGTCATCTATTCGTTTCGTTGAATGCTTTTTGTATTCAGAGAATTGTTTTTGACAATTTAACAACTCAGCCTTAGCTTTTTGATTTTCTAAGGTGAGAGCGTTAATTAGTTGTTTATGTTCATGTTTCAGTTGTTCTATTTCAGACAACAAAGCATTCTTTGAAGAGGCTAGATCACGCATCTGTCGTTCTAAATATTGTTCGTTTTTATGAGATTTTGCAAAAGCGGCTTCAAAACCTTTTTCACGGTTTTATGCTTTAGGATCGTATGTATGGAAGATTTGGTGAATCGGGAGGTCGGGGAAGATGAAAGAACATCATCTTCATGTTAGAGAGAGAAAGCTAGAGAGAGAAGGGAAAACTAGTGTTTATTATTGATGAAAGGTGAAAGCTTACACAAGAGTCTCACCCCTCCATGGAAGTATGGAGGGGTTTATATACCCAAACACATACACCTATGGGTAATTGACATAACAAGCCCATGTGTTTGAGGTAACAAAGATAGAAATAGTAATCCCGTCAATGTCGTTCCATTTACGAGTTAGGAGCGATTCCAACAATCTTCCCCCAATGGGACGACATAAGGGATTACTTACAACATTTACTACAAATATAGAAAACAAATAAAGAAAGGTCTTCATAAGCTCTTCAAGTGCTAAGGATGATAAAAGGTTACGCTCTTTGTCTTCTTCTGGTACCTTGACTTGAGAACCGTTTTCTTCACTTGTAGGCAAATGATGTAATATGCATAAATTGGATTAACTTCCCCCCAATTCATGCCGCATGTCTTTAGCAGCTTCTCCGTACACTCCTTTTTGGCGAAGTTTCTGAATCAGCTTCCCCCCAAACTGACAACTGTCTTCAGCAGATTCGAAACTTTGATGTAGTGAACATTTCCTCTAACTTTTGAAGTTTTCAGTACGCAGCGGAATTTGTAGATGATCAGTAAACCACACAAGGTAAATCTGACTTGTTGCGGAAAACCGTTCGGGGGTAACATGCAAGAAATCAACAAGATCTTCTCACGTATGTAGATGCTTCACACCAAACAGACCATGAAAGACGAAATGAAACGACTTCCCCCTGAATGTTGCGGTCTATCGGAATAGTAGTTACCTGTTAATCTGCAATTACTCGATAAAATGACCGTGTGTGAGGCATCATAACATCCTATTTAGGTAATCTTCACACACGATAACTCTGTGAAAGTGAGACGATAACACCAAAGTGAGACGTTTGAACCACAAATCATCTCATTTCTTCCCCCTGATTGAAGAAATTCATGAAAGGAAACGGGTTTTCGAAAAAAAATCCAAAAACATCAAAGAAGCAAGGAACACCTATACTCTCTTCCCCCCGATGTTTTCAACGAATCAGAATCATACACCACGTATGTTGATGATGAAATTGGAGACATCGAAACCATGTATGTTCAATTAATCGAACAAGTGTGAAGTACCATAAATATCTTGTGAGAATCAACTGCTGATAAAAACTTCTCTACTCGTGTATACTCTTATCAACTAACTCTTTACCGACCCCATTATCATTTTGACGGCTTTTTATAGTGACTACTGATGGAGAAAACCCAATATGACGAACTTGAGACTGAAGTAGTATAACCCGAACTTGTGACTTAAACTTGCACTATTGTCAGACGAAGAACCCTTTTTCTTAACTCCATCGAAAAAAGGTAAACTTAAAGTTTCTCAAATTATCCACACCTTAGTGTGACACTTGAGCACAACAACGTAACTCCTTAAAAGTGATAGTTATAAGCTGTGAGCACAACAACGTAACTCCTTACATCAGGTTCAACTAGATAACTCAAGTCTTTGTAATTCGTACCGCTTAAAGCTCGAACAAGGATCTCGAAGAATCATGCATCCAACCAACCCCGATATCTTCAGATACTAAGTACACGCACCCGTGATATCCACTTCAACCTCAAATAAATAATAACGAATTCACGCCGTAGTCACATCTTACGGTTAAATGCCCAAAATTAGCCTTTATCAACGGTTTAAAATGAACTTGATAATGGTTCCCGATCTTGTCAAAATTTGTATCCTTGTGAAAATTTGTCATACCAAAAATACCAACCTTGATGAATAACAAAAATTTGTAACCAAAAATTTGTTTATCACAAAAAATTCGGATGACCTGTTTTTGTTACCACGTCATTTTAAGTGTAAATATCAGCCCGTCAGTCAAAGATATCACAAGGCCCAAATCTACTCCTATCATAACACGGCCCATCTCACCAATCGGCCCACTATACCGATCCATCTCACATTGCATAACCGATATTAAATAAGTAATACACTTATTATTTATACCCTAACCCTAAACACACTCACATGTTAAATAACGCCTACCACATAGAAACTGTTTCTCTCACCAAACACTCTCTCCAGAAATTGGATCTGAACAACAGTTCCTACCTCATCATGACAACCGAACCAAAAAAATCATCAAACTCATCTCATTTCAATCACTAATCTATCGCAATATTAATCTCAGTTAACCAACATCATCTAGGCACGAATTTAACCTAAACCCTGACTCGTATCTTCATTTTAATTCAAACAGCTTCAAGGAATCATCAAAAGGACTTCAAGATCTTATGGGGTCTCGGGTAGGTAAAGATGATTTTTGTTTGTTCGTTTATCTTGACCGAAAGAAAAAGGAGATAAAACAATTTTGTTTTAATCTCACTTTTGATTTTCGTATAAAAAAAAACAAGAAAGGCTTGTTTATAGATCAGTGATGGGTTAAAGATTTCGAATGGTTAATCTTTGTAAGAAAAGATGTTTGAATACAACCAACTGAGATCATTGCTTTATACTTTTAGTTTCAGTTTTGGTAAACGTGATCGGTGATGATGTATATTTCTTTCGAAAGTATTGGCCTTCAAAAGGTTTGATAATACTTTTAGTAGATCGAAAGAAGTAACTCTGAGATCGTTTGAAATTGTTTAATTTTATAGTCCGAGTCTTGAGTGTTGTTGTAGTCGTGAGGAGTTGGAGATGGGAGATAGGTTAGTTATGGATTTGGTTGAGTTTGGATTTTGGCAGTGGTTTAGATGGTATTTGGTTTTTGGTTTGGTCAAAGTGAGTCTTCTTTTCATCTTGTTTTTCTGTCAAAAAATCTTACGCGTAAACTTTTATGGTCGAAAGGTTTATGCGTAAGAAAGCTTACGCGTAGACGAAAAAACCTTACGCGTAGCTTCATGCTTATGCGTAAGCATACGCGTAAACATATGCGTAGTCCATAGGCTTAAGCGTAAACGCATACGCGTAGACCATTCCTTACGCGTAACTTCACAGCTACGCGTAACTTTCACTGTAGATTCTCCTTATGCGTAAGTTTAGGGTTTTGACCCGTGTTGACTTTTTCCGGCGATGTATTTCGACCAAGAATCTGTCCAGATTCATAGTAACCCAGAAAGTTTGACACAAAAGACCATAATTTACCCATTTTTGACCAAGAGATATTGACCAGAAGACCAATATAATCACGGATCGGAAAAAAAGACATAAAAGTATAAAAGTTAACAAATAACTGTTAGGCTAAAAAAAATAACACAACAGATATTGCAACTTTGTTAACAAACACATGACTTTTTGACCAACAAAGATACACAAACTTGTAAAAAATCTGATAACAACAAAAGTGTATAGAAAGGTTAAGACTTTGTTTAAAAAACCAGATTTTAATACAAGATTTTGACAAGAAAAATCACCAAAATTCAACCATGATAAAAGTCAGACCTTGCTCTCTGATACCAATGTTAGGATCGTATGTATGGAAGATTTGGTGAATCGGGAGGTCGGGGAAGATGAAAGAACATCATCTTCATGTTAGAGAGAGAAAGCTAGAGAGAGAAGGGAAAACTAGTGTTTATTATTGATGAAAGGTGAAAGCTTACACAAGAGTCTCACCCCTCCATGGAAGTATGGAGGGGTTTATATACCCAAACACATACATCTATGGGTAATTGACATAACAAGCCCATGTGTTTGAGGTAACAAAGATAGAAATAGTAATCCCGTCAATGTCGTTCCATTTACGAGTTAGGAGCGATTCCAACATCATGAGTTTTGAAAAAATTGATTTGTCGAATTAAGCATTCATTATCCCTAATTAATAGTGCATTTTCAACTTTTAATTTTGTATTGACATCATGATAATTTTCCACTCGGGATTGTTGGTCTTTAACTAAGGTCCTGAGCTTAAATTCTGGATCAGACAAAAAATCATTTTGTTCAACGTGAGTCTCAACATGGTCATTATTTAGATCCTCAAGTATAACCACGGAGTCAACTTGATCATCAATGGTAACCATTAGGTCATCTTGATCATCAAATATAACTACAGGGTCTAGTTGATAATCCTCGGAATGAGATGTAGAAGGCTCATGTTGAACATTCTGATCCTTGTCAGATGCAGATGTTGGCGGAGATATCAGATCATTAATGATAATTGTTTGTTCAGGTACCTGAGATAAGCCATCAGTGTCATACACTGGGCCTGTATCACTCATGTGTAGAGCTTGCATTTGTGCCATCAACATCACTGCTGCATTAGCCTGCAAGTCTTCCATGTCAATATCAGAATCTGCATCTGCCATAAAGCTCTGTTCCTTGTTGTTAAGAGTTCCACCAGCTTCATCCTTAAGAGCCAAGAGCAAAGCCTCTTGTCCTCGGCTTAGGACATGCATTAGCCAGATGACCCTTTTCATTGCAGTTATAACAACGAAGACCATTAACCCCATTCTGAGCATTCCCCTGTTCAACCACTTGAGCTCTCTGTTGTTGTGGAGCACCCTGGTTATTCCTTCCAATAGCATTAAACCCTTGACCACCTCCCATCTGACGACCATAACCACGATTCTGAACTTCAACACGTCCATTGTTCACAACAGCTTGATTCCTTGTGTTGGATGAGGAACGAATGCGATTGTTGGATTTGTTTGTATACCGACCGAAGGCTTTAGCAATCATAACAAATCCTTGTTGCAATTCATCGAAAGCAGCAGAGTCCTCATCAGCTTCACTATAAAGTGCTTGAGCATTGTTGTTGTTGTTGTATGGAACCAATTGAGTTTGTTGAGGTTGTTGCTGTGACTGATCATATGGTGTGATGGTTGCAGTTGGTTGAGGGGCTGGTTGATGAGCTGTTTGAGGAGGAAGATTAGTTTGAGCCCACAAAGCAAGTTGTTGATTATCAAGAATTGACTGTGAAGTTGGGAGTCCACGGATAGTCCTTTGTTTGTCAACTTCTTTTTGGTGAGGCTTCAAATAGTCGTACAATAATCCGTATGTAGCATGATGAAGGTTCTTACCTTGACGGAGAAAATGACATACTTCTCCCATTCCGGACCAAGACTACTTAGGAACTTAGTGTTGACAGCAATTCGAGGCATGATGATGTTGTGTTTGTCCAAATCATTAATGATGTCTGAAAAATGATGATGATATGACTCTAATGTCTCTCCTGGTTCAATCATGAAGTATTCATAAGCCAAGTAGATTTTGGATTCCATGTCTTCCTGATTGAGTGTTGTGCCTTCCATTAGAAGATGAATATGTTCCCACATTGCTTTAGCTGTCTTTTGAGCATCAACACTTCGAAGGATCGGATTGGGTAGTCCCAAAAGAATGTATTGCATTGCTAGTTCATCGGCTTCAAAGTGTAGAAGTTCATTACCAGTGAGGTCGGAGATAGTTGCAATGTTGGAGACATCATCTCTTGGTGGATTGGCATCTGGATCTGCGGGTGTGATAACAGTAGGCATATGAAATGGACCTTCCATAATGACCTTCTTTAAAAACTTTCCATGTGGCTTCTTTAGATCACAAAACCTAAAGAACCTTATCACCCATTGATCATAATTTCTGGGAGTGAGCATTGGAGGTCTATCAAGTGAGCCAGCTTCATGAATGGATTGTTGGCTACTTAAGGCTTCACACATCTTGCCAAACCATGTCGGTTCCTTCATAGTATTCCTGGATGGATGTTGATTGTAGAAGTTTGTGTAAGGTTGTACTTGAAGACTAGGTGGTGGTTGAACCATTTGAGGTGGTGGAATTGCTCCAAGTTGTGGAGTATGTTGTTGATTAAATTGTTGTTGATAAATTTGTTGTTGATGATTAAATTGTTGATGTTGTGGACTTAGTTGTTGTTGTTGTTGTTCTTGTTGATGATAAGTGTAGGGAAAATAGTTAGAGTATGGTGGTTGTGACATGTTGAAAACTTGTGTTGTTAAATGGATCTTTGTAGTCGAATGAACCGTTGTTGATGAACCGTTGTTGATGAACCGTTGTTGTTGATAAATTTGTTGTTGATGATTAAATTGTTGATGTTGTGGACTTAGTTGTTGTTGTTGTTGTTCTTGTTGATGATAAGTGTAGGGAAAATAGTTAGAGTATGGTGGTTGTGACATGTTGAAAACTTGTGTTGTTAAATGGATCTTTGTAGTCGAATGAACCGTTGTTGATGAAGAGTCCTTAGGCGTAGAAATCACAGAAAAGCCAAGTACCACTTATGCGTAAAAACACCAAAGTTACGCGTAACAACAATAGTTACGCGTAGGATTAGCTTACGCGTAATTAAGGAGAAAATACTAAAGTTATGCGTAAACAAGAAGTTAGGCGTAGAAAACTTAGGCGTAGGATTACCTTAAGCGTAAGACAAAGCTTAGGCGTAAGATGAATCTTAGGCGTAAAAATTTCTACGCGTAAGCTTATGCTTATGCGTAATTTTAGGGTTTTGCCCAAGTGATCTTTTACACTGTCACAGTGCAAAAGATATCCAAAGTCGACGTGTTTTCAGGCTTATCCAAGCAAGAAAACACGGAGTAAACCACGAAAACTGAAGATCAAACCAAGGTACAGTTACGCGTAAGAT
The DNA here is from genome assembly GCA_019973895.1 of Chrysanthemum seticuspe. Classification (NCBI taxonomy): domain Eukaryota; kingdom Viridiplantae; phylum Streptophyta; class Magnoliopsida; order Asterales; family Asteraceae; genus Chrysanthemum; species Chrysanthemum seticuspe. The sequence continues at coordinate 195,523,720 of BPTQ01000002.1, read as the reverse complement.
TAGGGTTTCACTTACGCGTAAAAAATAGCCAAAATGGATTTCTGCCAAATGATATTTCCAAACCAGATTTTTGTGAAGAAATAGCTTCAATATCACCAAAATAACACAAAAGTGTGAAACTTGATGATCCAAAGCTCAAAGACACGTTACGCGTAGAACAACTACCTCGTAAAAAACCTAGCTTAAAAACAATGATCTACGCGTAAAGTTTGAAACTTTTTGCCAAAAACAGATAGTTTAACACCTAAAAGCGTTGAAAGGACAAGAATCTTGGATTAAAAAGTGTAAAAAATCAATTTTTTAAGCGTGACCAAGTTCGAACCACGTTTACGCGTAAGACCAAAAACAAAAACTTCAAAAACAAAAGTGTTCACCCAACTATTTGGCGAATGATACCACTGTTAGGTCACCATATATGTAACACAAGCATCAATAAGTAGAAATATAGAAGAGAAAGAGATCGGTTGAACAACTACACACACACACACACGAATGGATTAAGCCGGTTATGCGTAAAGGTGAGAGAGTGAATAAATTGAACAACCAACCCTCAAGTGAGGGTATTACAAGACTATTTATAGGAGAGGGAGCTAGGGCAACACTCCTAGTCCCTTCCTTTCTCTTATGGGCTTGGGCCTAGGCTTATGGGCCTTCTACATAAGCCTAAGCTAATAACTAACATAAAGGCCATAATTAAGCTCACTATTACATATGAACCACTAACACTTGAATAAGGTTTAGGAGTGATTCCAACAAAATCCTTCTTCAAGAAGAATGTATGCGTGAAAAGCTCCATCCAATCTTATGTATCTTCTTCTTGATAAATAAAACTTGCACACTTAAAGAAAATAAACGAAACCTTCGCGTAAAATCAGCAGTAACACTATATATGACTCTATTAAACTAGGATATAATGCTTGTGGAATGGATGTTTACAGATTTTCTGGAAAATTAAGACCCGAGAAATTCAAAAAATTTATAAGTAGCACATAAAACGAGAAAAAGTTAGAAGCTGTTTCTACTCCTCCTGTCGCCGTCAGGTTGCGACCCTGACGTCGTCAGGTTATCCTGACAGAAACTGGTCTGCGATTTTTTGGAAAAATTCTGGAAAATTTATATCTTTAGAATCTGGAAAATTTTCATGCAAAACATCCATTATGACTCGATACAAGAATTTGACTCAAACAAACACACATGTATATCTTATTAATAATCGTAATTCTCATGTTCACGTTCTTTTTGGAAACGTTTGTAATCCTCCCTACACTTATCTCTTTTGTAAAATACCTTTATATGTAATTAAGACGAGGTTAAAGACAAAATAAAGCATTTTTACAAATTCAAACATGAGAATAAACAATCAATAAAAGATATACGACACACAAACAAGCAAACAATTAAGCATGGGTTGCCTCCCACGAAGCGCTTTTCTTTATTTATGAGTCTTGTAGCTGGACTCGAAGTTGTGCCCTTACGTGGTCTCGTTTTTCATTCTCAATGAAAATTCTATCATATTGACAAAATTTTCATCGACTCTATACCTAGGCCCTAGGGTCAAGAAATCCTTATAATAAAGTCTCCTTTTCTCCCACATGAAGTTCAAACCTTTTTCAACACTGTGTTCGCTTTTCTCCTCAAAAGCTCTAATGTTGTCTCGTTCGAAAAGGGATAAAGGGCCATATACATTCGTCTTCTAAGGCATCCTATAGGTGATCTCATCGTCCCCTTCCTTAAACCTAACCGTTCCTTCATACTCGTTATGGCTCATTTTAGATGTTTCAACAAACGGTTTTCCTAGCACTACTTGGGATAAGCTATAGTCAATGACACATCCGATGTCTTCTAGGACCACAAAATCAACTAAGTAGGTGAAATTCCCCCTATAAAGACGTGTACATCTTTGACTCTTCCCACAAAGTTGCAAACCCCACTCGGATACTTAGGGTCTCTCCTAATCTTAAGTCGCTCATTCATAATGTAATTGTAAACAGCTGATGACATCACATTAATGGGAGATTCCGTATCTATGTAAGCATGCTCGACATTCCTATATCTAATCATACAAGGGATTTTGAGGTTCCAAGGATTTCCTCTCCTAATCTTTGGACATATCCTAATGATGGGTGATTGGGGATTATCGATTATGTATTGATGGTAGGCAACCTCTTCCTTAGTGGGGTAAAGATTGAAATAAGCACTATCCTCCTCATTAACATTTTTATCCACCAAGCCATTATCCGAATTACTGCTGATCATAGAGCCAACAACAGAGGCGCTAACCACTTTCTCAACAACATCTCTAATTGTACTGCCAAATACCTTTTGCAAATCTTGAAGTTCATTGTTTCTACTCACATAACGGCTTCGGCGGTTGTGTTGGTCATTGGGTTGGGGTTTGAGTGAAAGTGATTTATTGGGTGGTGGGTTGTTGAGTGGTGGTTGATTATCACATTCCATGATGAAAAGTGATGAGATTACAAACAAAGGTCACGAAGAAGGGGGATAGACTACAAGGAAGCTAAAAATGAGAAAAAAGCTTACTTGATAGGAATCAAGCAAGGGAACCTAAACGAGGTGGAAATCAAACTAGCTATTCTATTCCCCGGCAGCGGCACCAAAAACTTGATACGCGTACAACGCGCGTTCGGGGTCAAAGGAACTTTCTTTTCGTCAAGCAAGTTTTTCAACACCCTAGGCAGTGAACCTAATCGTTGTAGTGTAGTATTAGGGTAAGCCTCGGGAATTGATATCATTCTCTAGGGGAATAGGAAAAGAAATTACTACGCTAAGGTTGGTGTTGAGGAAGATTGTTTTTTATATTTTATATGTTTTTTTTAGAAAATTGAAAGGTACGAATCTCAGGGTATTGGATTTTGGGGGGGGGGGTGGTATTTCTACCGATTACTCTACTTATCTAATTAACTAAGCTAAGGTGAGTGTAGTCTATGTCTATTGTTGTGTGCTCTTATGATGATTTAAAGATGTGTTTACCTAGACGCTATTACTCCCTAGTTCTCTCCTATTGATGGTTGAATTGTCACGTCCTTATTCTTAACGCGTTGTGTCTTCTAAGGTTGTAGGGTATGCGTTTTTTCCTAACTCTTTGAGACTACCTTAAGGTTATTTCCTATGAAATCTCTAGGATTCATAAACTAACTCTAAGGTTATCTTTGGATGTTCAGCCTACAATAACTCTAGGTGATTATAAACTAATGTTCACAAAGATTACTCAAGCATTAAAAACACAACGAATGACCTATCGCAATACTAGGTCAATCACAATTAAGATAAGAGACAACCTATCAATATTCAATACCTAAGTTTCATAGATCTAAGCAAACACACAGGTAAATTAGCCGGACATGGAAAACATGCAAGCATACACACAAACAATTGAAGACATAATTGAATTAATGAAGTAAATCACTTATCTTGTTGTAAAATAGGGTATGAAACCCTAAGATACTGCCCAAGACAGCCAAAGTTCGGTTTAGGTTTACTCCACAAAACTACCTCTCTAAAAGTCTGAAAATTCGAATTCTATATATAGAGTTACAACATGCGACGACGTCACTCTTTATTTGTGACGCCATCAGATCGCCGCCATTAGGTTTTCGTCTTGGCCACGTCAACTTTGTGACGGTGTCACCTTATGGTTGTGACGCCATCGGCTTTATCTTCTGACGCCGTCGGGATCCAAATCTAGGCCGTCTGAGTTGTGACGCCCTACTCTTTAAAACCTGATGCCGTCAAGTGCAAAATAGCAATTTGGCTACTGAGTCGTCACAAAGTGTGTTGCGACGGCGTCGCCATTTGGCTGTGACGCCGTCACCTTCTGTTCTAGTAGCTTGAGTGTCTTGATTCTTGACTTTGGCCATTTTGTTCATATATTCGCGACTTTTCGTCCGAATAAGTGTCATTCGGGCAATTTGCCTTCAAGAGACCTAAAAAGTGAAAAGGAACGAAATTAAGCAGTAACGGATATAAAAGTGGTCGATTAAGGGCTTAAATGACCCCTCAAAAGTGTACCTTTTAAATCCTTATTAATAATCCCAACTCACTGAATCATACGCCTTATCCAAATCTACCTTAAAAAGCATACATTTTTTCTTTTTCTTCTTATACCACTCAATCACTTCGTTTACCACCATGGGGCTATCTAATATTTGACGACCTTTAATAAAAGCCGATTGCACCGGATGCACTACATCATCTATAACTTTTACCATCCGATTAGCTAACAGTTTAGCAAGAATCTTGTATTGAATCCCAATTAAGCTTATTGGACGATAATCTTTAAAAGATATCGGACTACTAACCTTTGGTATCAATGTAATGAAAGATGAATTACACCCAACTGGGATGGCTTCATGCTCGTAAAACTCATGTACAAAGTTCTTAATATCCTCCTTCATTATGTCCCAATATTGTTTTATAAATCCAAATGTAAAACCATCTGGACCTGGCGCTCGATCACAACCACACGACCAGACCGCTTGTTTAATTTCTTCTAGGCTAAAGTGACCTGAGATAGCATTCACCTGCTGATCCGAGAGTTTCATTAGTCTCGCACTTGGAGTCACCATTCTGTTCCCATCAAAACATTTGAATTTTTGATGAAAGAATGTTAAAAACCGATCCTTTACTTGCCCTGGATTAGATATCCAACTTCCATCTTCCAACACCCCATTAATTGCTACCTTTCTGCGTTTTTTCTTGAGCATAGAATGAAAGAATTTAGAGTTTTCATCACCCTCTAAACCCTATTTTAGCTTCCGTTTTTGTGCACGATCCATACCTTCCTTCTTTTCTAAATCTGCCAAATGTTTCATAATATCTAATATCTCTTCTACCATCTGATGGGTTGCATTATTTAACTCTATATGGGCATCCAACTGATCCAATCTCCTAATATATTCATGCTTCGTTCCTTTGTTGTTACTATTTATATTCTTGTGCCAAGCTTTAAATTTAATTTTTACATTCTTGAGCTTGTTTTTGAAAATGATGAACATATTTCCACCATCTTGTTGTGTTATTTCATTCCAAGCGTCCCGCACCACCTGATCGGACCCTTCTAAAAAGCTCCAAGAATTAAATAATTTGAACGGAATCGGGCCATAATCCATTGTTTCATGCTTTAACACAATGGGACAGTGATCCGACCATAATCTCGGAAGAACTGTGCCTACCATATTTGGAAATTAATCAACTAACCCAGTAGCATTTTAATTATACCGCTATTTTTTAACTCCGTGCATACACGAGGGTGTTAAATACAATTTTTCTAAAGTATGTAAAATTATTTATACTTATATAGTTAGAATACTTGTGTACGCACGATGTTTTACAAAAAAATCTCATTGTGTACTAATATCGATTAATATTTTTATTGGACGAACAATTTGACTTTATTTAACTCACATAGTATTATTGGGTTGATGTTGAATACATTTAACTATTTATATTGTATTCTAGTGAAAAATATTTTTCAGTATATCCTTATTAGAAGTAAAGGTAGAATATAAAAAAAAACTAGGTGTTTCAATAGTTGATATGGGTTATCTTTGATCGTCATAGTCAATTACGACACAAGTTTTTGCACATGGCCTCTAAAAGCTCAGCTACAACACTGTGTTTTTGTCATGAATGGTGGTCAACTTACCTCATGCAATCCTTCTTTCCGTCGTGGTGGCGAAAATGATTAACAACGAGAGTGCTTGTCCGCTGCAAATTTTACTATTGTATGGAACTTTTTTGTTTTATTTATTAAAATATTATTGTTTAGTGTAATCGTGTATGCTTCAGTTTGAAACCTAGAAACAAAGACTCTCTTTCTGAAGAGATAAAGACGCTATCACATTCTTATATTAATCATCGTAATAGGCATGTAAATCCCGTTTGGCTAGTATGGATTTATGATCCAATTAACTCTTGTTTGAATTTGTTGTAACTTTATTTACCTAGCCTCTTCCTAGGTTTTTAATGAATTGTCATTTCAAAATAAATCATTTGAATAAAGCATATGGTAGGAAATAAAAATGGTTTTGATGTTGGTGAAAACAAATAAATAATTGATGAGACAGAGTATAGTTATGGGGCTTTGCTTTCAATGGATGCTACAAAATCCAAGGTTTTCAAGACCAGGATTTTATTCAGGATCGTTTTCGTCTTTGCAAAATCGTGATTGTAAGATCGGATCGGGATCGTAAGATTTTACTCTAATGTTATTTCTTAATAGTTTTTATAATATCATACAAATCTACAAATTATTATACATCATAAACACAAAATACTATGAATGTTTCATAGAAATGTTGTCCTAAATTATGATTATGAAATGTTAACAAGATTAACATGTTTGTGGAAAACTAGAAGGGGGTTGAATAGTTTTGCCGATTAAAACTTCGTTTTAAAGTATTTAGATCGACTTATGTCACACCCCCAAATTACCTGTTTTGCAGCGGAATGGAATTCCTGGGGATTGACTGTCATAGCATCACAATCACAGTTATATTGAACGACCTAAAGTGTCGTTTGGAAAATACATCGTTTGATTTAATAAAATAATCAGAGTTTACAAAGTATAGGTCCCAAATGAAAATCAACTTGCGCGGAAATAAGTTTGTTACAATTCAAACGATGTTTTAAAGTTCATAAAACCCAAAGGAGACGCGTCGTCACCGCGACTCTATGATATGTGCACATGCATGCCATGAAGTGAATGCCTTAGATACCTGAGATAAAACATGCTAAAAGTGTCAACACAAAGGTTGAGTGAGTTCATAGAGTTTGTGTTGAAATGTAAAGCCTTTCAAAATCGTTTATGCAGCAAAGGCATTGTAAATCCACTCAGTTCCAAGTTCCGCCCATACAAAACTTGCAACCTGTGTGTTCACAACCCACTGCCAAAATATGTATAATTTATGTTCAAACACATGATGTCAAATGAATTCACATAATAGTGCATGACTTTATGTATCAATAGTTACTTGACATAATTATACCAAGACATTTAGTCCAATGATAATCCCCAGACATTCAGCTCAATGGTAATCCCAAGACATTCAGCTCAATGATAATCCCAAGACATTTAGCTCAATGATAATCCCAAGACATTTAGCTCAATGATAATACCAAGACATTTAGCTCCATGATAATACCAAGACATTTAGTTCAATGATTATACCAAGACCTTTAGCTCAATGATAATGCCAAGACATTTAGTTCCGCGACAATACCAAGACATTTAGTTCCATGATAATACCAAGACATTTAGTTCCATGATTTATGATATAGAATATGACTAAACATTCAGTTCAGATAAACATATAGTTCAAAGCATTCGTGTTCGATTAAAAATAGTTGAGCATGTATCTCCCCCAAAAGTAATTCAAAACAGTTAAAAGAGTAGGGGCTATGACTCACTTGGTGAAATGATGCGAAGACAAAAGTGAGTACACTGAAATGTAGCGTGAATCTCTAACTGCGACCTATTATGAATGATATGATACGCAATGAGTTATGATGTAATGTTAGGCATGCATTTCGTATGTTATTTATACCACTTGTGAATTTTGAAAATAATACTCTTCGTCGAAAAATACACTTTTGACGTCTTGACCAATCTTAAATTACCTTGCAAGTATCTACGCCAAAACGCCAAAATGGCCTCGAAAAGCTAGTCGTAAAATGGTGTACGTCGAACGTTAGGACACGAACTCAACGGTTTTGGAAAGCTTGTATCATAATCTCGAAGTTTTGGCATTTAAGTTTTTATCCTAGAGGTCTCGTTCATAAGGAAAAACATAGGTTAAGTAGGGTGATTTTGTCCAAAATGTAGTTTAAAAGTGAATTTCGGCAAAGTTTAAGCAACCGTAGTTAATTCATTACAACTCCGCTATACAAACGGTTGGTCATTTTGAAAAATATGCTTGGTGATCTCACTTTTATTAGAAGACATCTCTTTACAAAAAGTTCTACGTCAACGTTAAAAATAGCCTTCAATATGGTCACTTGTTTACCGTAACACTTGTCTAGTAAAAATAATATAGTTTTTCTTAACTAATAAAGTTACGGCAATGTTGTGAAAACGTGTATATTTTAGTCGTTACAAATTCGTTTTCTACGTATTATACGTCCTTAGCTTCGTATCAAAGTATACTAATATATTTTTAATAAGTCGAAATAATTTATAAAGCTTAAGACTCGTTTTTGACTCGTACAAAACAAAAACAGTTTGCTGAAATTTTCAGGATAAATATATATTTCGTCGCCAAATTGAAAAATTCATAACTTCTTCGTTATAGCTCCGTTTTAATCCGTTCAAGCGGCCACGGTTTCGTTTTAAAGTATATTTTCTAAATATCTAGGCCAAAATTTTATGTCTACTGTCGGATTTTCCAGATTTACAAAATAAAATCAGACCCTTTTTATGACTTGTCGAAAAGAGTTTTTCTCGTACTAAACCTATTCCAATCCCTTCAAAACAACTCCAAAGCTATTCTAATCCTACCATACACCTTCTTAGGGTGTCATGGGTTCCTAAACATCATCAAGACTAATATATAACAAGGGATAAATTATAGGATGACTTATATATGTATAACTCTAAAAACAATGTAAAAATGGTATAAATATCCATAAGTCTTGCATGCTTTACTCAAAAATGATGAAATAAATATGAAATGATAATGAAAGATGTAAAATGAAAATGATATGCTTACTAGTTTACTTGATGAGGTGACTAGAACAAGGGATAAAACTTAAACACCCTAGGTTTTTATTTCAAAACCTAAACAAGAGTGTATACTAGATTGTTTAACACTTGATTTGGAAAAACTTTGATGATTTCTTCTTCACCCTTATGGTTGCCGGTTTGGAGAGGAAGAAACAAGAGAGAAATAATTGACTTTACACTTAAAAGAAATGAGTAGGTATGTGTAAGAGTTTGAGTGTAATATAAGTAAAAATAATATCTAGCAAATCTTTAGGTGAATCACTATGTAGGTCGACAACCATAAGAAATATAGAAGACTTGTGGTACTTTTGTATCATTTAATATATAAGTATATTGTAAATGTGTAGTTACTTAAAGATAGTTGATAACTTGTGTACATATTTGAGCTTTTAGGGTAGCGTTAACTAAAAATAAATTTTAACAGGTCAAAGTAAAATATATTGTAGTCATAAAAATTGTAAAAATACATTTCTTGCAAAATTTGAGTGAAATAATAATTATCGTGTAGTTTTTAAGAAAACCGTCGTAATAATATAAATTTAACAATTTATATACAAGATAAATTTAAAACACTGGGTAAACTCAAAATATTATTTTTATAAACTAAATGTAAGTATAAAAATATGTTGGGTTAATTTTTGGAAGTATTGGATTAAACGTTCAAAATAATAACTTACGCGATAGCGTTTATTTAATATGAAATTATCCGTTTTAATGAAAAATGCAAAGCCATGCATGAACTAATAAGATGACAATGATGTTAATGAAATGTAGACTAACTTAGTCTATATGAAATGTCCTGAAAATACGAGTTGTCACAACTTATGTCCACATTCTCATCAAGTGAATACTTCTTTACCTCCACCACCAACACATATATCACCATCTTCATCCTTGGTAGAACCATCACCTTCTTCATCAAACTTGTAGGACCTTACTTTTATCAACCTTATCACAAACCCAACACGTTATGCGTAAAACACGAACAACACAAACACAAACATATGCGTAAATAAAGAAGGAAAGATTAAGATGTTGGTGACTTGATGTTTATAAAACCGTGTATGTTGTGAGAGAAAGATGAAAACAATAAGTTGTATATTCCAAAGAAAACACACACACACACACACTCAAGCACACCCCTTAAATGACCATTTGAGGGGTATTTATAGTACAAGTGACTTGATGCCCTAAAAGGCTTTCTATGGGCTTCGTGGGCTTGGACATGGGTTGGATTGGATATAAGGCAAGCTTAACTAAACTAATACCCATTTAGCTTAGTCCAATCCACGAGCCCGTTGACTATTCTAGCACGATATCTAACACACGATATAAAGTTCCTACATGTGAATGACCATCACTTCTAATAAAAACTATTAAGGCTAACAATCTCCCCCTAAGGGGTGGTCATTCAAATGATGCTCCACTTGATAAGATCTTTACCTTCCTTGAGCTTGAACTTTGTGCGCAGATATAGAATAGTCTTGATTCTTTGTTCCTTCATGATTTGTGATCAGTTAATGTGGTTGTCTGCCGTTGTCAACTTCGTTGGATAGGTGTCTCCAAGTCTTTCTCCACCATGCTCACACTACTATTTGACTTTTAATTACCAATGACGTAGTTCTCGAGTCTTTATACTTTGTAGATTCTTTGACATTGACGAAGAATCATCTTTAACTTTGTGTTGCCTTTGATTTTGATGAGAACTTTCTTGTGTTATTGGTATGAGCATGTGGAGAATCTGCACGATCAATCCGCTCTGGAGCTTCCATAAGAAGAAAACATAAAAACAGGTTAGTAATAAGCGGATTCCGGCACTTACAAGTTTGAATTTCGAGTGTGTTAACAGCATATTGTGAAAACAGGGCTCTAATTCTCACAGAGGCCGTTCCTGAACTGGAGTCCCACAAGTGAGATAACGCGATGTACCGAAATACACCTACAGTTAAGATGAGTCGCTGAGGTACACCGAAGCATCACCCCACGACTGTAGACCGTTTGAGACACACTAAGCATAATCCACGGGGAGTTACCGAAGTGACCTGCTGTCAGGGCTGCTTGATGTTGACCCTGGCAGGAGTTTCCATTCAATCACTGAAGACCACAGATGTGAAACTTCTCTTAAATGTTTTGGCAGATTGCTAAGATCTACGTAGGACTCTAGAATATATCACTTGTGCCCTTATAGATGAACAGCAAGCGATGTCATGTCAAGTGTTCCTATGAGATCTTTTGATGAATCTCGTGGCTCTAGACTCAATAGTGCATTTTGGTTTTCCTGAGCGGAGAGTAGGGAGAGGGTCTCCTTCTTCAATACCAACGATCTCTAAGAGAAAGTCGATAGATTATGTAGGGTTTCCAGTGAGAATGAAACAAATCCTTTTAAGAGGAATTGAGTGGCTAGAAGGTTTAGTGCAGTGCGTCACTGGGTCCATGACGTCTTTGTCTTCAATACCAGTGTCATCTAGTGACAACCAGTAGCAGATGAATTGAACCCGGTTTCTGCCCTAAGGTTGAATATGGAGGGCTATTTCTTTTCACCCTTTTTCATTACTTTTCTTTTTAATTCTTCAACCCCTTCTTTCTCCTTTCTCACATTACTCCTTTTTTCAATCATACCTGAGGACTTCTAGTACTAACTCTTGGTGATGTCCTTGGGTAGATCTCTCCGGCTCTGGCGGATCATAGGACGAATTTCCTATCCTTAGTCACCTTATAACTCCATGACTGTCCTATTGTTGCCATAAAACCATTTTTCTTGAAAATCTCTCAGAGTGTTTATGATAGAAAACATGTTTGAGACATTCTGAGAGTTTTATATTTTCAGAAACACTCCCCCTTCACATGTGCTTATGAGTTTTAACAGAAATCTGCACATAGAGGGTGGAGTTCGTACTTTTTGAATTGATCGGCTTATGATAGACAATTACCCACGAGACACGGTTACGTTGTGTAGTTAAAGAGTTCCATTATCAGTTTTTAGGTGACAACTAGCTCTAATAACTAACTTGAAGTTGTAAACACTCCTTGAAAAGGAGGTTAGACCCATGAAAGTGCATATCTATCACAAGTTTCTCGAGATGGTACATTTACTAACATTGATTCCCGTCAATTCATTGGTTCCGTCTGAGTCGAGCTCATTTTGAGATTCAAACAACGATCATTAAACTTTTTGATCATATTTTAATCACGTCTCCTCCCCCTCAAAAATAGCATATTCGTGATATTTTTTATATCAACTGATTAAAAAACATTTTAGAATCTTTTGGGGAGACAAACGGATTTGATTTAAGCATGAATTTGGAACTTTTTGGTTTTATACTCCCCCTTTAATAAAGCATAATCAATTAAAGGGTTTTAGAGGGAGTTATCTTGAGCACAAAATATTTTGAAAGATTTTAAAAATCTTTTTGCACAATCTTGAAAAGGTGCTCAAGATGATGATGATTTCTCACCATTTTTAAATGTAGTGCACTGAAGCGTACACTAGTGATTTTCATTAAAAAACACGAGTTTTGATTTGAAAATAATCAAAAGTCATCATTTTGGTCCGGGTTTCGTACTGAAGTATACGAAAGCCATTTTTGAAGAAATTTTGAGAAACGACATGTTTTGGAAAACATTAAAAGAACTCTCGCTCAAGCATCTGTACATGCCTGTATCATTGTTGAATGACATTTCTAGAAACGTACAGAATATCGATTATACAAGAGACATGTCGTGAAGAATATTTTTGGATTTTTGATTTTCTATTGTTTTTGTATTTTTGAAAGTTTTATATTTTTATATTTTACTTTTGTTGGTTTTTCAAATTTTGTATTTTGTTTTTCAAAAATATTTACAGCGAAGCTATTTGGAAAATCATTTTCAAGAAGATTCGAGAAGACGTTCTAACTCCTCAGGGGTTAGGCTTCGCATTCCAATTCGTCGAACTAAATTGTCAAACCTTTCTTTTTGAAGGGCTTTAGTAAATAGATCGGCGAGTTGGTAATCAGTCTTCATGAAGAATAATTCAACAGTACCATTTTCGACGTACTCTTTGATGAAGTGGTATCGGACACGGATATGCTTAGTCTTTGAGTGATGAACAGGATTGCATGATATGGCTATGGCACTTTTCGAGTCACAATACATAGGTATTTTATCGAAAGTAAAGCCATAATCTGTGAGTTGTGTTCTCATCCATAGAACTTGAGCACAACACGCAGATAGAGACACATACTCAGCTTCAGCGGTTGAAAGTGCAGTGCAATCTTGTTTCTTTGAAGACCAGCTGACTAACTTTTCACCCAAAAATTGTGCTCCTCCGGATGTACTTTTTGCTGTAACTTGATCACCTGCGTGGTCTGCATCTGAAAAGGTAATAAGATCAAATTTGGATTCCTTCGGATACCAAAGTCCCATGTGAATGGATGTCTTCAGGTACCGAAAGATCCGTTTAACCTCTTTGAGGTGCAGTTCGGTAGGCTTTGCCTGAAACCGTGCTAATAAGCAAACAGCAAAATGAATATCTGGTCGACTAGCAGTAAGGTACATGAGAGAACCAATCATGCTCCGATATTTCTTCAGATCAATAGGTTTCCCAAACAAATCGGCTCCAATTTTTGGTGAAGTTACCATTGGTGTTCCGACCGAGTCACAATTATCCATACCATGATTTTTCAAAATCTCAGTTGTGTATTTAGCTTGATTTATAAAAATTCCACGAGGGGACTGATGTATTTGTAAACCAAGAAAGAATTTTAGTTCCCCCATCATGGACATTTCAAATTTTCTTTTCATGAGATTTTTAAAATGTTTTGAAAGATTCGGATTAGTGGACCCAAAGATGATGTCGTTCACATAAATCTGAACAATCAAAATGTCGTTTTTGCATTTTTGTGTAAACAAGGTAGGATCAACTGTTCCTTTGGTGAAATTGTTTTGGATAAGGAAAGAGGACAGTTCGTCATACCACGCTCTCGGAGCTTGTTTTAATCCATAGATTGCCTTTTTGAGTTTGTATACGTAGTCTGGATGTTCCATGTCTACGAAGCCTTCTGGCTAACTCATGTACACTTCTTCTTTCAGAGTTCCATTCAAGAACGCGGTCTTAATGTCCATCTGATAAACCGTGATGTTTTTGTGAGCTGCATAGGCTAAGAATATCCTGACTGTTTCAAGTCTAGCTACCGGCGCGAATGACTCTTCAAAGTCTATCCCTTCCTCTTGTCTGTATCCTTTGGCCACAAGACGAGCTTTGTTGCGAATGACAGTCATTTCTTCACCCCGTTTGTTTTTCCATAACCATTTAAGATCTATGACGCGAACATCAATGGGTCTTGGAACCATATCCGAAGATTCATGTAGACGGTATTGGAGAAGTTCCTCCTGCATTGCTTCTATCCATGCCGGATCTGCCATTGCCTCAAGAATGTTCTTTGGCTCGATATTGCTAATTGAGCAAAGGTAAATGCACAAGTCGCAATCGGTGGCAAGTTGGCGTCTCGTCTGAATTGGCCTTGAAGGTTCACCAATAACTTGTTCAATTGGGTGGTCTTTTGTCCACTTCAGAGTAGAAGGATACCGTTGGTTAAACGTATGCGAGTTAGATGTTTCTCGTAAGCTTGAGGATGATTCAGCTGATTCCGTAGCAAACGGGTTTTCAAATAAGTCTTCATCTAACGTTGCATCGTTCTGGTTTAGGTTTTGCTCATCAACTGCTGGTAGAACGGGTGCAATAACTGGAGTAGATGTAGATGATGTTGATGGAGTTGGTGCATTGGTTTCGACCGTGGTAGATGCATCTTCTGTTGGTGGTGGAGGATGATTTTGAGCGGGTGCAGCGGAATGATGGTTTGATGCATTTGTCGAAGTTCCACCATAGTATTCATCGAACATTAACTCGAATGTTGGAATCACTCCTAAACAGTATTTCAAGTATTTATATTTCATATGTAATAGGTAGCTTTATTCTGGCCTTTATGTTTGATTAAGGTCCAGCTTATGTAGAAGGCCCATAAGCTGAGGCCCAAGCCCAATAAGGAATAGGGAAGGAGAGGGAGTGTTGCCCTAGCTCCTTGCCTATATAAACTATTGTAAACCCTCATTTGAGGGTTGGTTGTTCAAGTTTTCTCTTTCACTACACTCTACGCATAACCGGTCGAGTATACTTGTGTGTGTGTGTTTGATTTACTTGTTCAATCGCCTTATCTCTTCTCTCATAAGCTTGTGTTGTAAAACTAGTGACCTAACAGTGGTATCAATCGCCAAATAGTTGGGTGTACTCGTTTGTTTTTGAAGTTTTGGTTTGGGTCTTACGCGTAAAGATAACATCATCTTTGGTTCGCTTAAAAACTGATTTTTACACTTTTTAATCCAAGATTCTTGTACTTTCAACGTTATTAGGTGTTAAACTATTGGTTTTTGGCAAAAAGTTTGGAACTTTACGTGTTTTTCCTTGTTTTTAAGCTTGTTTTTGTACGCAAGTGTAATCCTACGCGTAACCGTTTTAAGTGCTTTGGATCATCAAATTTCACACTTTTGTGTTATTTTAGTGTTATTGAAGCTATTTCAACACACAAAAACTGGTTTAGAAACACAATTGGATAGAATCAAAGTTACGAGTAGAACTACGCGTTTCAAAACCCTAATTCTACGCATAAGACTTTCCTTGGTTTGATCTTCAATTTTCTGGTTTATTCCGTGTTTTCTTACTTGGATAAGTCTGAAAATACGTCGACTTTGGATATCTTTTGCACTGTGAAGTGTAAAAGATCACTTGGGATAAAACCCTAATCTTACGCTTAAGCATAAAGCTTACGCGTAGAAAATCTTACGCTTAAGATTCATCTTACGCGTAGACTTAGTCCTACGCATAAGGTAATCCTACGCCTAACTTTCTACGCCTAACTTACTGTTTACGCATAACATTAGTCTTTTTTCCTGCTTACGCGTAAGCTAAATACTACGCGTAACTATTCTTGTTACGCGTAACTTTTGGTGTTTTTACGCATAAGTGCTACTTGGTTCTTGTCATTTCTACGCCTAAGGATACTTCATCAACAAAGGTTCATTCGACTACAAAGATCCATTCTTACTTCACAAGTTTATCATCATGTCTCAACCACCATACTCTAACTATTTCCCTCACACTTATAATCATCAACAACAACAACAATTAACTCCACAACATCAACAATGGAATCAACAACAAGCCATTTATCAACAACAATTTAATCAGCAACATACTCCACAACTTGGTGCTATTCCACAACCACAAATGGTTCAACCACAACCAAGCATTCAAGTTCAACCCTACACAACTGATTTCAATCAACATCCATCACGGACAACTATGAAGGAACCCACTTGGTTTGCTAAGATGTGTGAAGCTTTAAGCAGCCAACAATCAATTCATGAAGCTGGATCACTTGACAGACCTCCAATGCTCACTCCAGGAAACTACGATCAATGGGTGATAAGGTTCTTTAGGTTCTGTGATCTGAAGAAGCCACACGGAAAGTTCTTAAAGAAGGTTATCTTAGAAGGTCCATTTGAGATGCCTACTGTCACTATACCCGGAGATCCAACTGCTGTTCCACCAAGAAATGAACAAATCAACATTGCTACTGTTGCAGATCTTAATGCTACAGAACTTCTACACTATGAAGCAGATGAACTTGCAATGGAATACATCCTCTTAGGATTACCAAACCCAATTCTTCGTAGTGTTGATGCTCAAAAGACTGCACAAAAAATGTGGGATCATATTCGTCTTCTTATGGAAGGATCTGTACTCAATCAGGAGGATTTGGAATCCAAAATTTACTTGGCTTATGAATACTTCATGATTGAACCTGGAGAGACACTAGAGTCCTATCATCATCGTTTTTCAGATATCATCAATGATTTGGATAAACACAACATCATTATGCCAAGAATTGCAGTGAATACTAAGTTCCTGAGTAGTCTTGGTCCAGAATGGGAGAAGTATGTCATTTTTCTCCGTCAAGCGAAGAATATGCATCATTCTACTTATGGATTGTTGTACGATTACTTGAAGCCTCATGAAAAGGAAGTTGATCGGGAAAGGATTTTCCGTGCTCAAATTGCTAAACAGTCACAACCGGACAATCAACAACTTGCCTTATATGCTCAACAGAATTATCCCTCTCAACCAGCAACTCAACCAACTGCTTCAAACGCACCTTCACAGCTACAACCTCAACCTCAACAAAATCAATTGGTTCCATACAGCAACAATGCTCAAGCATATGTCAGTGAAGCTACTGAGGAAATCGATCCGTTCGAAGCATTGCAACAAGGATTTGTGATGATTGCTAATGCTTTTGGCCGTTACACCAACAAATCCAACAATCGTATTCGTTCCTTATCTAACACACGGACTCAAGCTGTTGTGAACAATGGACGTGTTGAAGTTCAGAATCGTGATTATGGTCGTCAGATGGGCGGTGGTCAAGGGTTTAATGCTGTGGGTAGGAATAACAACAGAGCTCAAGTGGTAGAACAGGGAAATGCTCAGAATCGGTTAAATGGTCTTAGATGCTACAACTGCAATGAAAAGGGACACCTGGCTAATGCATGCCCAAAGCCAAGGACTAGGGGCAGTGCTTATTTCAAAGAGGCCTTACTTTTGGCTCTTAAGGATGAAGCTGGTGGATCTCTCACAACCAAAGAACAGAGCTTTATGGCAGATGCAGACTCAGATGATGATATGGAGGATTTGCAGGCGAATACAGCTGTTATGTTGATGGCTAATATGCATGAGCTGCACATGAGTGATACAGGCCCAGTGTATGACACTGATGGCTTGTCTCAGGTACCCGAACAAACAATCATCATATCTGAACTAATATCTCCGCCAATATCTGAATCCGGCACGGATCAGACTGTTCAAAATGAGTCTTCTACATCTTCTTCTGATGATTTTCAAGTTAACCCTGTAGTTACATTTGACAATCAAGATGATCTTATGGTCCCCTTTGATAATCAAATTGACTCCGTGGTCGTACTTGAGGATATAACGAATGATCATGTTGAGACTCACGATGAACAAGATGATCTGCTGCCTCACCCGGATTTTGCTCGGTTAATTCAAGACCATAAAATCAAAATGGAGGAATGTTATGCATTAAATCAATCCTTAAAAAGCAAAAATGCACTGTTAACCAAGGATTTTGAATGTTTACAAATGCAACTCAACTTTTTCAAAACTCAAGAAAACCGTGAAAAAGGTTTTGAAGCCGCTTTTGCAAAATCTCATCAAAACGAAAAATATTTAGAGAGACAGATGCGTGATCTAGCCGCCTCGAAGAATGCTTTATTGTCCGAATTAGAACAACTGAAACATGAACATAAAAAGCAAATTAACGCTCTCACCTTGGAAAATCAAAATGCTAAGGCTGAGTTGTTAAATTGTCAAAAACAGTTCTCCGCATACAAAAAGCATTCAACGAATCGGGTAGATGACCTTCTTGCATAAATTCTCGGTTTGCAAAACAAACTTAAAGAGTTTAAAACTGTTGTTTACAAACATGGTGAATCCGTAACAGCTATTGAAAAGTTTACCTTAAAACCTAATCCTAATGGATATGGAAAAAATCTAGCTGATTACAAACCAAAGCTTTCACTAAAAACATTCAAACCAACTCCTGAAGTTTCCAGTGCACAATACAAAATTGATAATACTGTCATGAGTGTTGTTGAATATCATCGTCAAGAGGAATTAGATGCAGAAGACGAGAGTCGATCAAAATTAAAAACCGTTGTTTACAACAAACCTTTTAATTATAAAAACGCGGTCACTTTCGTCACACCAACGGATTCTTCTAACACACCAAGGGTTATCATCAAAACACCCGAGTCTTCTATTGTTAATCCCAAAACAGTCTTTGCACAAACTTATGGTCCTTTACCTTCCATTAGCGAAGTAAACTCACAACCTGAAAATCGAAAAATTCTTCGATATTTTGACATTTTCATGGCTGACCTCAAAATTTTACAACATGAGATAGAATATCGATCTGAAATAAAAGTTGAACATTTTCAATCGCCTCTGGCGCGAGAACAAAGAGAAATTTTTCAGAAAAATCTTTTACCTAATGTTAAAAACTTGAAAAGTTGTGCAATTGCCTGGGAAAAGGATTTTCATAAGGAACTTGGGGTAATGAAAAACGTTTTCGAGAAAACAGAAACATCTATTACTAACACAAAACGCAAAAAGAAACTGTTGAGAAAAGATGTTGATCGACTCTTGGAAGATGTTATCTGTGCTGATATCCATAATGTTGTGCTATTCTATTCGTTGCCATATGCATCTGATCATATCTCTGCTGATACTGTTGACACTGTTGTTACTGTTGAAAACACCGATAATGTGCTTCAGATCGAGTCTTTAAAAGCTGAAAATAAACGATTACACACGGAAATTTACAATGCAAAACGACGTCTACATTGGTGTGAAAAAGATATTCACAACCATCAACTTAGTTTTCAAAAGAAAATCGCTCAATTGAGTGCAAAATCTTCTGATACTAAAATTGAGCATCTGGATGATCAAAACGTGTCTTTGAAAAGTCAAATCTCAAAATATGAACAAGAACTTTTAAAAGTTAAACAGGAATATGGTGTCATATTTGATTTACTCAAAAAGACTCGAGATGAAGCATCTAATGAACTTGATCACTATCTGGCTCACACTAGAGAAGTCATGAATTTTGCTGGTAATCTTCGTTCTGAAAATCAAGATCTGATTCACACCATCTCTAAGTTACGGGAAATGTTAGGAAAGTATGAACAACTCCCGCCTACTGTGATTAAGAGATTAGCACCAGTCACACTTAGTAATCGTGAACCTAGAATTCCCACTGCCAAATCACAAGTTGCTAATGTGTTTCCCTCTACTGAAACAGGAATAGTTGCATCTTTTCCAAACGTCCGCACTTCACAGCCTAGGAGCACTCAAACGCAGAATAGGAAGTTGCGACCTAAGAAAAGATCAATAAGGAATGCTAAAGTAGAAGAACACCCTAGGACTCTGAATAAAACTCATGTTACTTCCACTATAGATGTTGCGTCTGGCAAATGTAATAGAAATAGTGATGTAACGAATGCTAAACCGTTAAGTACCTTTGATATTCAGTCTGATGCACCTTGTGATATTTGTCAAAAGAGTATGAATTCTGATTGTCATGACAAATGTGTTGCTAAAGCTATAATCTCTAGATTACGGAATCCTAAGAATCGGAATACCTCTAGGCCCACTAATCATTCTAAGTCTGTGCTTGGTAAACCACCTTCTTTAGATTCTAAGGCAACCATTGCTATCACAGTAGCTCCCACTACACCTCCTAAGAATGTAGTATCATCTAGTGCTTTCACTAAGACTAAAGCAAAGAGTAGTTATAGATGGCAGAAATGGATATATAACACACTTGGATTTAAATGGATGCCTAAACTTATCAATGTGTGTATGTCTAATGTACCTGCTTCGGAACCCTCTAACATTTCGGGTTCCACATCTACTTCTATTCCATCTGTGTCGTCTGTGTGTAATGCAGGTGATACAGATCATTCTCTGGATTGTTGATAGCGGATGTTCCCGACACATGACAGGCAATCTTAAACTGTTATCAAACTTTATTGCAAAGTTCATTGGCACTGTCAGATTCGGGAACGATCACTTCGCAGCCATCATGGGCTACGGAGACTATGTTAATGGGAACATCGAAATCAGCAGTGTTTACTATGTGGAAGGCCTCGGTCACAATCTGTTTTCAGTAGGTCAATTTTGTGATGGAGATTTGGAGGTCGCTTTCAGGGAGAAAACTTGTTTCATTCGTGATCTACAAGGAAACGACCTTATGTCTGGCTCGCGTAATTCTAGTCTCTACACTATCTCTATGCAAGACATGGTTGCTTCATCTCCCATCTGCTTACTTTCTAAGGCAACATCAACAAAATCTTGGCTATGGCACCGTCGTCTCTCACATCTAAACTTTCAAACCATCACCAACCTTGCTCGACACAAACTAGTTGAAGGACTCCCACGATTCCGGTATTCAAAAGATCACCTTTGCTCAGCATGTGAACAAGGGAAAAGCACTCGTACTCATTTTCCTTCCAAGGTGGAACACAGCTCTCAGCATGTGCTTCATCTTCTTCACATGGATTTGTGTGGCCCGATGCGTGTGCAAACGATCAACGGCAAACGCTACATCTTAGTAATTGTTGATGACTACTCACGATGGACTTGGGTCTATTTCCTTCGTAGCAAAGACCAAGCTCCACAAATGATCATCACCTTTCTCACAAAGATACAGGTTCAGCTCCGCAACACCGTCAGGATTATTCGGACAGACAAAGGAACTGAATTTGTTAACAAAACCCTTCGTGAATTTTATGAGAAAGTGGGAATTCAGCATCAAACATCTATTGCACGGACACCTGAACAAAACGGAGTTGTTGAAAGACGAAACCGAACGTTAGTGGAAGCTGCAAGAACAATGTTAATCAATGCTAAACTTCCAGATTACTTATGGGCAGAAGCTGTATCTACTACATGCTATACTCAAAACCGTTCTATGATCACAAAACGCCACAACAAAACACCTTTTGAGCTTGTTCACAACTATAAACCGAACCTCAAACACTTTCATGTATTTGGATCCCTTTGCTATCCGAATAATGATCGTGATGATTTTGGAAAGCTCAAAGCAAAAGCTGATATTGGAGTCTTTATTGGATACTGTGATAATTCTAAAGGTTTCCGAATCTGGAATCGTCGTACTAAGGAGGTAATGGAAACGATTCATGCTCATTTCGATGAACTCACGGAGATGGCTTCTGAGTATAACAGCTTAGAACCCGGTCACAACCGTTTAAACTTCCCTCAACCCCCATCATAAGCTGAAGAAAGCCCTCAGCTATCTCGTCAACAAATGGAAAGGTTATTTGCTCCTCTGTTCTGTGACGATATTGATGAACGTGCTCCTGGTGTATCCGCTGTTTCCGCTGCACAACCTGATAATATTCCTATACCTGATACACCTGCTACAACAACTACTGTTGAAGATGCACCTACACCAATTGACTCCAACACAACAGTTGAACACACCGCTTCCAACAATGATGAACCAGCTGATGATATTCTGAATGAAGTACCCCCACTTGCAGATTTTGATCCAAATGCGTTCTTCAACCCGTTTGCTAATGAGACTGCTGCACCAGATGTTGCGGAATCTTCAACAAACCATTTGAATCCTCAGAATCTGCAAAATGTATACCAACATCAACCCTCTACACATAGATGGACAAAAGACCATCCTCTGGCTAACATCATTGGCAACCCGAATCAACCAGTCGTTACGAGACAACGTCTTCACTCAGATGGTGAACACTGCATTTATGCACTCACTGTCTGCCAATCAGAACCTAAAAACATTAAAGACGCAATGACAAAAGACAACTGGATTGAATCCATGCAAGAAGAACTCAACCAATTCAAACGTCTTGAAGTATGGGAACTGGTTGAAAGACCAACAGGGGTCTACGTCATTGGTCTAAAATGGATTTGGAAAAACAAATTGGATGCTGAAGGGAATGTCATCCGAAACAAGTCACGGCTAGTTGCTAAGGGTTATCGTCAGGAAGAAGGGATAGACTTTGAAGAATCTTTTGCTCCGGTTGCTCGTCTTGAGGCTGTTCGGATATTTCTTGCATTCGCGGCTCACATGAACATGACGGTCTATCAGATGGATGTCAAAACGGCGTTTCTCAATGGGCAACTTAAAGAAACGGTCTATGTCAGCCAACCAGATGGATTCGTTGATCCTGAGTTCCCGAACCATGTTTACAAACTGAACAAAGCTCTCTATGGTCTCAAACAAGCCCCTCGGGCATGGTACGATAAGCTATCATCTTTTCTCATTGCCAATAATTTCACCAAAGGCTCGGTTGACCCAACTCTTTTCATACAATATCACGGGGCACACATCTTAATTGTTCAAATTTACGTGGATGACATCATTTTTGGGTCAACACATAAAAAGTTTTCAATCGCTTTTGCAAAACTCATGAAGAAAAATTTTGAAATGTCCATGATGGGTGAACTTACGTTCTTTCTAGGACTGCAAGTTCATCAATCACCCCGTGGTATTTTCTTGAGTCAGTCCAAATATGCCCTTGAACTGTTAAACAAATTTGGAATAAATACCTGTGATACTTATGCCACACCAATGGCTCATACCAAGAAGCTAGATGCTGATTTACATGGGAAATTAGTTGACCCCACCAAATACCGAAGTATTATTGGGTCCCTCATGTATCTAACAGCTAGCAGACCTGATATTGTCTTTGCCGTTTATCTATGCTCCCGTTATCAGTCGCGACCAACTGAAACCCACCTCTCTGAGGCTAAACGAATCCTCCGATACATAAAGGGAACCATTAATTTGGGGATCTGGTATCCGAAGGATTCTGGTTTTGAACTAATCGCTTTTTCAGACGCTGATCACGCAGGATGCTTAGACTCAAGGAAAAGTACTTCAGGAGCTCTACAATTTCTCGGTGATAAATTGGTGTCTTGGCAATCAAAGAAGCAGGATTGTACATCGCTGTCATCAACTGAAGCAGAATATGTAGCCATGTCCGCGTGTTGTGCTCAAGTCATTTGGATGAGAACACAACTCAAAGACTATGGTTACGTATTTGACAGAATCCCGATGTACTGCGACAATCGGAGTGCCATTGCAATCTCGTGCAATTCAGTTCAGCACTCGAAATCAAAGCACATTGATCTACGCTATCATTTCATCAAGGACCATGTGGAACAGGGTACCGTTGAATTATACTTTGTGGGTACTGAATACCAATTGGCAGATCTGCTCACAAAAGCCTTGCCTCCCGCTCGGTTTAATGAGTTGGTCCACCGAATTGGTATGAGGTGTTTGACTCAAGAGGAACTGGATGACCTCTTAAAACAGTCTTAAAAACCTGTCGAACATCAAAAACCTCTTTTGTAAATAAATTTTCAAAAACAAAATACAAAAATATAAAATCCGATAAAACAACAAAAAATATTCTTCTAATCTATATTTCTTTCAACATGGCAAGTACATTTCTTCCGTCAACACTTTATTCTTTCAAAATTCAGTATTTTTCCGATCAAGTGTTGAGGGGGAGAAAATAATCCATTAACTGCTTCAAATCATCTGTGTACTTGCATGTTATCACATCTCGGTTGATTCTTTTACAAATGGTGGTAAATCTTCGTTTGATAACCAAAATTGGAAGTTAAAAGGCTTTGGATGAAAATGGAAAAGGTGGAGGGACCAAAACTGTCAAAAACTTAAAGTTATTTTAAATAAAACCTCCACCTAACTTAACTCTTCTCATTTATTACTATCAACCAAACATATCCTACGCACAAGAATCAATCTTCAAATCCGTGTTTCAGATCATCATTTTGTAAGTGATTCTGCGTTTACAACATGTTTTTAAGCAATGGTTTTGAATTTTTCAAAAATCCAACGGTTAAAACTATGTATAATCTCGTTTTTATGATCTACGCATAAGTGTATGATCATATAATCAAGATTGTGTGTTTGTGGTTAAAAGGATTGTTTCAAAAAGTGTATTTAGCATCAATGATAACATCTTTATCCTCAAATCTTACCCAGAAACATGAATTGATTGATTTTGAAACTTAGGGTTTATGCGTGGATTTGGGTTCTTCCAAATGAGAAGTGTTTTTGGTCTAAATATTGCTGGGTTATGTTCATATGATGTTGAATTAATCATATCCTTGCTCTATAACTACCCAGAAACACTGATGAATTCTGATTTTGAAATTAGGGTTTAAGGTTCATAAGATTGGGTATTTTTGATTCACCATGAGTTAGATGTTAATACTTGGTATATAAGCTCATACAACTCTCTTGAACTACCAGAATAACTTTGGTGCATAATCCATGGCTAGATTTGATACGCGTAGAACTAGGGTTTAGTCTACGCGTAAGATACTCTACGCGTAACTGATTCATACATAATTCATGCCATGTGTTATTATTGAAATGAATGTATGTGCTGATTTTGATGATTTGATAATTTATTTCAGGATTACTACACTTATAATTCAGAATCAAGGTCATTTGATTATCTACGCATAAGGATCACCTTACGCGTAGATTGTTATGCGTAAGACTTGTCTTACGCGTAGCTTCTACGATTAAGGTTCTACAATGGACTACGCGTATCCTGTGAAGGATATGCGTAAACAGTGACCCCTACGCTTAAGGTCAACTCTTACGAGTAGCCTTACGCGTAAGGACTATATATGCCTACGCATAAGCTCTACGCATAAGGTCTCTCTTTCCTACGCATAACATTTCTTACGCGTAAGTTAGGGGTCTACGCGTAAGTTTACGCCTAAACATATATCATTCCTGTCTACGCGTATCTTTACCAAAACTACGCTTAACCATGGATTGACCTTCATGATGAATTGTTACTTGTACAAACTTGTAAATAAACTAATCATATCATCACGAATCCAAAATGTCACCAATAAACTTAAATCGTTTGATATGTTGTGAACAATATGTGATAAAATAAGCTTTAAAACTTGAAGTTAACTAACTCACGAAACATTTCACGATATCATTGATTGAACATACAAGTGACTTAGGACTCGTAACAATCATTATCACTATACATTCAACAACTAGACAATAAGACCTTCTGTTGACTAACATTATGTCTTTCGATATGTTGGTTCTTTTGGCTAATGTTATTTCAGATCACGACATGGCTGAACAAATGAATGTGGATGCACCTGAAGTTCTCTCCAATGTTGATATCTATCCTCATGGCTATCCAATGAAGATTGGAAAGAATAACCTCCGTGTTGACTTTGACACCCTCACTTGCTCTGAATCTTCATGTCTTATTGCTATCGATATTCTGAGGACTCATCCATATCAGAACATGCTTACTAACTCTGCAACCATTCCTGAGATCTACATCCAACAGTTCTGGAACACTATGGAAAGGGTCAAAGGAAGGACTGTTGTAACAGTGACTCTGAACCACAAACAAGTCACTATTACACCTGAAGACTTAAGGGCTGCTCTCCTTATTCCTGAAGTCAATCCAACCAAACTTTATGCCACACCTGCTGAAGAGCTAACTCTCCAATTCTTAATCGATATCGGTTATGACGAGGCTACAGGAGTAATCACCAAGCACTCACTCGTAGAGCTTAAGAGTATTCCTCAACCATGAAGAACACTCTACATGATCATCACCAAGTCTGTTTCTGGTCGTGACAGCGGCTATGAGCATCCTAAGCTTATAGAACTGCAAATATTTTGGGCATTCGTCAACATGAAACACATCGCTATTGAAGCTCTGATTTGGGATGACATGATGTCATTTCTCAACAAACTTGGCTCAAAGATTCCCTACATCAGATACACTAAACTGTTGATACAGAGAGCACTTGGACTTCATCCTGATATTCCCAAGAGGCTCAATGACCCCGACAATCACGACATGTTGACGGAACCTATTCTCTCTGTCAGAATCAAGGAAACGTCCACAAAGAAACAAGGTGCTGTGCTCCCAGATTTCCTTCTAACTGAAGATGTCAGAAAGCTCGAAACGTACAAGAGATATCTGGAAGCAGTCAGACAAGGCAAAGTTGGTCATCTTGACGAAAAATCTTCTGGAACACCTGTCAGGAGAACCAGAAGAGGAAGTGCAGGAAGTGTCACAAGTACAGATAGTCAAAGGAATGTTCCTAAGAAGAAACCCATTCCAAAGAGGAAACCCACTCCTAAGAAGAAAGTTCCTTCTCAGGAAGCCACTCCGATCCTTTCTCTTGAACCACAAAGACAGCTTAGGGACGAGGACTCTGAGGCTACTGAATCAGATGAAGAGATCTCATACTCTGAAACTGCAAAGGATGAAAATCCCTCAATACCAAAACCTCCAAGTCCTCAAACTATTAAAGGAAAAGAGAAGACTACTGCACTTGTACCTCAGGATGAAAGCTCTGAAGATGAAGAAGAGCAATTGGATAAATCATACAGGAAAAAGTTTCACAACGTCCGACACACTCAAAAGGCCGCTGAATTTGCTAAAGATCAAATGGGAGGCCCTGGAGGATCAAGTGGTGCTGCCCACTCCTCTCCAGATCCTGATGCGGTTAATCAACCCGATAAGGGATCTGGTCCCGCCACTCTTCTGCAACAACAACCGCCTGTTGAAGACATCATTGAGTATGATTTTGAGAAGCAGGAAACTGAGAACGAAAAGTCTAAGGATGAAGAGGATGAGTATACAAAGTTTCTTCTGGACAGTCCAACTCACTCAAAGGAGAAAACCTCAGAAACTCCTAAGGACATGAAGTCTCCTCATGTCTCCTCATCATCGGACTCTTCATCTCATTCATCACCACCACCATCAACTAAGTCAACCAGATCATCATCCAAATCAGTGAAGAAACCACCTAAATCTTGGATTTCTCAAGCTCATGAACGGATTACCAAAGCTGTCAAACAAGTCAGAAAGAAAGCCGTGCTCAACAAGAAGCTGAACTTCTTTGCTGATCACATACAGCATCTGTATGACGAGAATGAAAAGATGCAAAAGGAAAGAAAGTTTGTTCAGGAATTCATGAAACAACACCGTCAGGAGGAACTGAATGAAATGATTGAAGGTTACACTCAAAAGTACCTTCAGGATGTCGTTCCTAAAGTTCATAAGGAACTGGAGAAGTCAGCAAGAGAACAAACACACAAGTTTCTTCTCGACACTGTCCCCGGTGTGACTAGAGAAATATTTTCCAGACAACTCACCCCTAACATCGTCGAATTGGTTAAACATACAATGGCCAAAGAAGCTGATCTCTCTGAATCTGAGTTAATCGCTAAACTAGTGATGCAAATGTCAAAGCGATCTGGAACGTTTACTTCAAATGAAGCTAAATTTTTCGAAGGTCTACTTGCTTTTCAACTCAGTTCATCATGCAAGGAGTCAGCCGATCAACCCAAACGGCCAAGAGATGACGATGATAAGGATAAGGACTCTGCACCTAAACGTCAGAAGCAGTCTGGTCAATCTACATCTATGCCACCTCCTCCACAACGGACTTTTTCTCAACATAAGTCTCCATCACCTCGGTCTTCTACTGATAAACCTCGGGACGATTCCGAGTTACCACCCCTGTCTCATAAAACAGGTGACTACTTTGAGTACACGGGTGGTGACGATGAAGAGGTCCTTGAGCCCCAACAACAACCCACCTCACCCAAACAAGTGCAGAAACCAGCTTCATCATCAAAGCCTTCCAAAAAGAAGAAACAGACGACTCAGCCCGGAGTCGTAGCATGGCTAGATGACGATAAAACCGAAGAGTTTGAATGGTTCTCCACACTTGTCAATCAAACTCCCTACCCTGATGAAGGTCAAGAATTGGTAGATGGTTCAACATTGGAGCATGCAAAACTGTTGCAAGAAAAGTTCCATGTGAAGAAAATGACGAAATCTGAATTGAAGCGAATCAAGAATGAAGCATTTCAACTATGGAAAGACAGCTCTGAAAGTGCCCTCGAGGTCGAATATCATCTTGAGAACATCGCTCGAGCTATGTCTAACAACATGGATTGGCTCAATCCGGAAGCAAACATTGACTTCACACAAAGGGACAACCCTCCATACTACACCGATTGGACTAAACCTCTACCAACCATTGGCCAAGCAGACGAACCAAGGATTCCCTTCCGATATTTCTTCAACAAAGACCTGGAATTTCTTCTCCATGGTGGCGATGGTTCGAGAAAATACACTACATCATTGACTCTTCCATTCCCAGCAGCCATTTACTCTAACTGCATAGCTATCGAGGAACGTGCAACTCACTTGTTTTCTGACAACGTGCAAGCATACGACCAAGATGCATTGTATGGGATTCATCATTGGCATGAACGCCGAAGAATCTACTACCGAAGCTGCCTGGTTCAAAAGTCTCAACATGCAGTGTATAGCTCGAAGGACATCGTGGCCATCAAACACATTGATCTCAAGTCTAAGTGGGACTACACATTTTTAAAGAATATCATAGTCAAACGACATGATGAACAGGACTATGGATTCTCCGAAGCTGACTTTGAGAACTTGTCCCTCAACGACATCGAAGACATGTATCTTGCCAAAGTACAGGGTCGTATGAGACAGTTCTCGACTGAAGTTCAACGTGAATTTATCAAGTCAGTTCTCATCTTCATTAGACGCATTGTGATCAAAGAACGTGTCGAAGATATCCAGATGGCTGTTGAATCATATCAGAAACGTGTAAACTTCACTCCACCACAGCTTGACCTTCCTGACATCAACCAGCTCAAACAACTTACGCTCATCAGCAAACCTTTCGGCATTGTTTACCGCAGTGAACTTCGCAGAAACTGTTTAATGGCGTGTAGTGAGCTCCACAAATTCGGGGATCATACCTTGAAGATGGTTAGGGATGGATTGGCATACAGATTGAAGGATATACGCAATAAAATTGGGAATCCTAAGCGTTGGAATTCTCAGGAAAGGAGGGATGTGAGACGTATCATCACCTTGATTGATGAACGGTTGTTCAGAAGGGATCAGTTCAGACGACTGGAGAGCTATGTTGGTGGTCGACTCAGGAGAAACATCATCGGCTTTCAACGCCCGGTGCGCACTCCTGGGAATATCACTGCACTTCCTGGTACCCCTTAATTGGTTTCCTTCATATAATTTTGGATGTATGATTAAATATGTGAATGGCTTGTGCACACATGACAGTGTACAACCCGTATCTGTCAAGAAAGGACCCTGTGGTACGCCTCAGTGCCACAATCCTTATAAAAGGAGCGAAAGCTTCTTATTTTTGAGTAAAACCTATCAAACCTTTCACTTTTCAAGGTTTTGCTCAAAAAGACAAGTACTTCCCCATATGATTTCAAAACCTCAACCGTTTATATCACTAGTTGAGGGGGAGTATTTGATGAAAACTTTGTTCACAAATTGTTCACAGTGGTCACTCTTCCCGCAACACTCAAAATGGTCATATTTATTCTCAAAATGTTTCAAAAATAACATCTTATATGCCATGTTTGAGGGGGAGAAAATTGTGTGATAAGAAATATGTTTTGTAAAGCAACATGTGCAAGCCCCTTGGCTTTCTCGTGTGCAAAGACTTAACCAATGAATTGACGATCCTTAAATGTCTGCAACTCGAAAAGACTTGTCCTGGACGGGTAATAATTTCAAGCTAGTTCGCTAGTGATGTAAACGTGTCTCGCAAAGGACTTGTCTGAGTAGAAAGTACCATTCGAGAAACTTTTGGTAGACATGAACTCTGACGGGTTTGACAACCTCCCAAGGTTTGTCTACACCTTCAAGGTAGTTATTAGAGCTAGTTGTCACCTAAAAGCTGACAATGCAACTCTTTAACTATTCAACGTAACCGTGTCTCGCGGGAGATTGTCTATCTTTAGTGGATCAATTCAAAAAAAAGTGCGCGCTCTTTCCTCACTGTGCAGTTAACCATTAAAACTATTAAGCACATGTGGAGGGGGAGTATTTATGCAAAAACTTATCTCTCACAGTGGTTCAAACATGTTTTTCATCTACAAACCCTTTGAGAGATATTTTTCACTTACAGTGGTTTAAATGGCAAACATAGGTTAGTCATGGAGTTATAAGGTGACTAAGGTTAGGAATAACCGTCCTATGATCCGCCAGAGCCGGAGGGATCTACCCAAGGACACTACCATTAGTTAGTGTTAGAAGTCCTTAGGAAAGATTGTAAAAAGGAGAAAATGAGAATCGGAGAAAGAAGGAGTTGAAGAATCAAAAAGAAATGTAAAGAAAAGGGTGAAAAGAAATAGCCCTCCAGATTATTCAACTTAGGGCAGACACCGAGTTCAATTCATATGCTACTGGTTGTCACTTAGTGACACCGGTATTGAAGATTAAAAGTCGTCATGGACCCAGTGACGCATGCACTAAACCTTCTTAGCCACTCAAGTTTCTCTCAACAGAAGCTTGTTTCATTCTCACAGGGAACCCTACATAATCTATTGGCTTTCTCTTAGAGATCGCTGGTATTGAAGAAGGAGACCCTCTCCCTAGTCTCCGCTCAGGAAAACCAAAACGCACTATTGAGTCTAGAGCCACGAGATTCATCATAAGATCTCTTAGGAACACTTGACATTTAATCACTTGTTGATCAACAAATAAGATCTTCAGTAATTCAGTGGTTCATATCGAGTCCTTCACAGATCTTAGCAATCTGTCGAGAACATTTATGAGAGGTTCACATCTGTGATCCTCAGTGATTGAATGGAAACTCCTGCCAGGGTCAACATCAAACAGCCCTGACAGCAGGTCGCTTCGGTAACTCCCCGTGGATTACGCGGAGTGTGTCTCAAACGGTCTACAGTCGTGAGGTGATGCTTCGGTGTACCTCAGCGACTCATCTGAACTGTAGATGTACTTCGGTACATCGCGTTATCTCACTTGTGGGACTCCAGTTCAGGAACGGCCTTTGTAAGAATTAGAGTTGTGTTTTCACACTATGCTGTTAACACTCTCGAAGTTCAGACTTGTAAGTGCCGGAAACCGCTTATTACTAACCGTTTGCAATGTTTTCTTCTTATGGAAGCTCCGGAGCGGGATGATCGTGCTGATTCTTCTCATGCTCACGCCAACATCATCACTAATGAAAGTTCTATTCGAATGCAACACAACAGTCAGAATGATTCTCCATCAATCAAAGAATCTACAAAGTTAAAGACTTACAGAACTTCATCAGCATTGATTTCCAACGTCAAAGAGCGTGTGAGCATGTTGAAGAATGACGTGGAGACACTGGAGCAGCGAAGCAGACCTGAGGCAGATTGATGCAGACAACAACATACTATCACTTCCACCACAAAGAACAATGATCAAAGAACAAAGTTAAAGATGACGTCTAAGCATAACTGTTCAAAGATAACGATCTCTCTACACTGGGGAGATTGTTCGAATCAAGACAATTCCTCTCACAAGAAAGAAGAATGTCAGAAGACGTCACCGCTACTATTACATCAACGCCTTCACCGTTTACATTCATATATACTTGAGGGGGAGATTGTTGGAATCACTCCTAAACAGTATTTCAAGTATTTATATTTCATATGTAATAGGTAGTTTTATTCTGGCCTTTATGTTTGATTAAGGTCCAGCTTATGTAGAAGGCCCATAAGCTGAGGCCCAAGCCCAATAAGGAATAGGGAAGGAGAGGGAGTGTTGCCCTAGCTCCTTGCCTATATAAACTATTGTAAACCCTCATTTGAGGGTTGGTTGTTCAAGTTTTCTCTTTCACTACACTCTACGCATAACCGGTCGAGTATACTTGTGTGTGTGTGTTTGATTTACTTGTTCAATCGCCTTATCTCTTCTCTCATAAGCTTGTGTTGTAAAACTAGTGACCTAACATCGAAGAAATTCTCCCATTCTTGTTCTTTAGGATTGTCAAACGAAGTTGATTGAGCTCTTTGAGGTACGAGTCCTGAAGTGATGTGTCCAGAAGTCTGCGGGTTTAGTGCGGGTTATAGAGCGAGTCTCTCAGAAGCCATCTGTGAAAGTTCATCAAATTTCACATTCATCGTCTCCATGATCCTCCTAGTTCGTCTGTTGTACACCCTGAATGCCCTCGAGTTATCTGAGTATCCAATGAAGATTCCAATATCACCTTTTGCTTTCAGTTTTCCAAGATCTTCTCTGTCATTCGTCGGATAGCACAAAGCGCCAAACACGTGAAAGTAATAGATATCAGGTTTTCTGTTGTTAACTATTTCATATGGAGTTTTATTGAATCTTGGATGGATTAGGGATCGGTTCTAAGTGAAACAAGCAGTGGCAACAACATCAGCCCATAGAAATAACGGTGCACAAGAATAGATCAGCATTGTGCAAGCAGCTTCCACAAGAGTTCTATTTCTTCTTTCAACTACCCCATTCTGCTGTGGAGTTCTAACAACTGATGTCTGATGTGTAATTCCAACATCTTAAAAATAAGTTCTTAACTCCTGATTAGTGAATTCTGTGCCGTTGTCTGTTCTTACAACTCTTACTGGAGCTTGAAGAAGTACTTGAATACGCTTTAGAAAGGTGATGATGATGCCTGGTGCTTCGTCTTTTCATCTCAAAAACCTAACCCATGTATATCTTGAATAATCATCGACGATAACAAGAATATACTTTTTCCCGTTAATGCTTTCAACTCTCATTGGGCCACATAAGTCCATGTGCAACATATGTAACTTTGCTTCCGAACTAGGTACGGTTTTAGGTTTATATGATGCTCTTTTGCTTTTTCCTTGTTCGCATGATGGACATAAGTGATCCTTGGTGTATTTGAACTTTGAAAGTCCGTTGACGATGTTGTCTTTGGCAAGATTGTTGATGGTGTCGAAATTGAGATGGGATAACCGTCTGTGCCACAACCAGGACTGTATTCCAGATGCTCGTGTCATAAGACATATTGGTGATGAAGAGGCCATTTGATTGATGTCGATAGCATACAAGTTTGTATCACGATTCCCAGTTAAGAGATCAGTGTCATCCAAGTTTCTAATGAAGCAAGCATTTCTCCTAAAAGCAACCTCTAAATCTGCATCACAGAACTGCCCGACTGAAAACAAATTGTGTCCCAACCCTTCGACATAGTAAACCCGAGTGATCAAATAATTTCCAAAAGGTAGATCTCCATAACCCATGATAGCTGCTACATGATCATTTCCAAAAAGTACGGTTCCCATGAATTTCCAAACGAAATTGATCAGCAACTTCAGATTCCCGGTCATGTGCTTGGAGCAACCCGAGTCGACGATCCAAAGACAAATTTCGATAACCTGCCAGAAACAGAAAAAGAATATTTTGGAAACCTTTGAGAATTTGGTTCCTTTGGGTTAGAGGTAAAATCCTGATCACACTCAAAGAGGTTTGCTACAGGGAGTTCTGGTTTATCACTCATTTTACCATTCTGGAGTGTGAAAGTTCTACCTGTGGGTTTCAAAATATCATCCCTAAAGTAAAAACTATGGTTCTTGTCAGTAGTGAAAAGCCTAAGTTTTGCAACTAGTCTTCCTACTTGTTTAGCGTAAGATCTTTTTGGAACGTTCTTCTTAACAGGCTTATCATTCACATTCGTAGAAACACAATCATCTTGAACATTAATTAAATATTTCTTGCAAGTTAAACAAAGAGATTCAACACATGTATTAGACTTCACAAGTTTCATAGGTTCAGTACATTCAGATGAAATGTCTTTCTTATTCAAAAGCGGTAAATTCCTAGGGTGTTCTTCTACTTTCTTCTCTTTATTCAAGCTACTACTCCTAGAGGCAGTCGAGACTCTATTGTTCCTTGTATTGCTCTTAGGCTTTAGTCTGTTGCTCCTAGAGGTGCTTTCTAGTCCTGTAGAAGGTAAGGCACACGCATTAGGATTCACATTTTTAAGAAGGGAGGTGGTTTCAGCTTTCCTAGTCTCTTTAGAGTGCTTTTCTAAACTTATGTCGTTTGTTCCATATGTTTTAGATGTGGAGGTAGACGCATTAGTGGTACTCATCTTAAAAAGGCCAGGTGCTAAAACTTTTGGTTTCTCGATAACCGCTTTTCCTTTATCAACATTATGTTTAGGTAGGGCAGGTGGAGTGACTGGTTTTGATGAAACATTTTTCTCATTGACTTTTGGAGGAGGCATAGAAACAGACATTTTTGGGTTGGAAACCGGTTTGGGAACATTTGCTTTCTCCGCAGTCAATGGTTTTGTAATCACAGTATCCACTGCCTTTCCTTTTTGACATTCCAGCTGAGTCCTCAAAAGATCATTTTTCGCTTTCATGTCATTGTAGGCACGCTCATACGACAGTTTGTCATACTTGCATTCCTCAGTTTTTCGATCAAGTTGTTTAAAATATGAGACATTTTCTTTTTCAAGTTTTTCAAGAGCTTTTTCATATTTTGAAACAATTTCAGAGGTCTCAGACTAGAGTCTTTCATGATCTTCAACAGAATATGTTTGCAAAATGATGGACATAATATCAGCAGTCAGAACATCTTCGAAGAGAGAATCATTTAACTTTTCCAAAACATTGATTTGTTCAACACTTTCATTAGCTTGCTTTACCAGGGATTTATGGTCCTTGACAAAGTCAGCTGTTTCTTTCAAAAATGCTTGTTCAAAATGAATTACCCTTGAGTTGATGTTATTCAGCTGAGGGGCAATTTGAGTTTCAAAAAACTTTTTCTGTTCATTATCAAAACTATTAAACCATATGTTTGTTGTAATATTGGTTTTAGTTTTAACAGTCTCTTGAAGATCTGCAATTCTCGTTTTCACATTTTCCAAAATACTTCTGGCATCACTTGTGTTAAAAGGATTGTTTGAAGACATTTGTTCAATGTTCGAAAGAGATTTTGAGACAACAACTGGTTTTGAAACTGATTTTGAAACTGGTGTTGACTGTTTGTTTGAAACACTTGGTGTGGTGGAAAACGTTGATTGTTCTTTATAAGAAACAAACGAAATACCATTAATTTTGTTCCATTTGTTATAATCAATTGGTTTGATTTCCGGATGTTTTTGTTTCATTTTTGATCTACTCTCCTCATATAGTTCCAACGTTTCAAGAGAATCACGAACAATTATGGGTTCATGCAAAGGTTTTCCATTGTTCAACACATTCCGTTCTTTCTGAGCTTTCTTGAGGAAACAAGAAGGTGAGTTACCAAGAGCCATTTTTTGAGTTGTATGAAAATATGGATTTACTTGATTAGAAAGCATCTTGTTTGTTTTAGCGGAATGACCCGTTGTAAGAAGCAAATTGTCCAATTTTTTGATAGTTTCATTTTTATCCAGAATTTCATCAAGAAGAGAATCTTCTCGTTTTGAAAAATCAGCAATCAACTGTTTCTTCTCTTTTTCAAGATCAGAAGACAGTGCTTTTTGTTTAGAAAATTGGTCATTTAGATCAGAAATTTCCTTGTTTAAAGATATTATTTTCAAGTTCAAATTCACATCAAGTGTGTCATACTTGAGTTGCAATTGTTTTTCTCTTAAAACAGAATCTCGATAACTAATTTCTAATTCTGATAGTTTGTTAGTATGAAATTCAAAGGCTCTGGCGTTCTCTTTGTAACTCTCAAGCTCAGCGGTCAATTTCTGATTCGCGGCCTTAACATCGCGATTGACCTTACTAACTTTCTCAATTTCAATGCCATAGTTATTGATTAATGATTCAAAATAAGCACGTGTTTCCTCATCAGTCTCAGTATTTTGTGCCACACAGCCTCCACTAGGATCCACATCTGGAGTTTCAGAGTTAGTATTGATACAACTCGGATTGTCCAGGTATGTATCATAAGTAGGTGCTGGCGTCACATAATGC
The DNA here is from genome assembly GCA_019973895.1 of Chrysanthemum seticuspe. NCBI lineage: Eukaryota > Viridiplantae > Streptophyta > Magnoliopsida > Asterales > Asteraceae > Chrysanthemum > Chrysanthemum seticuspe. Next base: position 195,487,510 of record BPTQ01000002.1, on the reverse strand, counting down.
TGTTCGTCATGAGTAAACACATCAAATATGACATTGTTATAGCATGGATCAATGATTGGTACCTCAGATACCGCATTGGCGTCATAGACAGGAGGTGCGTCAGAGTCAGTGTCGTACTTAGTCTCCGCCAAAAATGAAGAGTTTAGGCGTAGACACACGAAGTTACGAGTAGACGATGCTTAGGCGTAGAGATTTTGCTTAGGCGTAGAGATAACTTACGCGTAATACCCAAGTTACGCGTAACAATAGAGTTATGCGTAGACTAAAAACTTAAACGTAGAATCCTTATGCGTAGGATTTACTTATGCGTAAGACAAGCTTAGGCGTAAGAAAATACTTATGCGTAAGAAATTATACGCGTAAGATTTAGCTTATGCGTAAATCTAGGGTTTTGCCCAAAAATCCTTTACACTATCACAGTGTAAAAGATATCCAAAAGTCGAAGTGTTCCACAAACTTATCCAAGTGAGGGAAGCACTGAGTCACCGTTATAGCTCGAAGAAACTGCACAAAACTCTTATGCGTAGGACCTTATGCGTAGAAAAAGGGTGTTGACTTTTCTTACGCGTAGAACTAGGGTTTTGACCTACGCGTAAAAAATTTCCAGTGATTCACACAATTTCTCTTGCACAAACAGCCTTAAAAACACTCGAATAACACAAAAGTATTGACCTTTTTCACCCAAAGTGCTTTGAAAGCTTATGCGTAGATATGAACTACCCAATTCGTACGAGTTTAAAAATGATTTAAAACACGTAAAGCTTCGAACTTTATGCAAAAAACTTAAACTTTAACACCAAATAAACCTTAAACCACAAGAATCTTGAATTTTTAAGTGTAAAAATCAAAGCTTTAAGCGTGTCCAAGATGTATAGCGAGAGCTTTACGAGTATGGTACCAAAACTTCAAAACAAACACAAACACTCCTAAACCATTGTTAGGCGATTGATACCAATTGTAGGACCTTACTTTTATCAACCTTATCACAAATCCAACACGTATACACTTTATGCGTAGAACTCGTTAAGCACAAACACAAACTATGCGTGAAGATGAAAGAAATAAAGATGAGAAAGATGGTGACTTAAGATGTAAACCGTGTATGTATGAATAGAAAGATGAAAACTATAAGTTGTATATTCCAAAGAAAACACACACACACACACACACTCAAGCACAGTACAAGTGACTTGATGCCCTAAAAGGCTTTCTATGGGCTTCGTGGGCTTGGACATGGGTTGGATTGGATATAAGGCAAGCTTAACTAAACTAATACCCATTTAGCTTAGTCCAATCCACGAGCCCGTTGACTATTCTAGCACGATATCTAAGACACGATATAAAGTTCCTACATGTGAATGACCATCACTTCTAATAAAAACTATTAAGGCTAACAAAACTTACCTCCACAAAACCCTCAATCCTTTGTGGAACATCCACCTTTTTCATCAAACTTACCTCCTCAAACTTCTCCATTCTTACCACCACCATTTTCTAGTCATGACAATGATTGCTATCATTGTCAACATGTCCAAGGGTTAGTCCATGAAGTACATTTAGATCCATTTAGATGGTTGTTGTGGTACCATTTTCTCAATTGATGATTATGTGGGCAATGGTGGTGGATGAGAAGGCCTAGGTGGCAAATCTTCTAGAGAGTATAGGTTTGGAGATGAAAGAGGTGTGGTGAAGGAGAGAGCTCTAAGTTCTAAAAGTGAGGGTTTGTTTGTTTTAGTGGATATGGGAGTGTTTGGTTTTGAAGGTATGGTAGTGTTTGGCAAAGGTTGTTTGGTGGGAACAAGTCTTTTAGGAGTTGGTTTGATTGGTAGAGGTGTTTGGGGAGGAACTCTAGTGTTTGGAGCTTTGTTGGGTGATGATTCGGTTGATGAAATTTCATGAACAACACGAGTAATTTTCTTTGGAGGACCTTTGGTTGATGAGTTAGCACTAGATGCTTTTCTCATGGTTAAATGTTAAAAGGTGAGAATTGAAAGAGGGAGTTTAGCTACTGAAAATGAGTGTTTGAATGGTGGTTTGGAAGTACAAACACAAGTGGTTTATAAAGGGAGAAATTAGGTAAGTGAGTTAAAGCCTAAACCACTAAAGTTCTTTAGATTGCAATGATTTGCATGTATAAGAGTCAACTACAGTGTTGCTCTATTCTAGGAAGTCATTTAAGACAATGTGGAGTGTTTAGATTAACAAAAAGGGTTTGAAATGATTATATCAAGTGATATTAACCCTTATGTGCAGCCGGTTCCAACGGATCCCTCCCTTGAGGGATCCAACTAGCTTTAAGCTAGGAATCCGGCTCTTAGAGGTTAAGAAAAAGGATGGTTGGGTTCTAGCAAGATCTAATACCTATATATTCTGAGTGATTTGGTCTACTAAGGTATCTTAAATGGTAGAAGACTTAAATGACCAAGTATAATGAGTGAGGATAGCCGATAATGACTTTTATGGAGAAAATGGAGTTCTTAGAAACACCAACGAGTGATCATGGATGACACTAAGAGTTTTGAAGATGATAAATGGTTATAGAAACCAGATGGTTATTAAACTAGATTTTAGAGCATTTTCAAAATGAGTAAAATCAATTTGTTAAAAATGAGAGAAATATCAAACTAGGTGTTTTGAGATGAGAGAAACAATGTGTAAATATTGGAGCGGAAAGATGGTGAGTTTTGAAGTAATGATAAATCAAAAACACTTTGAATGTGATCCTAAGTCATCCATGAGTGAATGTGGCATCAACTGAGCCTAAGGGAAGTTTAAGTGATCCTAATGTAGCATGTTCAACTAGTCCAATAAGGTCTGGAAGGTTGGATTGATGCAAGAAGGCTTAAAATGAACTTCTGTCTACCCGGATCCCATGGATCCTTCCCTTGAGGGATCCAACTAGTTATAACCAAGGGATCCGGCATCTGAGACAGATTCCTTAACAGTAAGATTGCAAAATTTTGTTCTACACATATGAATTTTGAAACCAATGATCTCTATAACAAGCATATATGTATACAAGTAAAACATAGTAAGTATAGCATGTAGAGACAACATATGGGCAAGCAAATAAGATAACGACCAAATTTTGATATAAGATCAACCGAACATGTCTTGCATAAAATAGGGAGATTCATGATCACATGTTGTTTTAATAGTCACTAAACATCCAAAATGTCAAAATGAAATAACCATATAAAATACATAAGGTACAAATTTTCTTTTGTCAATATCTTCATTTTTTCTTCTTTCCCATGTCGATGAGGAAATGAGTTAAACACTTGAACATTCTTTTTGTTTACTTGAATTCCTCGGTTTTCTTTGGAAGAGTAAGGAGTTGTTCAAAGTAAGTCATGGGATCGAGTTGATAAATGGAAATGGGGTCGATTTCATCATCATCTTTGTCCGAAGAGTCCGAGAGAGGACGAGGCCTTTTCCCATTGATCATAAACCGTTTGGTGGGTCGTTTGGTGAGAAGTACCATAACATGGTTTGCGAGAAAGTGGTCATCGGAAATAGGAGTAGATTGCATTGCACTAACATACTCAAAGAGACGGGTTAAGAGCATACCATAAGGAAGAACCATTTTGTCGGTTTTGAAAACGCCTACCATTCTTTTGGCAATGTAATAGGCGAGATTGAAAGGCTTTGGGTGGATGAGACAATAGAACATTTGGACAAGACAAGCATTGGGATGGTCTTTGTTTCCGACCAAACAAATGACATTCTCTCTAAGTTTCTTCTCACTTTTTGTAAATGGGAATCATTTCAAAGAGTTCCATTTGAAAGGGTTCACGATGAATAAGTTCTTTGTTGCGGTTGTAACGAGTTTGGTCTACTCTTTTTGTGAAGATGGTATCTCGAACTACAACGGGATCATCAAGTGTAGTGTGATAGATAGGTTTAAAGTCTAAGGCATGGTGTTGACAAGTGATCGACCAATCCTTAGAGTACATACAAATTCCTTCACATGGTATGCGAAGGATTTGTGGGAATGTGGTGAGAGGTAAGATGATTCTTTGGTTATTTATGACGAAAGTGATTGAAATGGTTCCATCATTGTTTCGGATAATCCTAACGCTCTTGTAGAATTCGAAGATGGAAATCGGAAAAAAAAATTCATCTATTTTGAGGAGGCAATCAAAGTTGATAGCGAAAAAGACCTGAGGAATGTCGGTGTTTTCAAGGAAGGATTCCTTAATTACACGACCTTCGTGGATAAGTCATTTTTGAAGCATTTTGAAGGCTTTGCGGTCACTAGTTTATAAACCTTCTTTGCGATAGTATCTAGGAATATAGTAGACGGTGTCATGATGGTCTTGCTGGGTGGATTTAGGCATGTTTGATCCTAGAAGAAAAACAATATTCCAATAAGATAAATGGAAGAATTGATCAAGATGGGTTTATGATATTATGAACTTATGTTGTATTAACAATGCCTTTTTGAAAAACCTTAATTATATAGGGCTTTTTGTATGAAGATCAATTTTATAATAAACAATTGCCAATTGATGATATAATTAATTAAAATATTGAAACTAATTGTATAAAAAAAATTTATAATCATAAACCCTAGGATGGAGATGACAAGGAATAGGAAATATGAGTGTAATTACTTACGATGATGTTTAGGAGTGGGATGCTTAAGAGGATGAAGCCTAGGATGAAAGAAACTGAGTTTTGGTCATTTTAGGTTTAGGGAGAGGGAAAATGGAGAGGTATGGGATTTAAAAAATGATTCTTATGTTTGTATGTTTGCCCGGTTCTGCCGGTTCCCTTGTTTAAGGGATCCGGCTAGTACAACTTGAGGGATCTGGGACTACATACAAGTTTAGGGTGATTTGGAGTATTCTCTCACCTTTAATAAGTTATACAATGACTTACTTTTGAGAAGAACTTGTAGAATAAGAGATTGATTATAGTCCTATTTGAGTCAACGTTTAGCGAAGACGTTTTGAACGAAAACAAATATGTTTAAACGAAAATAGAACGAGGAATGATGGATCAAGACTTTAGTTATCAATATTTCTTTTCATGATGAAAGCGTAGATTGACAAACTTACAAAGTTTTTGGAGAATCAAGGAGGAATACTATTCCCGATTATGTGTTAAGATGAAAAGTAGTGAAGAGGGACTTTTTAGAAACTTGTGACTTTGATGTCAAATACTTAATCCATATATATATATATATATATATATATATATATATATATATATATATATATATATATATACACATAGCATTTCATGTATACAAAGTTTTTATAAAGATGTATGATTATCATAAGAGAAAAACATATACTATCATTTTATCCATAAGCAATTAGCACGTTTTTAGATCAACTAATTGTAATTAAGAAAATATACCTTTGCAATATTCTTTTTTTATGGTTTTTAAAATCATAGACGCGAAAAACTTTATGAATTTTTAAATACTTAATCGTATTATTTAAATAATATAAAAAAGTTATGCAGACTTTTCAAAATTCTCCACTTCTTACCTTTAACTATTTGTTTCTAATAAATAAAGAAAAGTTGCAAATTTATATTAACTTTTAACTAATTATGTTATTGTGTTGGCTTAATGCTTTTTAGAATCTAAGAGTGAATAATTGTAAAAGCAGCCACGGTTATAGCTTTTCAAATATTTAAATATTAATAAAAAACGTAGAGAAAAATATTCTTTAGGTTTTATGATATAAGTTTTTATAACTCAAAATCAAAATATGAAATGAATAACTAAAACATCATATAAACTTAGTTAATTTATTTTAAATATGCATGTTACTAAATAATTACTATTTTTCATCGTGAAGTTTTTTATTTGTTGTGTAACTAACATATGGATAATATAAGCCCGCATCTGCTTCTTTTCGTCATATAAGAAGATTGCGTCTCTTGCCATACAAGTCGATATAAGTCCATGGTTGTAACAACTTCAGAGACTAGGTAGGTACATTTTTCTACCTATAAAGTTCCTTGTTGCATCTTTTTATTTCAAACATTTTAACTACCAAAGTCAATTACCCAAATACAATACGTGTCCCACATACATTGTTTCCTATCTTTTGCATTTTATAATGTTCTATATATTTTGATGCTTCACCAAATTACTGGTTTTTTCCATCCTAAAGTTGTTCATGTACAAAAACTAAAAGTAAAACAATTATCTTGAAAATATAACAAAATGAATGGATACTCCAAAGTTAATTCATCTTTCTAAACACTATTGTGCACGCGTGGTCTTTCTTACAGTCCTGACCATCGTCTTGTTGGTTTTATGGATATAAATTAGTAGACGTAAGTTAGGATCGAACTCGAGACTATGGGATTGCACACTTTACGTATGGGAATTTAAAGTTAATAATTAAATATAAATGTTATATTTATTTATTTATTAAACGAAATAACTAACAGACGTTAAGTAATTAATGTAATGGACTAACGGTCGTTAAATGTTTATAGAAAAGGATTAAATTGCAAAAGTTGGGAAGGTTTCGGAATCCCTTTAGGGAGTCCAAACCGATCGGCCAAGGGGAAGAAACAAGGAAAGAAAAACCAACTTGTTCACCAAGTTTAGTTGGGTATATAAACAAGGCTAGGGGTTTTATTTTTTCATATCTCTTGTGCTCATTAGCTAAACCCTAAAAATTGTTTTGTGTGTGTTTTCTTGTCCAAACCGATCGTACATCATTCATTGGTGTCGATCCATTACTTTTCCACAAACCAAGTTATTTTGTTTGATAAAACTAGCATTACTTTAATTCGGTTTAGTACGTGTGTACAAGAACATAGTAATAACATACTTTTGTTATTATCTTGGATTGAATTACAAAACGGTAAGGGGTAATTCATATAATCCTATAAACCCTAATTAGGGTTCATCCCAATTGCTAGTTTGTGGAATTGATTCTTGTTCGGCTAGAATCAAGAAAAGGTACGCATATTCTTCTTATGTTAATTAATTATTCGTTAATAAATCCTATACGCTTCCGCTTGAATACTTTGATGTTTTGTAGTTATTTATTTGAATGTCATGTTATATAATTCCAACAGTGGCATCACGAGTCATTGGTTTTTAATGAGTAATTAATTACATAAACGTGTAATAAAACAAATAATTGTATGTTGTTTGATATGTTAATCTAGGGTTTATGTTTATTATTGTTTGGTCGATTTTTTTAAGAATTGGGGCGTACCCCTATTTTTTTTATGTCGACACATGTATAAATTTTTAGGGTTTTGAAAATTGTTTGCTAACTTTATTAAAACCTAGAATTAATATATTAGTTACGTGATAAATTCATGAATAATTTGTTATGTGTCATGGAATTTTTTATATGCGATCTTGTAATTATTTGTATAATTGTTATGATATCCATGATTATACATGCATGTTAGTCATGGATAAGTTGCTTTGATAATTTTTTAATTGTTGAGACATATTTATTTACGATAAATCTTGAATTGGGGAAGACTCCAATTATGTATATTAATGAATCAATTATGTGCAATTGGGTATATCATTAATTATGGGTTTACGCAATCGATTCGTCGATGTATGTGGCTCACTCTCAATTGAGAGAGTGAAAGCCCTAATTAATATATATATTAATTTAACCTAGATATTGATTATTAATAGGGTTTTATCGAATAAGTTGCATGTGGCTACTTGTTTACACGTATAAATTGTTTATTATGTGCGCATTGTTTTTTAGTAGTTTATTTTTTATTTATTACTTGTTTTTTTTATTATGTTAGACAGTTTTAAGCAAGGGTAATTTTGAATAGAAAAATAATACGGACTAAACAATGGCGAAATTTGATTTGTTTTGGAAGAGTTAAGTTTTAAATAGTTTAATTGATTGGTGACTTTGGTACAAATGGTCTGAACGGCTCACCCACTAGAATGAACTATAAAGGGGTTAATAAAGAAGTGCGCACAGTCACACTGAAAGGATGTCTTAGGTTATGCTTTGCGCTTACCTGGTCCTCTGCCCCCTGTAAGTTTGAATGGAGCTACTTAGTAAGCCATAAAATGTGCAAACTCATCTTAAGGGCGAATTAGTTTTAATTTCATGCACCACTTCGGTGGTAATTACCCGAAACACTAAGTGTTTACACTTATGCAAAAGTACGGTATAATGGATGATAATTAACACTAAATTCCTTGATTGGTGAACCCAATACCTCAATCAAAACTTTGATAATTTGATCTTTATGAATTGGTAATAAAAAGTTTTTTTATTAAATTTATGCTACAAGATGAGTGCATGACATCTTTGTACATATTTGATTTGACCACATAAAATCAAAACTAGTAACCTTTTAAATTAAGAATATGCCATCTAATTAAAAGGAACACTTGAAGTTACAATTTACGTCATGACAGTACTTGGCTAGTGATGGAGAGGTAAATCTCTATATAAAGTCAGACCTTACATGGACATATTTGCAGTTCTTTAAGTTAGATACTTAAGTTGAGTAGGAAGTGAGACCTGGACTCAATGGCATAAGATGGGATGAAACATGTTTATATTTGCAATAACGTTGGAAAATATAAATCCCATAATGATCTAGGAGTTGGAAATTGTTTGCCAATTAATGTTCGACAGATTACCTTATTATATGCGTTCGTTGCTAGCAGATCAACTGATGTAATGAACCTATGATAATTTGGATTCTAGTTTTCGAGAAAATTCTATGGTTATATGAATATTACCTTGGGTATTTTATTTTCTTGAAAAGTTTAATTATCGAAAATACTAAAATTGAATTTTGCTAATTCTTTAAATGTATTAATGCAACATTAAATCGTAAACGTAGGTTATTCCTGTATTGGTAAATTGATCTACACCTGTAAGGGTTTCTAGTAGAGTCAACTTTACTAAGAGAATAAACCTAGTCCTCTTTTCATAAGAAAGAGTGAGATTCAATCCTATTCCTTTTCATTAATGAAGAAAGGTATGATAGGACAATTAGAATTGTCTAAATTCTAAATACATAACTCGTATGAAAATTTCAATAGTTGAGAAAATTGCATATTTTGTGAGTTATTAAATTAGAAGCTAGACTAATTACTGTATAATTGGTAAAAGACAAACTAGCATATTTTATTCAGTTGTTGTGCTTTGACCATTTAAAAGTACTACTTACAATTGGTGGAATAGTAGAACTATTAAGAAAGAAATTGCATGCCCAATTATTTCAAGTTAATAGCATTGATGAATAATTCATCATCTACATAGTAGAATACATTCTTTTAAGTACATAAGTAATTGTTATGTATGGACTTTCTCAAAGGTGTAGGAAGTAAATAGTACACTATTTTCTTTCACTGGTTAATGAAACACTTACAATGTTGTCAAATCCAGTGGGAGTGTTGTGTTCTTATTACTGAATAAGGAATTAATGTAATGATCTCTTATTCAGTAGGAGTTACAAGCTTAGTCATCTTGGTAGTAACCCAGATTATCTCTAGAATGTCTTATGATAATTACTTTCCACTTGTAGACACTTATCTTTTCAAGGATAGTCATGTACATTTCCTTATTAGACAATGAAGTGGTTCTACATCTACTAGTTATGCTAATATCAATGACACAATCATATTAGTCACATAAACAAACATATATCGTGTTGTTTATCTGCTACATGATGTTGTTCCATGCACAAGTGGGAGAAATCTATATTGTGTGCAAGGTACAACATATAGGTATATGATTTAATGGATTCTCTTGACTGCAAGGTAAAAGACCAACATTCTAATATAACTTGTACATATCTAATTCAAGAAACACTTGGTGTTGCAATTTACGTCATGTGAGAACTTGACGAGATTGCAACAACAAAGTAAATCTCTATGTAAAGTCAGACCTTGCATGGACATATTTACAGTTTCTAAATTAGACAAGTATTTAGAACATGTGTCAAAATGATATATAAGACTACTTCAAATTAAATATTTATGTATTATTAGAATGACATAAAATTAAATGAAGTAATCTAATTCTACTTCAATTTGTTTATTTATGTATTTTGGAATGACATAAATGAAAAATAATGTAGTGCTACATTATTGTGAAGTAAAAATAAATTAACTTGAAATTACTATTGAAACCAAGAGTTGTGTTCATAATTACTTTAGTTAAACATGTTTATGATTCATTGTAAAGACATAAACATAAAGTCTTTTAAGACTTATAATAAAGTAAGACGTTAATTTGTTATGTTTTTTAATTAAGACATATACAAGAAGTCATTGAATTGATCAATGATTTATAACGTATAATGGGATTATAACAGTTTATGTTTCTTGTTGAAACATGGATATGAAGTGACTTCGTTAAAAGGTACTTGTGTTATAAAGCATGTAATTGGCTTGGAAAGTCTATTATACCATTAAGTTGACTTAGTTGGTAAATAGGTAAGCCAAAAGGAATATGTTTATCTTATATATTGTTAAATTTACAATATTAATTCTAATGAACAACACAAGTTGATGGTATGTTCAGTTAGGAGAATCAAACTCTATTTGATTTGTTTGATTCAAGATAACCATAACTTCTTTCTTAAAAAGTAACAAGGTTAGAAAATTGAGTATGGATTGAATATACTCAATATGACTCCAACCTAGAAGATTGATAAAACACCATTTCATTATGGAATGTGATGAATCACATTAAGTTTTAAAAATTGAAGATTCTGAATTTGTTAAACTGCTTATGAATAGGTTATTAACAAAAGTAATGAATTATCAATGTGTATTTGTAATGTCCCAAAAAGAGAAAAATGTAGTTTTGCTATAATTGCTAAGTATATATAGATAGTCTATATATATTACAAAAGGCAAGTGGGAGTTTTTTTTATCTTGAAAGATAAAATTACAAGATACATAATCTTCTAAAACACACTAGTAAATATCATGATGATGTTAGACATGTAATTGATAGACCTCATGATGATGGAATTTTCATTCATAGATCTGCAAAGATATCTCAGATATTTGACTTATATGCTGAGAAATATGAGTTACAGGATTATAGTAAACCTGATAATCATTATGATGGATTACCAAATATTGAATTGGGAAAATTACTCATACTATGAATGTTAAAGATGATGTCCATAAAGATAATCAATTTTGGAAATTTGGTTTATCTTAATAGTTAGACTAGAGAATGGAAATGAGTTTCTTCAAAGAGATGAAAAACCCTAGTGGTTTGAATTCTATGTAGAAATCATATGGACAAAATTGTACACATATTTAATGCATGTTTTATGACAAGATTATTAATCATACTTAAGCAATTAATTATGATTGAATATTCTTTTCTAGACACATTAAATATATAAAGATGATAATAGTCATACTTGTTTTCATTAATATGAAATATGACAATGGAATATCTGTTGGGAATTAAGGTAAACTACTGATTCTGCCGAAGTATCTACCGAAGAGATTCTGCCGAAGAAGAATGGATTCTGCTGAAGTCATACTTCAGCAGAAGTGTTAAAGCAGAAATCGTGTTCCTGCTGAAAGTACGAATCCACATAGGAGAGATAAGCTCAGTATGGAGTAAAAGTCAGCGCCGTATTAAATATAGGTTGGCGCCGTATTATGTAGAGCTTACTCAGAATAAACAATATGATTAACAAAACAATATGATTAGTTGCATGCTTGTCTAGATGCATGCTTGGTCTATGTTTGTATTAGGAGCGTACATTGTAAACGCTCATTAGGGTTTCTTGCCTATAAAAGGAACCATAAGAGTTAGTAATAGATAAGCTTTTTCTCAAGTCTTTCAAGTCTTGTAATATATCCGAAACATAGAGTTTCCAAAAAAAAAGATCCATAGAGGATCATAGAGTTCTTAGTTATTATAACTTGTGTTTACTTTCCGCTACAAAATACGAGTTGTAGAGATCTTCCATTAGTTTGCTTGTGATTACATAGGCAACACTAACGATCTCCGAGTGCTTAAGATCTATCAAGGTCTGTGTTCAACAAGTGGTATCAGAGCCTCGGGAAAGTCTCTACGATACTAAGAACCATTTCGCACCCCCATACAATCAAACACTCAATCACCATGCCTGGTTCCGATAATGAAACTGAAGTCGCCAACACAAACAACACCAACACCACTTCCATGAAACAGCTTAGTCTTTCAAACAGCAATGGTAAATTTCCTTATTTAAAAAGGGAAGAGTATGATCTTTGGACTATGAAGATGGAAAACTGGATTTCCAATATTGATTGGAATCTGTGGGAGGTAGTGAAGAAAGGAAACAGTCTAAAGAAAATGATTCCTGACAGAGATGGGAAGTTTATCATGGCTCCTCCAAAAACTGCTGAAGAGGTGCTGGCTATGCAGAGAGAGCATAAAGTATAAACTATTCTGCTTCAAGCCATACCTGAAGATCATCTGTGTGATTTTCACCATATGGATGATGCAAAGGACATATGGATGGCTCTCAAAGCAAGGTTCGGTGGAAATGAAGAATCAAAGAGAATGAGGAAGTCCATGCTGAGACAACAATTTCAGGACTTTAATATCTCCGAAGAAGAAGGTATCCACAAGGGATACGACAGGTTCCATAGGATTTTGAGTCAGCTAAACCAGCTGAATGCAAAACCTGATAATGATGACTGCAACTCAAAGTTCCTTCGATCTTTACCTCCATCATGGTTACATGTAAGTATTGCCCTCAAGGCTAAAGGAGGGTTGGACATGCTTACCTTTGATGAGCTGTATAACAGACTCAGAACCCTTGAACCTGATGTCAGGACTCCCTACCGTACATCTTCTTCTGGCCATGCAGCTTTTGTTGGGACATCTCACTCCAACATGATGGTACCTGCTCCTGGTTCCAACTACTTTCCATCATCTCCCAGTTCCAACTACTTTCCATCATCTTGCACTCCCACTCCACCACATAACACTCGTCCCACTCCACCATGTTCTCAAACTAAAACTAGTAGTGTGATGGAGGATGTTCTTCATTCGTTTGTTGCTGATTATGATACTCAGCAGTATCTTGCATATGAAGACTTTGATCAGTTGGACCCTCTTGAAATGGAGGAGATGAAACTGAAAATGCAGGTGGCATTGCTGTCAGTGGACATCAAAAGGTTTGAAGAGAAGTCTGGGAGGAAGTTTGCTTTCAAGGGAAAGGAACCAGCTCGCTTTGATAGGAGAAAAGTCAAGTGTTTCACTTGCCACCAGATGGGGCATTTCTCAAGGGAATGCAAAGACAGGAAAAGTGGAGATGGAGCTAACTACCTTTCCTATCAGCAGAAACAGCAGGAAGCTGGAGCTTCAGCAGCTCTCCTCACCATGGATGAACATGTGAACTGGACTGCACATGAACCTGTGAATGAGGAAGCTCATGATACTGATAAGCTTGGATTACTGGCAAGGTGTACTTCGGATGAAAGGCATGATCAGTTTGCCTTGATGGGACTATCTCAGGTACACAACTGTATATTTGGTTGTAGTCTAAGATACAATGAACTTAAAGAAGAATATGATGCTATGAAACCTAAGTTTGATGAATGCTATGTAGAAAATGAAGCTCATAAACTAGCATTAAAAACAGTAGAAAGACAAAAAGTATGGTTTCAAAAGAATCAAATAGCTTATGAAGAAAAGATAAAGGTGTTACAGTTTGATCTAGAAGTTGCTAATAATTACTTAAAACTGTCTGAGAAAGCAAAGGATGAGGCTGTGTCTGAGAACCTAGAGCTTAAAGAAAAGGTAGCTGAGGAAATAGCTAGGAATAAACAATGGTTAATTTCAGGTGATAATCTGGCTAGAGAACTCTATAATAGTCAATCAGTAACCTCTGGCTTAGGATTAGGTTTTCAAAAATATGTAGGAGTAGAAGCTAGGTATGATGGTCGTAAATCCACACCAGCAGGGTTAGCTAACTTTGTAAAAGAAGGTAATATGCATGCTGTCCCTGGTCCTATTAGAGGTGAATTTATGCCCACAGACCTATCCATCACTGTGGACTTTGATGGATCACATCATCTATATGGCAAAAAGTCAAAAGACTTGCCAGACCCTGATACCTCATCTAATGACTTTGTCTCTTGCTCTGACAGTGACAATTCATCGGATCAAGGGTCTACTTCCTATGAAAGCTGTGATTCAAATGAGAAGTCTGACCTTTCCAAGCCTGAGCCTACACCCAAGCCTGCACCCCAGTCTACTTACAAGCCTTCTAAGGAAGCTGCTGAGGAATCAATTTCCAAGACAGTTTCTTCTGAAGACTTGTCTTTGAATAATCAGTCTGTTAAAAACAATTCCTTAAATGTTTCTGTTTTAAGTACTTCTGCATGTAATCAAACATCTCCCTATTTGAATAAATCTTCCAAGAAGAAGACATGTTTTGTATGTGGAAGTAAATGTCATTTAATTAAGGATTGTGATTTTTATGAATAAAGATTGGGTGCATGTGCTACTCACCAGAAACACAAATCTAACTGGACCAATGTTGCTAATATTCCACCTTATGTCCCACAAGCAGCTAATACTGACTCTCATTGGAGAAGTACAATTACCAGACCTTATGTGCAACCAACTAGCCCATACTTTAAACATGGTTATTGGCCTACATATGTTGACTCTATGTATGCTGGGATGGGATATGGGGGCACTGCTGTGAAGCCCTCAGCAGGTTGTTCTTGGACTAACAAGGGACCCAATTATCAATGGAGGACCAAGAACAATGGTGGATCCTCTAAATCTTCATGCCCTAAACCTGTGATCCACAAGGCAGGTTCAAGTCAGTAATGACTTGAACCTCCATCGAATTCTAACTGTTTGTATATATTTTATTGTTGTTTGTAGGATCATCCCCTTAAGCATAAGAATATTGGTATTGTTGATAGCGGTTGTTCCAGAAGCATGTCTGGAAACAGAGATATGATGCACAATTTTGTTCCTATAGAAGGAGGAGGCACTGTGACTTTTGGAGGAAGTGATGGGAGTATCACGGGGAAGGGGACCATAAAGAGACCTCATCTGGACTTTGAAAATGTGTACTATGTTAAGGAACTTCAGCATTTCAACTTGTTCTCTATTTCACAAATCTGTGACACTAAGAACAAAGTTCTCTTCACTGAGAATGAATGTCTTGTGCTGTCTAAAGACTTCAAACTCCCAGAAGAAACTTCAATTCTGCTGAAGGTTCCTCGAACTCACAATTTATACACATTCAACCTTAATGAAGTTCAACCTTATGGTGACCTCACATGTTTGGTGGCTAAAGCATCACTTGATGAATCTACTAAATGGCATAGGAGGATGGCTCATGTGAATTTCAAGACCATTAACAAACTCTCTAAAATGGGTCTTGTTGAAGGTCTTCCCACCAAAGTATTCACCAATGATCATAATTGTGTTGCATGCAACAAAGGCAAGCAACACAGAGCCTCTTACAAAGCTATCAATGCTATGAGCATCATTTCTGAACCTCTTCAGTTGCTCCACATGGATCTGTTTGGTCCAACTCAAGTCAGAAGCATTGATCATAAGTACTTCTGTTTGGTTATCACTGATGGCTATAGCAGATTTTGTTGGGTTTTCTTTCTCAGAACCAAAGATGAAACATCTCAAGTGCTGACTGAATTCATCACTCTCGTTGAAAATCAGTTGAACAAAAAGGTTAAGGGAATTCGGTGTGATAATGGGACAGAGTTTAAAAATGCTATTCTTATAGAACTCTGTGGGTCAAAAGGTATAAAAAGGGACTATAGTAATCCAAAAACCCCACAACAAAATGGGGTGGCTGAAAGAAAGAATAGGACCTTAATAGAGGCTGCAAGATCGATGCTTGCAGACTCTAAACTGCCCACGATGTTCTGGACTGAAGCTGTTGGCACAGCATGCTATGTGCTAAACAGGGTCTCCATTACTAGACCTCAGCTCAAAACACCATATGAACTCCTCTTTGGGAAGGTTCCTGTCATTCACTACCTAAAACCTTTTGGTTGTCAAGTGACCATTCTGAACACCAGTGATCCGTTGGGAAAGTTTGATGAAAAGGCTGATGATGGTTATATTGTGGGTTATTCAGCTCATAGTAAGGCATACAGGGTGTACAATTTGCAAGCCAAGAAGATAGAGGAGACGCTGAACCTGAGATTTCTGGAAGATAAGCATAATGTTCAAGGACAGGGTCATACATGGTCCTTTGACCTTGACTACTTAACTGATTCCTTGGGTTACACTAGACACTTGGCTAACCAAAATGCAGGCCCTCAAGCTTCTCCCACTAACAATGCAGGTCCCTTAGATGATGACTCTGAAAATGAGTTTGAAGATGATGAGCAACCTATACTTGTGCCTTCTTTCTCCCCTAACAATATTGCAGGTACCACCTCCAAGGATATTGCTGATACGAGTGATGATGATGAATCACATTATGCTGAGGACCTTGCTAGGCTTCAGACCCAAGAATTCGCAGCAAAGCTTGAAGCAGAGAAACTGAATGGAGGGGTTGCCAATGAAGGAGTCGGTGGAAACCTTGTTTCTGCTGAAATTGATTCTGTCACACCTACCCTCCACAAATCCACTGAAGGCTATGCTGTTTCTTCTCATATTCCTTCTCAAGTGTCTTCAGACTTTGGTGAACCCTATACACGCTTTCCAAAACCTTCAGATCTTGGAAATCATCAACCCAAAGCTGGCATCTTCACCTCACCCTCTTATGATGCTGAATTTGAACCAACCATCACTAATCTTGATTCATCCATTGAAGTCAACCCCAATACTACTCAGAGGATCAATATTGCTCATCCTCAATCCAACATCATAGGTGATCTTCTGGCACCTGTTAGAACTCGTAGGGCTATAACAAGTCCTCAATTTGGGCAGATTGCTTTTCTCTCTTATGTCTCCAACCAGCAAAGAGACAATCACACAGACTTCAAACATTGTCTGTTTGCTTGTTTTCTCTCTCAAGTGGAACCAACTAGTGTTTCTCAAGCTCTTAACGATTCAAGCTGGCTCGAAACAATGCAAGAAGAAATGCAACAATTTCACAATCAGCAGGTTTGGATTTTGGTTCCACTCCCTGATGGCAAATATGCCATTGGGACAAAGTGGATTCTGAAGAATAAAAGAGATGCTAGGGGTGCTGTGATCAAAAACAAAGCAAGATTAGTAGCTCAAGGCTTCAGACAAGAGGAAGGGATTGATTATGATGAAGTGTTTGCACCTGCTGCCAGAGTTGAAGCAATTCGCATTTTCTTGGCATATGCTTCTTACATGGGTTTCATGGTGTATCAAATGGATGTCAAAGGTGCTTTTCTGTATGGTGAGATTGAAGAGGAGGTCTATGTCACTCAACCCAAGGGATTTGAAGACCCAGATCACCCAAATCATGTTTACAAGGTTGTTAAAGCTCTTTATGGCTTACATCAGGCACCAAGAGCTTGGTATGCTAGGCTTTCATCATTCCTGCTGAAGCATGGCTATAGGAGAGGTGCTATTGATAAAACTCTGTTCCTCAAGAAGAATTATTCAGACATCATTCTGGTGCAAGTTTATGTGGACGACATTATTTTTGGCTCCACAAACGAAGCTTGGTGCAGGGAATTTGAGGAACTAATGAAGGGTGAATTTCAAATGAGTGCTATGGGAGAGCTTACTTTCTTTTTGGGTCTCCAAGTTCAGCAGAAACAGGATGGCATCTTTATCTGTCAAGATAAATATGTGAGAGACATTTTGAAGAAGTTTGGTATGGAAGGTGTTAGGACTGCCACAACACCTTATGAAGCTCCAAAGACTAAAGCAAATAATGAACCAGATCTGCCTGTGAATGTTCATCTGTACAGGTCCATGATTGGTTCATTGATGTATCTAACAGCTTCAAGACCTGATATTACTTTTGCTGTGAGTGTCTGTTCTCGACATCAAGTCACTCCACTTACTTCCCATCTCAATGATGTCAAGAAGATCTTTAAGTACCTCAAAGGCCAACCTCTTTTAGGCCTTTGGTACCCAAAAGAGTCTCCTTTCAATTTGGAAGCATATAGTGACAGTGATTATGCTGGTGCAAATCTGGATAGAAGATCCACAACAGGAGGCTGCCAATTTCTTGGCAAGAGGTTGATTTCTTGGCAATGCAAGAAACAAACCATTGTGGCTGCCTCAACTACTGAAGCAGAGTATGTTGCTGCTGCAAATTGCTGTGGTCAGGTCCTCTGGATTCAAAACCAATTGCTGGACTATGGGTACAACTTCATGAACACTACTATTCATATAGATAATCAAAGTACCATCTGCATAGTCAAAAATCCAGTTTTTCACAGTCGAACAAAACACAATGAAATCAGGCACCACTTTATACGAGATGCATATGAAAAACATTTGATAAAAGTGGCTAAAGTTCATACTGATGATAATGTGGCAGACCTATTAACAAAAGCTTTTGATGGACCAAGGTTTCAACACCTCGTGGTCAATATTGGAATGTTAAACCCTTGACTGCATAGTTTAAGGGGAGGCATAGGCCTCAGGGGAGGCATATGCCTCAGGGGAGGATTTGTGCAAACTCTGCATATATTTGTGTCATAGTTTTCTATAAATACTTTTCTTTCTCTCCTTATTTTGCTTCTTTCATTAGGTTTGTAAAAACATCATTTTGCATATAGTGATAGCATTTATTTAATATATTTTATCAGTTTAATTTTCTCTAATTTGTTTTGTTTTTTTTTTTTTTTTTTTTGTTTTTTTTTTTTTTTTTTTTGCTTCTGTTATTCATAATTCTTTGCTAACACTAACTGTCTTATAATCCTTTAGTTGTTTGTCTTTGTGTTGTTCTTGTGTATTTTTTGTGTCTGTTTTGCAGTTGTCTGAATTGCAGTTATCTATCCCATGAACAAGTTCAAATTCATCAAGTGTGACTCAATGGTACATGGTCAAGTTAGCTAAAAGAGTGTTGCTGGTTTCTTCTGAAAGTAAAAGTACTGAAGCATACAATTTGATTCCACTGAAGTTATAATACTGAAGAAAAGAAATTGAAGTCAAATTGTTCATTCATTCATTCAAGAAACAGTTTACAGCTTACAGCTTACATAAAGTCAACCTACTACATATGCATCTACAAGATACGAGCTGTACAAAGCTAATCCTAATCTGGTGTATATCTTCCATTCCGAAATCTAAGTGAATGTTGGATATGCATTAGATGCTGGCTTTGCTTTTGTAGGTCTTGCATAACCACCCATTCCGTCTAACTGGCTGGTTGGATATGCATGACCAGCTCGACGAAGATGCTAAGGACCAAAATGGAGGGGATGGATTGATGCAAACGATTGATGATGACGATGACCACAAATGATGACGGAGAAAAATAAAGTCTCCTGTGTGGTTCATCTATGCATTTCAACCAAAATGCAATCAATCCACCCTCCTTAAGCCCTTCTCTTATACGATGTGTGTTGATGCACCAAAAGATGGCGCAGTGAGACCAAGAACCACCTCTCTATCTTTGGGGAGTGGCGGATTCCTGGCACGAGGCCTTTGTTGAGGCCGAGGTGCTGGAGGTTGGGAGTATGATGTTCCCTCCTTATAGGAGTCATCAGAATCATCAGCAGATTCACTTGGATTCACTACACTGTCATCTTCTGAAGAAGGAATAAAGGGTGATTTATTTGGTCGTGGATAGGGTTGAGGAAAGTAATGGTGCCATGGGTTTGATTCACCACTTGATGATGATGAAGAGGATGATGAAGATGAGGAAGTGAGATCTATGATCTCAGGTTTGGTATTCATGGTACAATTTTGTTGATTGGGGTTATTTTTGCATCTAGGGTTTGTGGTAAATATTTGGGGATCTTGATGAAGAGATGAGTAACATTGGGATCATTTTATAGACGGGTTCGAGGTTCAATGAAAATTAATGCGAGTGGGTGGCACAGTAATTCTAGAAACTTACCGAAGATATTCTTATCTTTGATGCATTCTGCTGAAGTTATAACTTCAGCAGATTGACCATGTGTTGCTGCTGAAGTGTTAATTTGGGTTGGGTCAAAGATGCAATACACGTCAGCGACGGTCAACCAAACGGTCCATTTTTTTGTTGACTATAATTTGGGCAAAAACAATCAATCCACCATCACTCTCTTCAGAACAAACAAATTCCCTCTCATTCCGCTTTCACAAACACTCACCATTTCGAGAATCATAACCCTAAACACTCATATCCCTCATGGCTCTTGAATTTAAACATGATCACAACAAAGTTGCATTTCTTGGAAATGGCAAGGGA
The DNA here is from genome assembly GCA_019973895.1 of Chrysanthemum seticuspe. NCBI lineage: Eukaryota > Viridiplantae > Streptophyta > Magnoliopsida > Asterales > Asteraceae > Chrysanthemum > Chrysanthemum seticuspe. The sequence continues at coordinate 195,467,227 of BPTQ01000002.1, read as the reverse complement.
TATGAATTGTACGAACCAATGGTGGAATTCCTGAAAAGGTCCAAGATTTGTTATGCTCTAACTCATTCTCCAAATGAGATATATGAATCATTGATTACTCAATTTTGGGAATCTGCTGAGAAGAGGAGTGAGACAGAGATTAGGGCTGTGATTGATGAAACAGAGTACATAGTTACAGAGGACCTAATTAGGAGGAAGCTTCACTTGGAAGATGTTGATGGAGTATTTTACTCTAATCAGGAAGATGTGCTTAATGGGCTAAGAGCTATTGGCTATCGAGGAACAAGAACTGATATGTGGCTGAAGAAGGAACTCTGCCCGAAGTGGAGGTTCCTGGTTCACACGCTGCTTCAATGCATGAGCAACAAGACTGGAGGATGGGACAAGTTCTCTACACAACTGGGCTATGGTATTGTGTGTCTTTCCCAAGGGGTATCTTTCAATTTTTCTAAGTATATTTTTGAAAACTTGGTTGAAAATATTCAAAAGAAAAAGGGAAAATTTTTAATGTACCCAAGGTTTTTACAAATTATTTTAGACACCTCTACCCAAGCCCAATCTTTCTATCCCATAGGTTCTTTAACTGCTAAATTGTTTGCAACCATGAGAACCCACTTTCAGGGGGAACATCATCCCTTGCTAGCAGCCATGTTGCCCCAAGGTAATGAGGCTGCTGATGAGGAAAATATGGCTCATAATCCTCCTTCGTCCCCTGTTGCTACTGATGGTAATCCATTAGTTGACATTAATGAAGGCCCCTCATCAACTGTTGAAGCAACTCATGTTGCTCAAGACCAACCACCTTGTCCCAGTCCAACACCCACACGTGTTACACATGATGAATCAGATCTTAATAGACTACCCACACCAAGTCCTGTTAGGAATCCTCTCAATGAAGATCTTCCTCACTTTGAGCATGACCATGATTCTACTGAAAGGTCCAATGAAGCTCCTCTTACCACAGAGCAATCTGCTGGTGGAGCTGAGGACCCTATTACACTCTCATCTGTCTATGCTCTTGTCAACAGGTATACTGCTGAGGTTAATAGTTTGAAAAAGGAGCTTGCAGAGACCAAGTCGTCTCTGGGGAGTAAGATTGAAGAACTGCAGAATCAAGTCAAGGAATTAGAGGACAAACTAAAAGGGCCCTCCAAAAGGAAGCTTGTGGTTTCTTCTGATGAAGAACAAGAAGTACCTCATTTTGAGTCTCTGGATATGTTGGCTGATGTTTCTCTCAATGATCCTTCATCAGTAGTTGCTGCTTCCTCTAAGAAGAAGGAACCTGTCCTTTACAAAAGAAGAAAGAGATCCTTTTTACATAAGGTTTCTTCTGAAGCTTCAAAGGAACCTGGGGTTGATAAGGATGCATCTGCTGACGTGCTAATGGAGGATGTATCCTCAGATCCTAATCAATCTTCATCCGTTCAAGAACCAACAGACCCTTCACCTTCAGCAGATCTGTCTGACGTTGCTGCTATGACCACTCCAGCTGATAATCTGCATCAACATGTTGACTTGGGTATTGCAACTGAGGTGCCTGTTGTTGATTTATCTGAAGATGAGTGTGTTAAGAAGCCTGATGACAAAGGGAAAAATATCATAACTGAAGATGAGCTTGGTCCTGACCTAGTGAGTGAGGAGGAAAGACTAGGTCAAGCAAGTAGATTGGCTGAGTTTGCAAAGTCAAAGGAAAGTGAAGTATTGGCTCATCAACTTGAAACAGAGGATTTTTCATCCTTAACTCCTGAGAGAAGAAGAGAACTAGATGCACTGCGGGTTCAGATGCCTGCTGAACACTGGGATATTCTAACTCAGCAAGTCATTTCAAGACCTTCTCTTGCTCAAAGTATACTAGGTGGAGATTTCCTCAGTGACACTTATGTGGAGCGAATGATGGCTCAGGGAAGACAAAGGAAGCAAGAAGCTATTGCACAAAAGAAGGCCATCAAAGCTCAGAAGGACAAAGAGAAACCTCCTACTAAAGATGAAATGAGAAGGGTGGTGAAGAACCAATGCTCAATGTACAACTCTGGCTTAACAATGCAACAAGTCAAGGCTTTTCCTGATCATGTCCTGTTTCGCAAATATAACCAAATCATGAGGGAAAGATCATCATCTTCAACACATTCTACCAACTTGAAAAGGATTGTTGAGAATGAAGCTGCTCAAGAAGCCAAAAGACTTAAGTCAGATGATGCTCCACCCAAGGTGACTTCTCCAGTCATTCCTGCTGAAGCAACTTCTGAAGTTGCTTCCTCTACTATCAAGGGTCAATCTGCTGAACCATCTTCCAATTCTCCTGAAGCACCTGATATATTAGCCCCCACTTCATCTGTGGCACCCGTGGTCAAAATAGAAGATTCTGAAGTTAAGGAAGCTGATCTCGCTGAAATAAAAACAAAAAGGTTATAAAGATGCTTCACAGGATGAATGCACTTCGTGTTCCAACTAAGTCTCCCTCTACCTCTTCAAGTCTTATCACAAGTGTTCAAGATGAAAATGCTCCCTCTGGGGAAATCTATAAACCTGGTAGGAGGACAAAGAGAATGGCCAAAAGATCTCCAGTAGATCTTGAAGCTGATAACTCAACTTTCATTATTGAGGGCTCTGCTGCTGATTTTCCTGATGGAAATTCAGATGAGGTGGTAGATTGGAAATTGAAGGATGATGAGATGAATGTCATTCATCGAAGGGACTCCACTTCAATGGAATTCACCTTTCTAAAGGAAATTCTACACTTGGTAGACAGGGCAGACTTACTTTCTCTGTTCACTCGTGTTACCACCTATTACTGCAACAAGGAACCACAAGGTTCTGGGATGTTCTTACCAGGAGATCTTCAAGTCCTGTTAAACTCTCATATTCCAAATAGCAAGGCACATTCCATTTGGGAGAACTCACATCGGTGGAAGGTTGCGTCCTGGAGATTCTATCCTCTCCCTCGTGTGCATGTGCTTGAGACTAAGGGTGGAATCACTGTCTGCATGTTTTCTGAAAGAAAGTATCCTTTGCCCAAAAGACTTATGGAAAAGATGCTGAGTCAGAAATTGGAAATTCCTCCAGATCCTGTGGGCAATGAAAGACAGTCTGCTTTAACATTGGTGGGTTTGATCAAGACTCAACTTCAACAACTGCAATAGGCCTCATCCTCATCCATATCAGGACACTTGGTACCCTCTGCATTACTTTGTTTTGTTGCTTTTTATTTGTGTTATGTATATCCCTGTCTTTTCCTGTGTTAATTTTTCAATTATTAGTTATTAAAAAAAAAAAAAAAAAAAAAAAAAAAAACTTACTTTTATGCAGGTTTGTTTGTTGTCCAATTCTGATGGTTTTTAACTCACCTGATGTACCTTGTGTATGTCAAAGAGTTGGCTAGTCCAAAGGGTACAACTTTGGTAAAGACACAACAAATCTGTTGATAGCTGTAATGGTTTGCTCAAAATCATAGGGTCTGCAACCACCCATGCTTAACTGCTGAGGGTTATATGGTCATCAATTCACCATGGTCTATTCCTTTTTGGAATCCAAGAATTGGCTAGCCCACATGTATATGGCATGTGGTAAAGGCAACTGAATCCATATTTGGTTCTCAATTCACCAATTCTAAGAATTGACTAGTCCTGAGCAAACGGCTACAGGTAAAGACAAGACAAATCCGTTTATATGGTTGCTGGTTTGCCAATAAATCAGATGGTTATCAATGTACCATAGTTTTCGAACTCAAACATGTGGCTACTCCAGTAGTAATGGCTATTGGTAAAGAGACATCAAACCCATTAATTTCAATGATTCACCTCTCACAGGAGTTAACACACCTGGAAGTGATGAGAATAGTATTGAACTTATATGTTTTGATGTACATGATGTCATATGTTGCTGCAAAGATCTGGTGTTTCACAGTTCAGTCATCATAGAGATGTTCTTCTTCTGAATCTTTGTTGCTGATCCTCAAGAACCTGGACTTTCATAGCTCAGAAGTGTTTAAGATATGGGGAGGATCTTGTTTGGAAATTTTGTCATAAGATGGTACAATCCTCAACAGTTTTAACGATCTATCAAGGAAACTGGAACTTAACCTAGTCAAATTCCAGTTTAGGGGAGGATTGTTGGGAATTAAGGTAAACTACTGATTCTGCCGAAGTATCTACCGAAGAGATTCTGCCGAAGAAGAATGGATTCTGCTGAAGTCATACTTCAGCAGAAGTGTTAAAGCAGAAATCGTGTTCCTGCTGAAAGTACGAATCCACGTACGAGAGATAAGCTCAGTATGGAGTAAAAGTCAGCGCCGTATTAAAGATAGGTTGGCGCCGTATTATGTATAGCTTACTCAGAATAAACAATATGATTAACAAAACAATATGATTAGTTGCATGCTTGTCTAGATGCATGCTTGGTCTATGTTTGTATTAGGAGCGTACATTGTAAACGCTCATTAGGGTTTCTTGCCTATAAAAGGAACCATAAGAGTTAGTAATAGATAAGCTTTTTCTCAAGTCTTTCAAGTTTTGTAATATATCCGAAACATAGAGTTTCCAAAAAAAAAAGATCCATAGAGGATCATAGAGTTCTTAGTTATTATAACTTGTGTTTACTTTCCGCTACAAAATACGAGTTGTAGAGATCTTCCATTAGTTTGCTTGTGATTACATAGGCAACACTAACGATCTCCGAGTGCTTAAGATATATCAAGGTCTGTGTTCAACAATATCAAAACTCTTTCTTGAGAAATTACTTGAGCGAGGACGGTAAGTAATTGAAAAGTTTTTTGAATTCATATAATCTTTGAAAGTGTACGAAATGCAAATAATTCATGAATGGATAAATGCATGCATCTATGAAATTATTCTTATGTTTAATTATTAAATCTCATTTTCGATTTATAATTAAAATAAGATAAATTTTAAGTATTCCTGAAAGCTAGTGGGAGTATTATGTTAAGTTTCTTAAATCTTATATGTTGTATAACATATAGTAAGTAACATTCCTTGTAAGCTAAATGTTAAGTCTTAGATTGGAATGAAACTTCACTTGTAAGATTTAAGAATTAAAACATACAACCTTGGAATATATGTTTATTATTAATAAACATGTGCAGTAAAATAAATGATTCTAATAAAACATGATATATCATTTGGGAAATTGATAAATATCTTTTGACAAGATAGAACGTGAATGAATTCTAAGGTTGACCTGTAGATTCATCATGTACATCATGTTGTGTATTAAAATTGTTGTATCATTCTTGAATAAGAAGTGATTTGACAACATTGATATCTAACTAAAAGTTATTAGATAACTTGTGTAATGAATATTTTCAAAAAAATTACATCCTCAGCCTGGAATTGCTCCTAGATTTTATGGATGAACAATATGTCAAATGTTGTGAAAATTGTCATCAGCTTTAAACTTGAAAGTTAGGAAAGCATCAAACATTACACAATAAGATATTAAAGTTTACGGAGTTTTAATGAGCACATTGTTGTTTGTATACAATGATGCTGGTTTAATTGAGATGACACTCAATACTAGTCATGGTAGGATTTCATCCTTGTTAATGGCCATGTGAACTAGTTATGCTACTAAGAGCGCAGTTGCATTATACATTAAAAGAATAAGAATACTTTAAACTTTAAATGTTTGAAAGTTTAAATTGTCATAAATTGGTGATAGAGGGTGTCACACACTTTATGAATTATTATGTGGATTGGTGAATGCACACATACAATGACTTCATTAATTGAATTCTTGAAATAAGTATTCTCAAAATTACGATAGATCAAGTTGGTTGATTTATGTCTTGTCAACAAGTATGATTGTCATTACTTGAGGCATAATTCATCAACTGGAATTTTCATGCATTGATCTATTTGGTATTTGGATAAAGGATGTTAAACAATTGTTATAATAAATCAAATACTTGGTATGTTTGATTTTATAATATATTGTATCCTATATTTGCATGTTTAATCCGTGAATAAATTTATTTATTCTAAATCGTCCGTTGTCGATTAATGATATGGGAGTATCATTAAACTAAGACAAATATGAGAGATATGGTAGAATATACTTGAAAGTATATTGATGAGAATGCATACCAATTTCAGATGATATTCAATGAATTGAATATAAAACTTATCCCAACTACATGATTTTATTTTGTGGATATTGTTATAAGTAAATTATGAATAGTTATCCTCAGACTTGAGATACCAGATAAGTGTCATGAATGTAGTGCACTTCTGTGGAACAACTTAACGCTATACGTAACTGGTAGTCATAAGGGTTGTTTCCTGAAGTGTTGCAAAGTTCGTGGGTTATTCTCGTAGTCAAGATAGAATTTGTTCCTTCAAATTTATTTGAAGTTTAATACTGCTGGGCCCCTCGTAGGGTTGACAAGATGTTTGCGTGGCCACGCCCAAAGTTCTCCCCTGAATATGTTCAGAAGATTTGGTAATCTTGCTCAATCTCTTATAACGAGAAACAGAATAGTTGGATAAAGAATGACTTAATTCCATATCTTTATTTAATATGGTATTAGAAACAAAAGGATAATAATAATGAGAAATCATTAAAAGGTTTTCCAGGAGCCTTGCTCGAGTTGTACTAGAGGCATCGAAGTGTTGCTAGACGCTAACCGAATATGATCACTCTATTAAGATATATCCAAGTGGGAGCTGTTGGTTTTATGGATATAAATTAGTAGACGTAAGTTAGGATCGAACTCGAGACTATGGGATTGCACACTTTACGTATGGGAATTTAAAGTTAATAATTAAATATAAATGTTATATTTATTTATTTATTAAACGAAATAACTAACAGACGTTAAGTAATTAATGTAATGGACTAACGGTCGTTAAATGTTTATAGAAAAGGATTAAATTGCAAAAGTTGGGAAGGTTCCGGAATCCCTTTAGGGAGTCCAAACCGATCGGCCAAGGGGAAGAAACAAGGAAAGAAAAACCAACTTGTTCACCAAGTTTAGTTGGGTATATAAACAAGGCTAGGGGTTTTATTTTTCCATATCTCTTGTGCTCATTAGCTAAACCCTAAAAATTGTTTTGTGTGTGTTTTCTTGTCCAAACCGATCGTACATCATTCATTGGTGTCGATCCATTACTTTTCCACAAACCAAGTTATTTTGTTTGATAAAACTAGCATTACTTTAATTCGGTTTAGTACGTGTGTACAAGAACATAGTAATAACATACTTTTGTTATTATCTTGGATTGAATTACAAAACGGTAAGGGGTAATTCACATAATCCTATAAACCCTAATTAGGGTTCATCCCAATTGCTAGTTTGTGGAATTGATTCTTGTTCGGCTAGAATCAAGAAAAGGTACGCATATTCTTCTTATGTTAATTAATTATTCGTTAATAAATCTTATACGCTTCCGCTTGAATACTTTGATGTTTTGTAGTTATTTATTTGAATGTCATGTTATATAATTCCAAGACGTCTCGTGTGAGGAAATTTTTCTAGAGCCAACAATGGTGTCACTCGTGAGAGAGAAGATGATGCGACAATAATATATAAAGTTGTTTGATGAGTATTCTGTGGCGTAGTACTGCCGAGCAGCAAACAAACCAAACGCGCCTTTTTGCGTAATTTTTAAAGTTCTGTGCGTGCATATTGTGCATATTAGGTGTAATCTTAGAATAAGAATTGATGAAACAAGAGATTAATTTTCTAACAAAACAACAAGAAACATGACTCTTAATGACTGCCACCCCCTTCTAATGATAAGAGAAAGTTAAACAATGATTGAATATTGTAGCTCCTATATTATGATGAGGCTATAAAAGGTTAATAATGTCAATGTGATGCCTTTTAGAGAAAAATTAAGTGACCACCCCTACGCAATGTTGAAACGTCAAAGTGATCTCCCTGGCTTGACTAGTAATATGCCATTAAGTTAGATAAATAAAATAGCGTCCCCATGTTAAAATATTTCTACGTAAACTCAAAATAGCGTTGTAGAATGAGTCTATCAAAGAAAACTTAAACACGTGAACGATTAAATATTTTTATTTTAGTGATTGACTGATTGTATATATAAAATGTATGCCGTTAAAAAGTAAACATCAATTTAAAATATTTATTTTTCTTTGCGGTTTCTTGTTTGTTTCTTGAAATGGCATTTTATTAAGCAAAAAGTAGCAAGATGTTAGTTGAAAAAGGGATTACAAAGAATTGTTACAAGCTGAATTTGGGACTTTTGGTTATAAACCCTTTTAATCCAATTTGGATTGATCTTGATCCTATCCTTATGTAAAACCTAAGAGAGTGAAAGTAATTTGATTTCCTCTTCTAGCACAATCTTTTCGTGACGGTTTCATGTCAAAACAAAGCGGGTCTCGATATATGCAAATCACCCATGTTGTGGTTTGAATAACCGCGTCCAAGCAAATCTTTTTAGTTGCGCTTATATATTTTGAACCACTCCAAGCTAATGGTCGGGAGTGTTTTCAGGTACTATTATTCAGCAGCTACCTTACAAACAGCACATCGAACCGAATGAACATCCATGCCTATTCATCCAAGTTACTTCAAGTAGGCAATCGTTGTTCGATAACCTACAAGTGTGAATATTAACCTTAATAGGGATGGAATCATTCCACCTGATTTTATAACCGATACACTGAGAATGCAACCATCAATTTTCTCATGGTACATATATACGCGAAATTTGTGTGGATGTTTCAAGGGAGCAAATTCAAGAATTATAATATCATAGAAATACTGTTGAGCAACAATCGATTAAACATTTTTATGCTGTTCATTTAACTAAACACATTGTCATAATAATATACATTTAGTTGTTAAGAAAAAGTAGAAGTTTTATTGTTACAACCTTAGTTAAATTAATTAACAAATGATGATTTGACCATTTGAAATCCTTATTCGATAAATAATGATTAAAGTTTGTTAAATCAAATTTAGCTTGTACTTTTTCTAAAAACTCTTGAGACCATTTAATTTATTTGTTGGCAAGCGAAGTTAATCTATAGAGTTAAAGTAAAAAAAGGACATGTTTCTCGTTGGGGGTTAGATCATTTCTGTGATACTTTCACGAATTCAATCACATTAAATAACATCAACAAACTAAGACACTCTAGTTTAAGTTTTTGATGCTTAATTTCAACATGAATTTTTGGCGTTTATACGCATTTAAATCATTTTGACCATTGATCAAAAACGAAATTTTCAAATAGGAGTATTTAAAACTAGGGGTGAGCAAAACAAACCGAAAAAACCAAAACCGAACCGAAAAGACCGACCGAAACTAATAACTAGGGGTGGAAACGAGCTGAGCCGAGCCCTAGCCTGCCAGAGCTCGAGCTCGGCTCGTTTCGAGCTTTAAATTTTAAGCTCGAGCTCGGCTCGAGGTGTGTTATATAGGCTCGGGCTCGGCTCGAGCTCGGCTCATTTATACGATTTGAAAATGAAAAGTTAAAGCTTGGCTCGAGCTCGAGCTCGGCTCGTAATATATCTTTTTTGAGCTCGTTTAAAAGCTCGAGCTAGACTCGTATAAAAATATTTAACACTTAAAATATCATAATATAGTTTAGGATCGTTTAGGCTCGCGAGCCCTAACGAGCTTTGTATATAAAGCTCGAGCTCGAGCTCGATTAATAAATGAGCTGCAACCTAGGCTTGAGCTCGTTTAGGCTCGGCTCGTTCGAGCTTTTTACCGATCCGATCCTGAGTTTTTCACGAGCGGCTCGGTTCATTTCCACCTTACTAAAAACCGATGGTTCGGTTTTTACTTTTTCAGAAACCGAACCGGTTTTATTATATAATAATATCTAATTAATATAATATAATTAAATAACTAAATAAATCAAATTTATAAATTTATATTCATTTTTTGAGTGAATTTATTATATATTTATCTTAACGTTTATATTTATATGTGTGATTGTCGTGTTGCGTGTTTTGTGTCAGTAAGTATTCGATAATGATTATACTACGTGTATGTTCACTTGTATGTGTATGTCTCATTTATATGTTTGTAATTGTAGAATTATGCAATAGATATTATTATGCTTAGATTGAAAAAAAGTAAAGAAGAATAACTAATTTTGTACGTAAAACAAGTTTGTTGGTATAACTTGGCCATACTCAAATATTAACGGTTCGAAACCGAAAAAACCGAAAAACCGAACCGCAACCGATAACAAACCGAAAAAACCGAACCGCCAAAAACCGAATGGTTTCGATTTTGGGTTCTAAAAAACCGAACATTGTGGTTCGGTTTCGGTTTTAGCCAAAACCTAACCCATCGAACCGTGCACACCCCTATTTAAAACCATCTTTAACCATGACTTCCATTAAAAAAATGTTGGAGGATGCCCCAACTATCAAAAGATGATATATTTAAGATGTAGTATATATGTTGAAGGAAAAAAATATAACCAAAGTTACCAAAAAAAAAAAAAAAAAAAAAAAGTCCACAGTTCACATGCCAATGTAAAAAGAAATACAAATCCCTGAGTTTTGCAGGAAGCTAGCATAAGATTCGGTGCAAAAGCATAATTTCACAAACCAGAATTAAATAATTGATTAATTATTTTATGCTTAAAGAAATACAGAATATATGTTGTTTCAAGAATTGAAGATGCAATGTTTTTAGTAAGATTCTAGTCAGATTATTAATCTGGATGCATTAGTATCTTTAGTTCCTTTATAAAGATGAATTTCTGATACACTCATGTTGTAAAAACAAAAATAAGAAAATCTTCTTGTGCAAAATGCTATAACCAGAAACGCTAACCGGTCTGCTTGCCATGGCTCAAAGACAACAAAAATCTTAATAAAGTTTGATGAGTTATCAAACATCTAACATTGAACATTGCACTTTAGAAGCTAAATTTAACCCACGTGACTTGATCCAAGGGATCAGATTAGCCAAGGAGATACAAAATGTTTTTAGGCCTATACGTACGTAGGCATGATTGGCATTTTTGGAGCCCCTTACGCTAACTCGATAGGGTATGGAGAGGGGGACAAATACTCCGTGACGGTTACTATACGTTAACGCTACGTAGTTGTTTTGGTTTGACAAAGGAATCGGATTTGTGAAAACTTTGTCAATCCAATTCAATGAGAATGTTTTCACATTTAATCACTGTCATTTTTATGATACTTTTCTCGTTTGTGAACTCAAATAAGAAGGGGCCCCTACTGAAGTTTAGAAAAGTAACGTTAAACAGCGCCGTGAGGGGTAACGTAATGGAAATGATAAAGAGATTCGTAGAGCTAGGTTGGTTGAATTTACCGAAGAGACTTGAATTATCCAGAGACGGATTGACAGCGGCTTAAAGATAAGAGTAATGTTGTTGCTTGATCAATCACTAATCCGCTAGCTAACGTGGATTCATCCTGAAAGCAATCCTCATATGGGAATTTAATGTAGTTTTGGGACACAAACAATGTCAATATTTGATTGTAATTAATCAAATAATTTTGCTATATTATTTGTAGAGCCAGAAAACAATGTGCTTTATATATGCCAGAGTTTTAAGTCAGGTTACTTCATTGTGAAACTTCATTATCTAAAATACATTCTGTTAAAACAGAATTGTACCAAAAAATGAGGCTGCCACCTTAAAAAAATTTCATTTATGTTTCACTATCTAATGTGAATACCAAGTTAGCTAATTAGAAATTGTTGCTAAGGTTAAACTAAAAAACAAGGAATGTGCACATTTAGTTCTTCATCTGCTCTAAAAAACTCTAAACGTGATTAACTTTCTGATGTGAAATTAACTTTCAGATGCTAAGAGTAATTGAGATATATTAGTCCAATTATTTTATATCTCAAAAAATATTTAAAACAATATAACTAAAAATATAAACTTTGCAAAATTAAATCTCGCATCTATAGTTAGGTCTAAAACTTTTCTTTTTACATACAGAGATTTGATTGTTAAACATATATTTATGTACTTAGGTCATAAAAAATATAATAATTACATGAAATGTACTATAGTTTCTAACTTATCAAACATCAAAATTGTAGTATGCATAAAATATTATATTAAAATTCAAATCACTCCCATCAGTTGATCAATTAAAAATACTGTAACTTGTATATGAAAAGTTTTACCAAGGAAATAGTCAAGTGTTTTGTAACAGGTCAAATAGATGAAAATGTCAATGTGTTCATAAAACAATTACCTTATATTTGTCCCGTTCAAAAGACAAAACCTAGCTTGTATTTGTTTCAATTCGGTTTAATTAACTAAGGATGAATTAATGGTCAGTTGGAGAGCCGAATTAACTTGGATAAGTAAAAACTAATAGAGATTCTAACACTTTTTCAAGTGTGTGTACATTATGTATCTTCATCCTAGCTCCTTGCTAATTAAGTTACATTTTACAATATAAAGGCCGCTAAAAACATACTCGGTAATATATTACTCCGTATTCATACTTATGTACATCCAAATGAGTTATAAACGTATGAGGTTAATTCTATTCAGACTCGGCCATCAGCCCATCACAAATAACCTAAACAGGAATGTCCCATCCGTTTACCGGCCCGTACTTTGTATGTACATAAGTATAGAAACGTCGAGCTTTTATTAGTTTCCTCATTGTATACAATATGTTCACTTTTTGTAAGAACTGAGACACATTTCCATTCATAACTATTAATCTGTTATTGGATTTATAAGTGAATTTATAATCATTTGACTTGGTGTTCTTGGAGAAGGTTTATTAGAAGGAAACTTGGGTGAAGAGGGGAGGTTCTTTTTAGTATTTTACTATACCACACAACTAATAATTAACCAGATACTATTGAGGTTTGTGACTTTGTATTATGTAAAATAAAAAAATCTGTAAATATATATGATATGATTAGTTGATGAATTTAAATTATTAAACCATCATTATTATAACCCTAATCCTATATATTGACTTGTGTTACCTTTCTACTATCACATTAAATAAATATTTCTTATCTGACCTTCATCAGAACAAGTCTCTCACTCAATATATATTGCCAACTTGCTAACTCACCAAACAAAATTGTCCTTTAACAGCACACACACACACAAACAAATCAGAGAGATCTAGACAGAGAGATTTCTTGTGCAAAAGGCCAATTTCTAAGTGAGATACAAACAATCAGAAGAAAACATGGGTAGGGCTCCATGTTGTGACAAAGATAATGTTAAAAGAGGGCCATGGTCTCCTGAAGAAGATGCAAAACTTAAGGGCTTTATTGACAAATATGGTACTGGTGGTAACTGGATTGCTCTTCCTCACAAAGCTGGTAAATACAAGAAAACATATTAGGGTTTTTCTTTCTGTTCTTGCTCTTGTTTTTCATTTTTGTGTGATGAATGATTTTTTTTCAGGTTTGAAAAGATGTGGAAAGAGCTGCAGATTGAGATGGTTAAACTATCTTAGGCCCAATATTAAACATGGTGAATTCACTGATGATGAAGATAGGATCATTTGTAGCTTGTATGCTAGCATTGGTAGCAGGTATACATCACTTAATTATATCTCTTCATATCATCAAATCTTGGATCTCTACTTTTGCCAAATTTGACTTTCATATCATCAATAAATATTTTACAAAAAGATTCTATAAATGTTAGAATTATGGAAGCATGCATGCCAGTTCATTTGTATATAATTTTTCTTTTTAAAAATGTTATGATATGAAATGTTTTGAATTATGCATATGCAGATGGTCAATAATAGCAGCTCAGCTACCAGGAAGAACTGATAATGATATCAAGAATTACTGGAACACCAAGCTCAAGAAGAAGCTTTTGGCTATGCTTCCTCCATCTTTTCATAAAAGGCCTTCTTTTTTTCCATCTTTACCACTTCAATCAACACCTCTATACACACCAAACCACTTCTTGACAAATAACACTTCACCTTTTTATGGCTACAATACCACTAACTTTATGAACATGAACATGAACATGAGCAATCAAGACCATATGAATATTACACAGTTTCAACCACCACAGCCACAAGATCCAAACTCCTTGGTTGGCTTGATCACTAACAACATTGACAACAATGATAATAGTTTCTATTTAGGGTTTCAGGACACCCATCCAATGGAGTACAACTACCCTACATCAGATGTGAAAGAAGCCATGCTTATGTTTGGAAACTATAATAAAGATCATCATGAAGTGAGTACAACTGGCTCTTCATCTGAAGGTGGTAGTTGTTTGAGTCAACTCAGCTTTGGAAATTATGATAATAAGCAGCAGCATATCAAGCAAGAAGACCAATTTGGCCTTCAGGGTACTTTTGGAGATCAAAACCAAAGTTTCATCATTAACAACATGAGCTACACTGATCAAAAACCAAAAGGGTATAGCTTAAAGAATAATTTTGAAAGCTTGTTGCAAAGTGATCTTGAAGAAGTGAAGCAACTTATTGGTAATAACACAAACAGTACTAATAGCAGCTACTTGTTGAATGATGATGATGAATACAAGACAACACATGATGATCATAAGGAGATATGCTATCATTACTGATCATGGATAATTGGATATGATGATGATACATTTGTAATTAAGGAAGAATACAGATGAAAGACTTCAAGACAGTTTCTTGGGGTTTGTGTTGATTGTAGTGGAAATCTATGTAAAAAATCACACCAATTTTTTCTTTGTTTTTAATATCTTTCTGTGTGACAGTATATGTACTAGCATTTCTTTTTGTGCATTTGTTATTGGGTTTATTATAAATTGTACTACTATTCTGTCAGTAACTAACCCCACTCCCTCCTTAGGTTCAATACTCAAGTGCCCAAAATATGTTATAGGCTTCTAGTTTGCTAAGTTTTAAGTTTTTCTAATAATTTTTCCATATTTCTAGTGCCTGAATTGTACTAATATTATGCTTGCAACTATATATAACTTATATATTCAATAAAGCTTTTAGTTTTTAACTTTTCTGATCATTTTAGTTGATTCCATATGGCCATTTTCTCATGTGCTCATGTGATTCATCTAGCGAAGTACGTTTGATAGATGCTAGAATACAAATAACGAATTCTTTAAAAATTACAAATGATAACTAAAACCTATCAAGCTTAGCTTGAAATCTGCAAGTGTCATGCAATATAGTGTAAAATCTCGCTAGTCTGCACCCCTGGTATACTCTCAAGTTGATCCGTAAGCTTTATACATTAAAACAATCTTAGATAGGTTAAGATTTATATATATAAAGTTCTTTTTTGTTATTAGTCAATAACGACGCTTCAATATGATTGTATATTAACTACACATACAGTCATCCTGTCTTTTTATATAATTTACCCTTTATATGTTCTTCGCGAGAACTTGAAGAAAACACGCACGCAACTAGATAGTTACCATGGAACTGAATTGAACATTAGTACTCACAAGAGTTTTTTTTAGTTCGCTACTTAGAAGAGTATTTTTGGAAAAGTATGATGCTTTTTAATGGTATTACCCCTTCGATTATATATATGGTTGACCTATAAATCAAAAGTTTGTCTTGGACAAGTACGCGCGTATAGCATGTTTAGGTCATGGATCACATTATCACCTAAGGGGACTCATATATATGTTAAGCCATTTGCAAGCAACCTTGACAAAGTTTAAATCCATCTTGTGTCAAGCAATATTGTCATCAAGCGTATAGTTAGAGGGTGTTTGGATTCGCTTATTTGATGGGATTGTGAGTTTATCTAAAATTTGATAAGCTTATTAGTTCCAAATTAGTGGCGAGGCCAACGGAATAGACTCGTAGAATGGTTGAGGCAAATAGAGCTTTTGCCCATTTTCGTTAATCCATGAACATGACTCATCGATCTTATATCAACCTAGCTACCCATCTTTGAATTTGCTAGCCATGTCCGAGTTTCTCAAACTTTCATTTAATCGGTGTAGCATGCATGGTGCTCATTACAAATAATTTTTACCGTTATATTATACGAGTATAACTTAGAAATTTGACATACTATTTGAACATTTTCATCTTGTAAATAGAACTTTTTGCGTTGATTTATCATATTGATTGATTAAATATGATTTCATTGTTAAAATGTCATCTTCATGATCTTGCACGGGTCAAAGGTTGATATGTTGTTTTAAAAATAATGTATGTAAAAAAAAAAGCATAATGTCAATTTGAAAAAGTCATGCATATATACAAACACTCCATGTTAATATAGAAATAGATGTTGACAGAAAAATAATGAATTGGATGTGGTGGCAGGAAGAGGTTTGAAAACAACAACAATCAACTATGGGCTAATATTATAATCTCATTAAACCATTATAGGCCAAATTTAATAACTATACTTTCAAACTTGTTTATTTGCATGGATATTATTTATGTTGTATTTTAAATGCAATTTCGAAGAGATTTTTCTAGAGGAAAACGTATATTTAAAGAATCGATCTACATGCAGAAATGATTATCATAGTTTAGATTCCGTTGTCATCTCAACAACAATTACACGTCTGTATGAGAAATTGATTTTTTAAATTGATGAACCATTAAAAAAGCTGTAAATTCAATGAGGATAGTATCAAAGCATATTAACAATATTCGTTGAATAAGAAACAAGTAATAGTTCTGCCTGTAGCAAATCGAGCAAGAAATTAGCATGTACAACGACTAAACTTCTTCCTTTTTGGTAGTGCGTTACAGCTTGTCGGTTTCGGTAAATGACTGAAATTTCAGTAAAACCTAGCGATATATGGAGAAGCTAAAACAAGTAAACATTTTTTAAATGAACCAACATGTTAAGAAAAAGTAATCTGTGACAGTTTGACAAACTAGTGCATGTCTTTGGTACCTGTCAAACCGAAGGTTGTAACAGTATTTAAGTGCACAACAACTATAAAATCTATTAATTATCAATGTATTAATAGGACGAATGTTGAATATAAAACAAGCTGCTTGGTGTTTAGTGTTCTAAATAGTACAGACTTGTGCATCTCATGCGATTATATAATTGACAAGAAAACAACTATATGAGTCTATCACGCTTAAGGTGAATGGGTTCCACACCTTCATATGATTGCACTTCTCAATTTGGTTCCCGAAGTTTAATCTGAGTAGGGTCCAAGAAACTAGAGTTGACTTGGTTAAGCATGGTTTGTCTTTAACCCTAATTCAATTGATTCCATATCAATAAGTTATTGCTATTTGATATTGTTTATTCCATACACAAAAATAAATAATTAGAACTTTAACAAGAGGACTTTTGGCAAGACAAAGAGGAGGAGAAAGAGAAAAGAAAACCCTTGGTTAGAAAAAAAATTAAATTATAAAATTATGTTACTTAGATCATTTTCAGCAGTCGCACTATTTTACCTTTCATTTCAACATCATATCAGATTTCTTTCTCTCTCTCTCTCTTCATTTCCTTTCACTTTTCACTTCCAATAGTTATCACTATATCACCCTTTATTAAAATACTCATTTTTATACAAGCATACCCCACTAAATACTCACACACACTTACAAACCAAATTATTAATAATATAAAGAGTAAATTACACCGTTCGTCCTTGTGGTATGCGTTGACCGACAAGTTTCGTCCTTTGACAAAAAAAAATGCATCATCCGTCCCTAAATGAGAAACGTTATCTACCGTTGGTCCCTTCTTCTAACGGACCTCACTTACGTCCGTTAAATCACTCTACTTGATACACAAATAAGGGTATAATGGTAAATTTACTATATTCTTTTTCTTTTATTTTTTAAACACAAACAAATAAAAAACCTCGCCACCACCTACCATTTTCTTCTTTCTTCTTTGTTAAACCATAACCACCATCTATCATCTTCATATTCATCCACCACCACCACCATTCTCACCACCTCCAACCGCTTTCACAAACCTTAATTATCATATTCATTAGAAATTTTTGCCAAAAATTTCAAGAAACCCACCACTAAATACATAAACTCAAAGCTATAAAAAAAATCTCAATTCCCTTTAATTACCAACTACACATACTCTCACCCATCATGATTTCCTGCTACTTTCAACATCTAACAACTCCAATCAACCAACAAAAAAAAGATCTCAGTTCGAAAAGAAAAAGAAACTATTATAGATTATTAACAGATTTGACCTCATCATCAAACTTCACAAATTTAGAAGCTCGAATACAAAACCCATCATAAAAACACGAGTCAAACCAAAACACGCATAAAAAGTCAAGAAACTGTAACTAAAACCAATCAGTACCTACCGGTTTCAAAAACCAACTAGATCCAAAAGTTAATTCTTTTTCAAGATTACAAATCGAAAACTAAACAATGTTATTATGATTCGTTTCGAAAAGAAAAACTAAAAGGGGTTCTTGTGTAGTTTCATTTTGGAAGAAATACAAGAAAAGTTGGTTTGTAATTCGTGTGGAAGAAAGCAACGCATTTCTTTGTGGTTGTTTTAGAAAGAAGAAAAGAAACAAGAGTGGTTTGTTGTGGTTGATAGTGAGAAAAACAAGAAACACTGTATCTTCTTATCATCTTGTCATCTTAAGATTTGTGTGGTGTTTGTGTCATTTTTTTTTGGTTATGGGTATATGTATATATATCAATAAATAAAAGTAAATATATTGTTATATAGATATTTTTTTAAGATACTTGGGTAAGAATTATTGTAATGGAAATGATAATGATTATGGTAGTGGAAGAAAAATGGGGAAGAAGAAAAAGTCAAGAAAGAGAAAAATTGATGAAGAAATAGAAATCTTTGTTTATGGCTGTGTAGGGATAAAGACAAAAAAATTACTGAAAATTACTATTATACCCTCGGTTGGGTTGACTTAACGGGCGTTAGTGAGGGCCGTTAAAAGGAGGGACCAACGATAGATAACGTTTCGCATTTAGGGACGGATGGTGCAATTTTTTTTGTCAAAGGACGAAACTTGTCGGTCAACGCATACCACAAGGACGAACGTTGTAATTTACTCTAATATAAACATTGAAAAGAGACCCACTTGTACACAATCATATAAGATGACCTGCTCACCTTTAGTTCCTTCTTTTTGGCCTCCTCACACAACTCACCACACACTCCCAACAAGCTCACGTTGTCTCACTCCCTCTCACGATGCCTCACCAAGCATTGATGGGAGTAGTATTAGAGTAGAAATTGTGCACTCAGAATATAATATAGCAGTACTATAATACAATACATAGACTACGATAATGTGATTTACTTGATGCAAGGACGAAATCAAGATGGGTCTCGGGATTCACATGACATCCATAGAATTTTATAGTGTAGGATGTTATCTTTTTATGTAAACAATTTGATACTTTTAGATGCATTTTATTTATAAAAGTTATGTTTGTAGTCTTGTTTAGTTTCTCATAAATGTATTTGGTCAAGTTCTACTTGTGTCCCTAACTTGATGGTTAACATGTATTGTAACACTAACTTATCTCTTGTATGTGTTAGATTAATAGTATTAACCTATATTAACGTATAACCGGCCTACTAGCCTATAGTTAGCTTCTAAGGTTTTGCAATTTGTTTCTTGTATAAATACACTATGTATGCTTCTCTTTTATTTATCAGTTCATTAAGATATGTTGAAATATGTTTGGTTTCTACATGGTATCAGAGCTTCAAAGTTGTTGATTATGCGGATCGAACTTTGTCTTTGGTAACCGGTTAGTTTGATTTGTTTATGCTTCTTCTATTTGATCTTGTTTAGAGTTTCTTGTATTGGAATCTGTTTTTTACTCGTTATTTGTCTGTCATATGCTTCCACGATTTGTTATTAAGGTTTGTTTTTCTTTGCTTGTTTTGCTGCTCGTATTAGGATTTAGTATTTGATTGTTGGTTAATTGTTATCATGGTTTCTTGTAAAGATGATTCGTTGCAATCAATTAGTGTTCATTTAAATAGTAAAAATTATTTGTATTGGGGCTAGGTTATGAAATAAAATTGCGCGGAAAGTCTATGTGTGGTTATGTATCGGGTACTAAGACAAAACCTGTTGATGGATTATTGGTTGAAAATGTTGTTAGGAATGAAAAGTTGATAATTTTGAGATTATAACATAATTAATAATTCTATAACGCCACCTATAGTTGCTCAATTGGCATAATATGATACCACTTAGGCAGTGTGGGACCATCTTGCTAGATTGTACAAATAGTCTAACTTTTTCAAGCAATATCAGCTTACACTACTACAAAAAAGCTCATGAAGACCGGTTAGAATGGCTCATGGAAAGTGGTTTTGGAACCACTCTCTGTGAGGGGGTATCTCTATGATCAAAACATAAAGAAACCGGTTCCGTAACCGGTCTTTAATAGGAGCATCAAAACCGGTTCTCTATTAAGAAAACGTCTCTATTATAGAGTAAAAGGGTACCATTTTTTATAGCAGAACCGGTCTTTTTAACAATTTCTTTATAAAAAAAATGATTTTACATATTTCATAAATTGTCAGATTTTCATAAATTCCAGAACCTGCAACTATATTAATGCGGAAAGTCTTAACTATTGCTAATATCACAAACTACAAACATGTTTTCTATCAATGTACTTATATATACATAATAACATAAACAAACACATATGCTAACACGTGGTTTATTTTCTAAGAAATATATTCCATTCTCTAGTTTGCTTCCCTCCTATACCAGCTCTTTATCTTCCATTTCAATTTCAGCACCACTACTCTGTGAACGAGTTCCATCTCTTTTAGGGTAGCTTTCATTTAGATCATCCAAGTGTGCGAACTTGCTAAGTATTACCATAATTTCCAAAAGCCATGAAGCTATACTTCAACCTGTTTATAAACAAGTTTTAGTTAAAATGTATATTTAAATAGCCTAATATGACCCACACTTAACATCAAAATATAACAAACACACATACAATTGATGTTGCGGCGACCTTTATATAGATGAAGAACCAAATATACGGTCTAATTAACTATTTAGTGAATACAAATAATGAGAGTGACAATATGCATCTATGTAACTAGCTTATTTTTCATAGTGACATATGTGCAAATAGCATGTGAAATGAAAGTAAACCAGATTTTGTAAGTTTTTTATGTGAAATGAAAGTAAACCAGACCAACACTACTATGGTTATATATTTATATAATTATATGTTTTCTTTAGACATTAAGAAAAATTATAAAAAGCAAGCATGTGACTTTGTACGGATAAAGCTAACGGAATCTAAACATACTACATGGACCATATAACTTGATGCATTTTTTGTTACAAACTTCACCAATGTTACTGAAGGCAAAAAAATTTAACTTTTTGTATTATCTTACTTGGTAGGTTCATGTCTTACTGAGATCAAACTTCAGTCACTTGAGTAAACCGGAAAGTTTGCTGCAACAAAGACAGACAAAAATTAATGTCGTACTAAATATAATGAAAAACAGACAACTTGAATGCGTACATTCGTCGAAATAAGTTAACAACAGATGACAAGCCAATTGTCATGGTTTAATTAACATTCAACTACCTACCATCATGTATGATACATAAAATCTGATGTGGCACCGTATAAATATACACGAATATTAAAACGTTATGCTACTTATACCGATAGGTTGTTAAAATAACAAATTGACTACTCAAACACCAACAATATCACAATAAGGTGGAAGCCTAGAAAGTTTTTAAAAGATACTCCAACTATGTTTCCTATAACAGCAATGAGTCTCAAGTCTCAATAACTCAATAAGAACCAATTATTGCTTACTTGGGTTTTACTAACCAATTGTATATGTTTGTCCATAATCAAAATGATGATTTTTTAACAAATAAAATATACTTCTACGCTTCACAGATTCTAGAGTCAAGTCAAAGTGAACATGCAATTTACTTTCAAATTTGTAGACCAAGGCAAACCAAAGCTTTGATTTTAACGATATGTTTTAATCTTTAACAGTGCGTACAATAGAAACCCATCAATTTCAGTAGCCACTAATGGATCCTGAATACAATATTTCACGATTAAAGCGAACACGCTAACACAAGTTTTAAAATTAAGATCAAGAATTTACAATGAAACCAACACAAATTCAAAACCAAATATTATATATTTAACCACAAACTGCATCAAAATTCAGAACCTAATATTGACCATTTGCGAAAAGTAGCCTACCATTGTTGTAGATTCGAGAAACCTAATAAATGAGGATTAAAAGCGGTTAAGAAAATACTGGTGAACAATTGAAGGGTTTGTGGTTTGATTAGTGTAGCCGAGAATTATCGATAGTGAACAGTTGGAAGGAGTCGGCCAATTTTAGGGGATTGTGGGCGGAGAAAGTTTGGGGGGATCTAAAAACTGAGAGGGAAGTGAAAATTTCATCACGTATCACTTTTTTTTAATTAGAGAAAGCAAATTAAAATGTTTATAAGAAAATATTCACTATAAATTAACCATATACGTAATTTATTTTAATTTTATGTTAACAAAATGTGTAGTTTTAAATTATTTTTTCAAGTAATTTAATACGGAGTATTTTAATCGGATCTTTGCATTTTAGGTTCGCACAAAAATAGAGCAATTCTGTAAACTGGACTCCAAAACTGGATCGAGGAAACAAAGTCTATTTGATTATGTTTTAAAGAGTTGTTTTTTAAAAACAAAACAGTTTTCATGTGTTTCAGATAATAGACACCGGGTTTTCCCTAAAAACCGGTTTCTGTTCATTCCATTTCGGCTTTTTTTTAGTTTGGAGACTGTTTTTTTTATAACGGGTCTCTATTCGGAGGTGTTTATAGCCTTTTTTGTAATAGTGTTAAGACGGATATTCATGCACTTCAGCGGAATGATATGAGCATCCAAGATTTTTATTCGTTTATGCTTGCTTTATGGGATCAATTGGCACCGACAGAACCGATGAAATTGAGCAGTTTTGCGCCTTATATTACTAGTAGAGGCTTGCAGCGTTTTGTTTAGTTCCTTATGGCATTACGCCATGAATTTGAAGAACTGAAAGACTCGACCTAGTCTCCATCGTGATCATTTACCATATGTTTATTGCTAGTAAACTGCTTGTAGAAACGATTCGTTTGAAGGCTCAGGATGATAAGAAGATTGTTGGTCCTTCTATTTTTGCCTATTCACATCGTATCACGACATCCAGTTGCACTCAAAATAGGCCTAATTCCAAAGTCTCTATTGATGAGTGTGCCCATTACAAATATAAAGGTCATTGAAAGTCTCAATGTCCTAATATCCTAAAGGCAAAGCAGCAGCCACATCAACCACTACAAAATCGGCCACCACAACAGCAATGTGTAGGAACTTTTGTGTGCGCATGGTACAATACATAACTAATAATATTGATTATGTCATAGACCTACGGGGTCACACATTGACACAAATAAGAAACCAAATACAATATATACATGTAGTATGTATATTATCACAAGTAAACTTTTACGGCACATGTTTTCGATTAATTAAGTAACGAGTTTAACACGTCCAAAACGGAAGAAAGGAAAATCAAATTGGTTGATTTTTTTTTGTCATTAAGGAAATTCCTTATGACTAGCTAATGACATAATGGTGAATGATGGTGTTATGGTTATATAATCAAATCATAATCAACTTATGAACTAGTCATGTGATGTTCTTTCCTTCCCTAGCTCTTGTGTGTTTTGGCCTAACCAAAACCACCACCACAACCATCTGTGGTGGTCTAGTGGTGTGTCTCTCTTGTTTTGTTGCTTTGTGTTGAATAGTAATGATGCAGGTTTTACTGACCAGGTTTTAATATTTATAATGTCTCGTTATACCTATGGTCTACCCTAATGCACTAACGGGCAGTGTACCCGGTCGCGTGTAGTGTAGTATTTGGTAAAAACGAGGTCGTCCCAAGAGCTATGTGTGTTGGATTATTACTAAGTCTAGGTGTCACAGATTTTAATATGATTTCGATTAGGAATTAACTAATTAAAGCAGATAAAAGGCAAAGGTGTAATCAATAGGGGAGAGTGGTGCTAACCTAGTTAATCATCCTAGCCAGTAATGTCTACGTCTAATTACTTCCAATTACTTCAGGTGTGGTCAAAGTCGAGAGGACAACATTTGGTCAATTTGCCCAAACATATCAGCAAAGATGCCACCACTGGAGAAGTCAGGTGTCCCCTCATAAGTCCAGTTGTTCCTGGTCCCCTAAGCCGAGTCATTAAGTACCGCTACATGCTAGACTTATAATAGTGAGTGCCCGGGTGTTAGCAACTTAAACACTCACCCCCTAATTCTTAAGTTCATCCAAACGGTAGTTGATCAGTTGGTCAAATCGCACAAGTAGAAAGGGTCGTCAGTTGGTCATATCTTACTCTTCCCGTCTCAGTCTACTCACTTAGGGTCAGTTGGTCATATCTCCTAAGCAACTAGCCTCTACCGCCATTCAAAACTACCGAAACAAGGGTAGCTACCAATAAACTATGCATGCATACACTTAGAAATAATTATACGGAAGTAATGTAAACGCAAACAAAACAATTAAGGAATCATAACTAGGCCAACACCAAGAGGTGCTTAGCCGCTCATATTAACCATACAAATCAATTCAGTATTTAATGTTACGAAATACATGAATCGAAAGTAAAGAAAAGATAAAATGCTAATGCTTATCGTAAGGGAGTGATTTCTCCCTTGGAGACAGCTCCGTATGCTCCTCTAGACCTGCCTTTGGCTTCTTCTCACGTTCTTTGGTTGTGGTGTGTGAAATGGGATGCTTTGAAATGCTGGAAATCATGGGGTATTTATAGGCCAGATCTGGGTTACGGCGTAACTAATAGAATAGTTACGTCGTAATGTTCTATTTCATCATAATTTGCACTAGATCTGCTGGTTACGGTGTAAACTTATAAGTAGTTACGTCGTATCTTCAATATTTCTTGGTTACGCCGGAGTTTATGTGATCTGCTATTTCATCCTGCTTTTAATATTTATAAAACTTTGATAACTTAGGATAGACACATGCTAACGGGCAAGAGAGCTGTGACCTTGAAAGAACTAAGATGATTAGATAATATATTGATAATGTATGGGTAAGACAAAGTTGATATAATCCATAGATATGCTATTATTCTACTTACACATACACCAGAAATTTAGAGAAAAGAGATAGATAAACGAAGCTTAATAAAGACTACAAATATGAATTGATTCCCGATACCAAGATTCAATATAGTGGTTAATTATCACCAGACTCCTTTGGTCGATTCGTCATGGTCTATGGTTCTTAGATTCCTCACCAAGATGAGCAGGTCACCCGGGATCATTCGGCAACCTAATAGCAGTCATTAAGCACCAAATCTACTAGATCTAGACGGTGGGAACCCGGCCGTTAGGAACTTAGATTTCTCCTAACCTCTTAAATACCTGTACTTGATAAGTGATCATTTGGTCAATTCGCACACGAAGAGTGGTCGTACTATGGCCAATTCTCCCATACTTCGCTACCTATCAGACTGGGGTCAATTGGTCATATCTCTCAGCCCTTAAGATACTACCAAGCTTATAATACTACCAAGGCTAGCGATCTATGAAAAGACTAGCAAATGTCTATAAAGAATTATAGAGAATAACAATAACATAAATGCAAACTTTAATTAATGACATGAATTTATAATATAAGATCTAGAAAAATATAAAAAGAATCCAAACTCGAATACAAAGGAAATCATAGACGAGGACTTCGTTGTTCATGCTCCAAAACCATGCTTCTTCTTCTGTGTTTTGATCTCCCCAAACCCTAGAAGGTTTGGGAAAGGAGAGATATCTCAAACTGATAAAACCATCGACTATTTATAGGCTTCGAACTAGTTACGGCGTAACCTTATTAGGTAGTTACGCCGTAACTTCCTTCAATCTTCAGTGCTTATCCATTGGTTACGGCGTAACCTTTGCTGGGGTTAAGCCGTAGCTTGTGTAATCCAGTGTAAATCTTTATTACGGCGTAGCCTAAGCAGAGGGCTACGTCATAGTATTTGTTGATTTAGTACATATCAGTAGTTACGGCGTAACCTGAGCTGAGGGTTACACCGTAGCCTTCGTAATCTTTAGTTGCGTCGTAACTTCATCACTTAGTTACGCCGTAATTAAGAGACAGTTGAATCAATAGGGCTTGAAAACGTCCAATTGCAGCTTCCTTATTTCGAAAGTGTCCTGAAATGAAATAATAAGGAATAAAGATGTTTTCACTAATAATTAACTCAAAATGTGATGATAAAGGGGGAAATTAACGCTTAGAAACTCAGGACTATTTGATGTTATCAAATATCCTTCCACTTAAACTCTACTTGCCCTCAAGTAGACCAATTTAGACTGCAAAAGATACATCCTTGAAGAATGCGCAATTTTAATTTCCATGCTAGAATATTAATAAGGGCCGAACACCTCACGAAATGGGAACGAAAATACTCCCACTCATCCTATTCTAAGTGTTAATTTCGGGGTGATCACTCAATTGCACGGACATAGTAAGTATTCTATCATAAGCTTGGCAATTACACACAACTCCACCACTAGAGCTAAGGTTAAGACAAATTCTAGAAAGCAATGTTGGGTTGAGTTTCAAAGGCTTAGGGGTGGTGTCATTACTAACGTGTCACGACGAAGTGGACAAAATCAATGATACATGACAAAATCCATGGCCAAGACATCAAGGATTGCTCGCTGCATCACCTAGACACGCTTCACGACAAAAAGGGTAAGGATAGGCATGGGATATATAATAGGTGAAAAGGAAAAAGAAAACAAATAGTTTAGCTTAAAACCGAGTTGCCATCGTCCAACCAATAATTCAAGGTTCATCATCATATGGTCAGTACATGCCTCCGGAATCCACCATTATTTATTCTTGAACTTATTCTTCCAACCTTTGAATGTGATCGAGAAGATTATTCTCAATGCCAATTTCTTCATGTAGTTCTTATAATTTTTCGCACTATTAACAATCATACTTCAATTTTATTATTATTATTATTATTATTATTATTATTATTATTATTATTATTATTATTATTATTATTATTATTATTATTATTATTATTATTATTATTATTATTATTATTATTATTATTATTATTATTATTATTATTATTATTATTATTATTATTATTATTATTATTATTATTATTATTATTATTATTATTATTATTATTATTATTATTATTATTATTATTATTATTATTATTATTATTATTATTATTATTATTATTATTATTATTATTATTATTATTATTATTATTATTATTATTATTATTATTATTATTATTATTATTATTATTATTATTATTATTATTATTATTATTATTATTATTATTATTATTATTATTATTATTATTATTATTATTATTATTATTATTATTATTATTATTATTATTATTATTATTATTATTATTATTATTATTATTATTATTATTATTATTATTATTATTATTATTATTATTATTATTATTATTATTATTATTATTATTATTATTATTATTATTATTATTATTATTATTATTATTATTATTATTATTATTATTATTATTATTATTATTATTATTATTATTATTATTATTATTATTATTATTATTATTATTATTATTATTATTATTATTATTATTATTATTATTATTATTATTATTATTATTATTATTATTATTATTATTATTATTATTATTATTATTATTATTATTATTATTATTATTATTATTATTATATTATTATTATTATTATTATTATTATTATTATTATTATTATTATTATTATTATTATTATTATTATTATTATTATTATTATTATTATTATTATTATTATTATTATTATTATTATTATTATTATTATTATTATTATTATTATTATTATTATTATTATTATTATTATTATTATTATTATTATTATTATTATTATTATTATTATTATTATTATTATTATTATTATTATTATTATTATTATTATTATTATTATTATTATTATTATTATTATTATTATTATTATTATTATTATTATTATTATTATTATTATTATTATTATTATTATTATATTATTATTATTATTATTATTATTATTATTATTATTATTATTATTATTATTATTATTATTATTATTATTATTATTATTATTATTATTATTATTATTATTATTATTATTATTATTATTATTATTATTATTATTATTATTATATTATTATTATTATTATTATTATTATTATTATTATTATTATTATTATTATTATTATTATTATTATTATTATTATTATTATTATTATTATTATTATTATTATTATTATTATTATTATTATTATTATTATTATTATTATTATTATTATTATTATTATTATTATTATTATTATTATTATTATTATTATTATTATTATTATTATTATTATTATTATTATTATTATTATTATTATTATTATTATTATTATTATTATTATTATTATTATTATTATTATTATTATTATTATTATTATTATTATTATTATTATTATTATTATTATTATTATTATTATTATTATTATTATTATTATTATTATTATTATTATTATTATTATTATTATATTATTATTATTATTATTATTATTATTATTATTATTATTATTATTATTATTATTATTATTATTATTATTATTATTATTATTATTATTATTATTATTATTATTATTATTATTATTATTATTATTATTATTATTATTATTATTATTATTATTATTATTATATTATTATTATTATTATTATTATTATTATTATTATTATTATTATTATTATTATTATTATTATTATTATTATTATTATTATTATTATTATTATTATTATTATTATTATTATTATTATTATTATTATTATTATTATTATTATTATTATTATTATTATTATTATTATTATTATTATTATTATTATTATTATTATTATTATTATTATTATTATTATTATTATTATTATTATTATTATTATTATTATTATTATTATTATTATTATTATTATTATTATTATTATTATTATTATTATTATTATTATTATTATTATTATTATTATTATTATTATTATTATTATTATTATTATTATTATTATTATTATTATTATTATTATTATTATTATTATTATTATTATTATTATTATTATTATTATTATTATTATTATTATTATTATTATTATTATTATTATTATTATTATTATTATTATTATATTATTATTATTATTATTATTATTATTATTATTATTATTATTATTATTATTATTATTATTATTATTATTATTATTATTATTATTATTATTATTATTATTATTATTATTATTATTATTATTATTATTATTATTATTATTATTATTATTATTATTATTATTATTATTATTATTATTATTATTATTATTATTATTATTATTATTATTATTATTATTATTATTATTATTATTATTATTATTATTATTATTATTATTATTATTATTATTATTATTATTATTATTATTATTATTATTATTATTATTATTATTATTATTATTATTATTATTATTATTATTATTATTATTATTATTATTATTATTATTATTATTATTATTATTATTATTATTATTATTATTATTATTATTATTATTATTATTATTATTATTATTATTATTATTATTATTATTATTATTATTATTATTATTATTATTATTATTATTATTATTATTATTATTATTATTATTATTATTATTATTATTATTATTATTATTATTATTATTATTATTATTATTATTATTATTATTATTATTATTATTATTATTATTATTATTATTATTATTATTATTATTATTATTATTATTATTATTATTATTATTATTATTATTATTATTATTATTATTATTATTATTATTATTATTATTATTATTATTATTATTATTATTATTATTATTATTATTATTATTATTATTATTATTATTATTATTATTATTATTATTATTATTATTATTATTATTATTATTATTATTATTATTATTATTATTATTATTATTATTATTATTATTATTATTATTATTATTATTATTATTATTATTATTATTATTATTATTATTATTATTATTATTTTGCATAAATGCAACGATATGCTTTAGATGCAATGATATATTTCCCCCCACTTGAACTGAACATAAGGTGATTACTTGGGGTCTTTGACGATCTTTAGCGAGATGTAGATGATGAGATACGCTTCTTTATTTGAACCTCAAAATAGGGTGAACAATGGCTTCTAGGTAAAAAGGTAAAACTACATGGTAGGCTAAGGTGTAAGGTTGTAACGAAAATAAGGGTTAGAAAATGAAAGGATAGGCTCAAAAAGGGTGTAACTAGGGGTATCTTGCACTAAAGGTGAGTGCAACAAAAAGGGTTAACACGGGGGTCGAAAAGCCAATACGACTAATCGATGAACGCACACAAGTGAACACATATGGGCTTTTTGGGTTTAATCCTAAAACATTTACTTTTGTCAAATCGCCTTTTCCAAATGCACCAAGCTAACTTGATACACTACTCGTTTATGGTCTCGAAGTGATGTAAAAGCCAAGTTCTAAAGTTTACAATACTATCGGCACACTCAATTTATGGTAGATTTGGGTAAAATGGGGGAAACGGAAAGGCTAAATCTCACCAATGGCAATAAGGGTTATAGTGTGCTCGGCTTTATGTGATTCTAGATTGGTTAAAAATATGACAAAAAAAATTAAATAAGCTTAAAATTTTGAAACCAACTAGAAAATTAGGGCAAGTTAGCTAAGTAATCATACACTTCATTTCTATTCCTATCCCCCCACTTGAAGTGTACAAAGTCCCATTTGTACAAAGAAAAAGGAAAAATAAAATAGAAATGAAAAATAATCAAGAAAGAAATAAACTCCCCTCTCGAATGGTTGCTCAAGATGTCTCACTAAAGGTTGAAGGTGGGTCATGGGGCATATCGTTTCTGGGGACGGGCCTTAACTATTTGTGTTGCTTCAAAAATTGTCTACTGCATCAGGGGTTACGGCTTAACTAATCCTAAAGTTACGCCGTAACTGCATCACATAACCAAAACCTGCACAGCAAATCAGGAAAATTTTGTACCTGGCGGGTACAATTAACGATAGAACAAGCCAATATCCACATAGTTAAGTTATTACAGACATGAGTTTCAAATTGTTTTAAAATTGTTTCAGATTGTTTCATCAAATAGGGAAATCACTCGTCTCCAGGAAGATCATGTTCCATGGAGTGGAATTGGGAGGGCTCATATGGAGTGCTCGTGGTGCTTCCAGGAGTGGCGCCGGGCTGCATGAATGCCACTCCTCCTTGGACTCCGATATCGGGGATGTTGGGCTGGTACACGTACTCCGGACCTTCCAACCTAGGGTGGCTCAAATGCATGTGTTGTACCATCTGGCTAGTCCGATCCGCACTCCAATGAAAGAAATCCTG
This sequence comes from Chrysanthemum seticuspe, assembly GCA_019973895.1. NCBI lineage: Eukaryota > Viridiplantae > Streptophyta > Magnoliopsida > Asterales > Asteraceae > Chrysanthemum > Chrysanthemum seticuspe. Next base: position 195,435,813 of record BPTQ01000002.1, on the reverse strand, counting down.
CTGGAGCTGCTACACCTGATCTAATGTACCTGCAAAACCCTCAAACTGGTTACTAAGACCATAAAGACCCACTTCGAGGCTTTCGATCTCCTCTTTGAAGTGGGATGACATTCCCTCAAGCCTCTCATCAATGATCTGCAACCTCTCCCCAACATTCACATGTGCCCTTCTTCGTCCCCCGGGCACCTGCTCCTCGGCTTCTTCCTCAGCTTCACCACCTGCCTCCCTGACTTCCCTCCTCGGGGCTGTCCCAGCTAGTTCAATTGCACCATAAACATCCTGGACGCAAATCCCTAACTCAACTAGCTTAGGCAGGCCAATCAAATAAGTATCCCTACCACTGGTCAATCGGGCCAAAGCTGCATCGGTCATAAGATCAAAACTCCTAGCCAATCTCCTGATGAAATGAGCCCCCTACAAAGGACTCCTGGAGGAAAACCCCTTAGCACCCACAGCCATAAATCTCGCCAAATAGAAAGGAACATCAATGTTGTTCCCCCCTTCCATTCCCTGCATCAGGTAAAGATCAACCATGGTCATCTTCTCTTTGGCTGAGTGCCTTGCTCGAATAGAGCAGGCAAGAAGGCGGTGCATCAATCGACGGATAGGGTTCCTCACCATCACGTATGATGGTGGGCTCTTAGGATCATAACCACCCGATACAACGATCTGGTCGAAATAAGCAGCAAGGTCTTGGGACTCATCCCTTCTTCTCCAGCACGTGTTATAGAACCGTTTAAAAGCCTCAGTTTCCATCTCCTCCTCAGTGTACAACCCCATCCTCATAATAAACTGGTTAAGAGCCAAACTTCTCCAAACGCCCCCAAGCTGGAAAAACATCGACTCCGTGTCATCATCACCAATATCAGTACGGAATTCCACACTAGCAAGGAATTCACGGACGTACTCCGGAATGACCGACTCCGTGATCCTGAATAGCCTCAACCATGTACTACACGTGAACTCCCAAGCATTACACGTGAACTTAATCTTGCAAAACTTCCTTAATCTCCTACTAGCTTTACCATTTGCCAAAGTACCAAATGCATCAAAATCAAGAGCCTCGGGTTGAATGATATTCTTTCCCCTTAATTTCTCGTATTCTTCTACGCACAATTGCCTCATACCAGCATTAGGGTGTGCCAAAAACCTAGGCCAATTCGTGGGATTGTTTGCACCTAAAAATAAGACAAGAAACAGTAAGTGCAGACCTTACTGATGTCAAGTTACGGCGTAACCAAAACAAGAGTTACGTCGTAATTAGGAAATTTCAATGGCTACGGCGTAGCTATGTAAAACTGATACGTCGTAATTACAAGTATAATGGTTACGGCGTAACTAAACCCTCAGTTACGCCGTAACTTCCCCAGAAACTCAGTACCTCAGATGTTTGAATTACCCAATAGATTACGCCGGAACCATCAATTTTTTACAAGAGGTAAAAGGTTTTGATAAATTTTTAACCTATTAGTGCTGAGGGATCGCGCCTAACCCACTAAGTTTGCGTTTGACCCAAAACCCATTTAAATTAAGCCAAAACACCTAAATCGAACCATAGTGATAAGACACGAATCAAAATAACATGGGGAAATCATCAAAATTATCAATTAATCAAACCAATATCAATAATCAATTCAAATAGACAAAATCCCTAAAATATTAAAATATAAACCCTAATTGAAATATTTGACATAAACAAGCCAAAAAGAGTAGTGATAGATCTTATCAGCCATGGAGAATGATTAGATGAATAGGTCTTGATGAAAAAAATTTTGGAGAAAATTTTTTACTGTTTGTGTGGGCGGTGAAAGTGTATGAGTAAAACCTAGTTTTTAGTACGTAAGGTTTTTATACCGCCAAGATAGTTACGGTGTAATTCGATAAATTAGTTACGCCATAACTAATATTTTTAGAATATTAAATGGTTGTGAAAGGGTTACGTCGTAATCCTTTTAAAGGTTACGTCATAATTAAATATTTAATTTTAATCAAAGTTCAGATTTTATATATCTAATTGTATAGTGGTTACGTTGTAACCCTAAAAGGAGGTTACGTCGTAATTAATTAGTCAAAAAGATTTTATAATAATTTTAATAAATTGCAATACGGTTACGTCGTAACTCAAGAAAGTAGTTACGCCGTAACTAATAGCGTCAGAATATGCAATAAGAGAGATTTAGAAACATACCTTATGGAAGTGCTCAAATCTCTTAATTAGGTGAATATGAAATACCTTAGATCTTTCATTAACTGCTCCCCGACAGCGGCGCCAAAAAGCTGATGTGCTATTTCATCCTGCTTTTAATATTTATAAAACTTTGATAACTTAGGATAGACACATGCTAACGGGCAGAGTACCCGATCAGATGTAGTAAAGCGTTAGGTAAATCCGAGTATCGTCCCAAGAGAGTTGTGACCTTGAAAGAACTAAGATGGTTAGATAATATATTGATAATGTATGGGTAAGACAAAGTTGATATAATCCATAGATATGCTATTATTCTACTTACACAGATACCATAAATTTAGGGAAAAGAGATAGATAAACGAAGCTTAATAAAGACTACAAGTATGAATTGATTCCCGATACCAAGATTCAATATAGTGGTTAATTATCACCAGAATCCTTTGGTCGATTCGTCATGGCCTATGGTTCTTAGATTCCTCACCAAGATGAGCAGGTCACCCGGGATCATTTGGCAACCTAATAGCAGTCATTAAGCACCAAATCTACTAGATCTAGACGGTGGGATCCCGGCCATTAGGAACTTAGATTCCCCCTAACCTCTTAAATACCTCTACTTGATAAGTGATCATTTGGTCAATTCGCACACGAAGAGTGGTCGTACTATGGCCAATTCTCCCATACTTCGCTACCTATCAGACTGGGGTCAGTTGGTCATATCTCCCAGCCCTTAAGATACTACCAATCTTATAATACTACCAAGGCTAGCGATCTATGAAAATACTAGCAAATGTCTATAAAGAATTATAGATAATAACAATAATATAAATGCAAACTTTAATTAATGACATGAATTCATAATATAAGATCTAGAAAAATATAAAAAAATTCCAAACTCGAATACAAAGGAAATCATAGACGAGGACTTCGTTATTCATGCTCCTAAACCATGCTTCTTCTTCTGTGTTTTGATCTCCCCAAACCCTAGAAGGTTTGGGAAAGGAGAGATATCTCAAACTGATAAAACCATCGACTATTTATAGGCTTCAAACTAGTTACGGCATAACCATATTAGGTAGTTATGTCGTAACTTCCTTCAATCTTCAGTGCTTATCCATTGGTTACGGCGTAACCTTTGCTGGGGTTACGCCGTAGCTTATGTAATCCAGTGTAAATCTTTATTACGGCGTAGCATAAGCTGAGGGCTACGCCATAGTCTTTGTTGATTTAGTACATATCAGTAGTTACGGCGTAACCTGAGCTGAGGGTTACGCCGTAGCCTTTGTAATCTTTAGTTGCGTCGTAACTTCATCACTTGGTTACGCCGTAATTAAGAGACAGTTGAATCAATAGGGCTTGAAAACGTCCAATTGCAGCTTCCTTATTTTGAAAGTGTCTTGAAATGAAATAATAAGGAATAAAGATGTTTTCACTAATAATTAACTAAAAATTTGATGATAAAGGGGGAAATTAACGCTTAGAAACTCAGGACTATTTGATGTTATCATTATGCAAGAGTTACGGCGTAGTTTTCAGCGGCGCGGAACCTCATTTGACCTAATATAGTTACGTCGTAATCTTTTGGGAGAGTTACGCCGTAATCTTCTGATGAGTTGGCTTTCTGAGTCACGCTTTAGTTACGGCGTAATGTGAGAGATGAGTTACGCTATAACTTCTTCAAAGTGAACATACTCTGATAAATCTTTGATAATTCTCCAATTTCACGTCTCTTTAGCTCCAATGCTCGTAATATACCTGAAAGTGGAAAACAATGGAAAACAAGCGTAAATCCATATAAAATATATAAATTACAAGCATTATTGGGGGGAAATTGACACTTAATATTCAGGATTATTTGATGTTATCAAATATCCTCACACTTGAACTCTACTTGCCCTCAAGTAGACCTTATTAGAAAGATTCCTAAAAAGATATCTCCCATAACCTGGAAAATATAAGTTTACAAATCCCTTATGCTAGAATAAAACAAAGCCGAACACCTAACGAAATGGGAACGATACACTCAAATCTCTCAACTATTCTAAGTGTCAATTTCAGGGTGATCACTCAATCGCACAGTCATAGCATGTATTCCATCATAAGCTTGGCGGTTACAAAAATCTCCACCACTAGAGTTAAGAGCTAAACAATATTCGAAGGCAATATGGGTAGACATGACAAAGGTTAAGGGTGACTCGTCATTACTAACATGCCATGGTGAAGGGGACAAAATCAATGATACATGACCAAATCCATGGCCAAGACACCAAAGATTGCTCGCTGCATCGCCTAGACACGCTTCATGACTAATGGGTAGGATAAGACATGGGATATATAAATGGTGTAAAATAAAAATCAAGCAGATAGTCTAAATCTATAACCAAGTCATCACCACTTACCGTCCGCCCAAAGTTCAAGCTTTGAAGTTAAGAAACCGGATCATGAAATACTAGGTAGATGTGTCATTAGAGGACGTCATGATGGGCACACTACCTTTTCTCCAACTGTTGGCACACTAACCAACTCCAATCTTCGAATGTGACTGAGGTGGCCTCCTCGATACTAAATCTATATAAAGCTCATAACATAGTGCTTATAACATTGCACTTAACAATAACATAACTTTTTTTTTAATCATTTTTTTTTCAACATAACTATAACAACTAAACATAATATCCCCCGACTTGAGATGAATGGGAATTTCAGGGGGTCTTCAATGATCTTTTAAGAATATGTCGTCGACGAAAGCGTGATTTCCGAACCTTTCCACTTGAACCTTGAACTTAGGCAAATGATGACTTCCCAATCACAAATAAAGACTACAGGGTAGGCTAAGGTGTATAGGTGTGTCGAAACAATATATTGGGTTAACAAAATGAAAGGAATGGCTCAGAAGGGTGTTTCTAGGGACTAAAGGTGAGTGCAACAAAAGGGTTTCACATGGGGGTCGAGAAGTCGAGGTGACTAATCGATAGACACACAATGGTAGGCTATTTGGGTGATAATCCTATAATATTGCCTTCTTAAACTGAAAAGTCCAAATACATTGAGCTAACTCAACATACCTCGTTTATGGTCTCGAAATGATGCAAAGGCCAAGTTCTAAAGTTTACAAGCTACCAGCACACTCATAATTTGGTGGATTTGGGGTAAAATATTGGAAACGGATAAGGCTAATCTTACCATATAATATCAAGGGTTGTATGTGCTCGGCTAAGGTTTAATCTAGTTAGGTTAAGAAAAACATGTCAAAATTTTAAAAATGGCATAATTTTTCAAAATAAACCCCTAAACCCTAAACCCTCACTCTAAACGCGTTTTAAGCTGATTTCTTGTCTTTTGGCCATGTTTTGTACAAAAGTTGTATCCTCAGGGGGGATTTGTTGAAATTTTTACAAACATTAATAACTCCCCCTACCCAATCACAACCCTAAACTAGATTTAAGATGGTATAACCTTCTCTTTAACACATCGTTATGTAAATAACTTTGGTGTAAAGTATGTGCATGACTTTTCATGTTACGTACAAACACCTGAAAAACGAGGGCAAAATAACGTTCAAGAGATAATTCTACTCCCGCCCCCCCACTTGAATTGTACAAAGTCCCTTTTGTACTAAGCTTTAAATAAAGGTGAAGAGAAAAGTAGAATTAGAGCAAGAACTTTCCTGAAATTTGCTCCAAAAAGAAAGAAGGCCCACGAAAAAGAGTCGTTCCTTCGTATAAGCATCTATGAGCAAACTTCAATCCCTGAAATCACACTACCGACAAGCATAATTCTAAAAGAAAAAACTGAAAAATTGAAAAACAAACCTAACTCACTTTCGTAGGAAACACGGTTGCATTTAGCATATGCAACAAGGCTTTTAAACCACTTAGTGTCCCAAGTGGACGAGTGAAGTCTCATGAGGGTTTACAAGGAACACACCCACAAAGTTCATTTAAAAAAACTAATACAAGGTTATTGTGTTTAAAATGAAAGAAGTAAAGCAGAGGAGAGTTACGTCGTAACTCTTATAGGGAGTTACGCCGTAACTAGGCAAAACCTGGCGTACGCTGCAAGAGTGTAGCTACGACGTACCCATTGAGATGGAATTACGCCGTAATTGGTGATGCATCCGAAATTATACTGCAAAAGGTTTGGTTACGGTGTAACCACTGAGATGAGTTACGCCGTAAATATAGTCAGATCAGCATACTGCAACAGAAATTACTCTTTGTTTTCCTGCAAAAATGGTTAAAAACACAAAACCCTACAGAAATGAAAAAAAAAGAATGGGATAATTCGGGTTGTCTCCCAAAAGAGCACTTTTATTTATTTACGAGTCTTTAAGTTAGACTCAGAGCCTCGGTGCTTTATGGTGGCCTTTGAACTTGGCCAACCTCCTCAACTAGTTGGCGACAATCATTCATCCATTTGATGAATACCTTTTTTCTTGCAGTGTTACCGATGCTACATGTTCCAAATTTTTGTGAGAGCCTCTCATTAAATGATATACATGACTTTCCCCAGTCATCATCTTCAGCTATAAGACTGCTTGTTGTACTCATGATCGATCTTTCATCATTAGTAAGACGATAGTTGTTGTACTTGCATTTCAATTGTTTTACCAATCCCTTATTGATTTCTGAGTCTCCAAATCTTATTTTGTACCAATCTTCAAATGCTAATTTCCCAAATTTAATATCATGTCTATCAGCCTCGTGAGGGTATATCCATTCGTCCGCCTTTCCTTCACAAGATTCTCGAAAAGGATTACACGAGGGCCATGCTATCACTGATTCGTTATCCTCGGTTAATATCGGGTTGCAGAAATGTTTGTTTGGAATCGGAGCTTCCTTAATACCTTGGACCTGGACAGTCTTTTCCTGTTTCTGCTTGCAACTATCAACATTCTCTCCACTATTATTAGTACTAGGATCATAATGTAGAGGTGGATCGAGTGATTGAACATTAACAACATCAGCATTATTTGAAATTTCTAATTTTGGTTTTAAGTGCACTTTCATACTGAAAGTTATTCGTTCGTTTTCAGTTCCCAAAGAAATTTGTTTTTCAAAAACCTTAATTTGAGCCCTACAAGTGGCCAGAAAAGGTCTTCCAACAATTAAGTTGTAAGTCTCCCGCTTTCCCATGTCAATAACCACAAAATCAGTGGGAAAAAAGAATTTTCTAATTTTAAGGAGCACATTATTTACTACTCCCCTTGGTACAGCCTTAGAGGAATCAGCCAATTCTATCATCATTGTTGTTTCTTTTAAATTGGTAAGTTTTATTTTATCAAATAGAGTGGTAGAAATAAGGTTTACCCCGGCCCCCAAATCAGCTAATGCGGGAATCTTAATATTACCGATAGTGCATGGAAGAAGAAAACTTTCCTGGTATTGTTGCTTCTCAGGAAGTTGGCTTGGCAGGACCTCGTCATCTTCCGATTTATCATCTTCTTTTAGATAGTTAATCCCGAACAGATCATTGGTGATAGAGGATGTGCACTACTCTTTCTTTGCCTTATCTTGCGCAAATATGGCTTTGCAGGAAATAGCTTTGGCATTACTGGTCTCAAGGTTTTTAGCCAATTGCCCAATTTGTGTTTCGAGGTTTTTAATTGCAGCATCTTGGTTCCTCAGGTTCATGTTGGTGTCTTCTTTCACCTTGACCATCCATTCCTTGAGTTTATCTCCCTTTTTTGTAGATTCTTCGATGTGCCTATGAATTATTTCTTCAAGGCTTGGTCTAGGAGGATTGTTGTTGATTCTTGAGTAGAATCCTGGGGACTTTTCTTGATATCTGGGCCTGTTATCATTGTATCCGTTGAAAGGGCTCCCACTTCCATATTTTACTTCTTCGATCCTTTTAAATTCCTCGTTGGAGGAACATTCCTTAGTAGGGGGAGCTCTATTTCGTTCCACTTGAATGGAATGCACATTTTCTTTGAGCTTCTTCATGTCTCTTCAGAGACTTTCTAATTTGTTGTTTATGGATGCAAGGCCTTCCATATTTCCTTTCTTACTTCGGTTGCTCCCCCCATTGTGCCATTTATGAGAGTGGTCAGCCATCTTTTAAATAGTTTCCAAAGCCAATGTTGGAGTCATCCCAGGAATCGGCCCTTGAGAATCGATCATTTGTCTTGAGGAGATGTTCAGACCTTTGTAAAAGACGTTCACCTTTTGTTGGCTGTTGAGGTCGTGAGTAGGGCATTTGTGTAATAATTCGTTATACCTTTCCCATGCCTGGTACAACGTTTCATCACCCTCTTGCTTGAAGTTATGGATTTCTTCTAATTGTTTAGCAGTCCTGGATGGAGGAGAGTATCTCTGAATGAAATACGTTTTTAGGATAGGCCAGGTGTTGACTGTTCCGGCAGGTAATGGATCAATCCACCTTTTAGCAGCTCTAGTAAGAGAAATAGGGAACACCCGTAACATGACAGCATTGTTTGAGACTCTAGGAATTTTGAATAGGCTGACAATGTATTCAACGTTGTCTATATGCTCATGAGCATCATCGGTAATGCTTCCAGAGAAAGGATTTGCACGCAATTCCCTCATAAATTGAGGTTTGGTTTCGAATTGAGCATCTTCTGCGATAGCCGGCCTAACAATCCCTGGTCCTTGTTCATCTCTTGTTAACGCCAAATATTCCTCAAGAGTGAGGTTATCAATGTTAACAACTTCCATGGTACCTGAAATCTTGAATAGTGATCGTGAGAATTTGAGAAATTTTAAAACAAAACAAAAATGAAATTAAAAGACTAAATAGCAATCCTAATATAACTCCCCAGCAACGGCACCAAAAACTTGATGCAAGTTTTACTGACCAGGTTTTAATATTTATAATGTCTCGTTATACCTATGGTCTACCCTAATGCACTAACGGGCAGTGTACCCGGTCGCGTGTAGTGTAGCATTCGATAAAACCGAGGTCGTCCCAAGAGCTATGTGTGTTGGATTATTACTAAGTCTAGGTGTCACAGATTTTAATATGATTTTGATAAGGAATTAGCTAATTAAAGCAGATAAAAGGCAAAGGTGTAATCAATAGAGGAGAGTGGTGCTAACCTAGTTAATCATTCTAGCTAGTAATGTCTACGTCTAATTACTTCCAATTACTTCAGGTGGGGTCAAAGTCGAGAGGACATCATTTAGTCAATTCGCCCAAACCTATCAGCAAAGATGCCACCACTGGAGAAGTCAGGTATCCCCTCATAAGTCCAGTTGTTCCTGGTCCCCTAAGCCGAGTCATTAAGTACCACTACATGCTAGACTTATAATAGTGAGTGCCCGGGCGTTAGCAACTTAAACACTCACCCCCTAATTCTTAAGTTCATCCAAACGGTAGGTGATCAGTTGGTCAAATCGCACAAGTAGAAAGGGTCGTCAGTTGGTCATATCTTACCCTTCCCGTCTCAGTCTACTGACTTAGGGTCAGTTGGTCATATCTCCTAAGCAACTAGCCACTACCGCCATTCAAAACTACCGAAACAAGGGTAGCTACCAATAAACTATGCATGCATACACTTAGAAATAGTTATACGGAAGTAATGTAAACGCAAACAAAACAATTAAGGAATCATAACTAGGCCAGCACCAAGAGGTGCTTAGCCGCTCATATTAACCATACAAATCAATTCAATATTCAATGTTACGAAATACATGAATCAAAAGTAAAGAAAATATAAAATGCTAATGCTTATCGTAGGGGAGTGATTTCTCCCTTGGAGACAACTCTGTATGCTCCTCTAGACCTGCCTTTGGCTTCTTCCCACGTTCTTTGGTTGTGGTGTGTGAAATGGGATGCTTTGAAATTGTTGCATTTTGGATTTCACAAACACATCAATATAATAAATATGGGCGTATGAATATATGATTTTAGAGAGAGAAAGTGGGATATTCTAGTGAGAGAAACACATGGAAAGTTAGATTCCAAATGAACATCCAACCCTCTCCCTTATGGGGAAAGGGCTATTTATACAAAGTATTACGCTCTCCTTCGGGCTGTGGATCAGGCATACCATGGGTAAAGACCCGTCCTTCCTCCACGGTGTTACTTAAACTAATAACTAACTAATAACTACTAAATAACGTAAAGTCTACGAGCTAAGATATGCTAAACAATATTTGGAGTGACCGATACTTCCTTATGGAATTTCCAATTCCTAAAAATCTCCCCCTAAGGGAGGTCACCCCATGATTTACATTTTGAATCCAAGCAATATATCTTTGTCTTTATGCACGAGCTCGTAGATTTCAGCTCTTCAATATCCGCAGTCTTTGTGCTTTAGCAGTGATTCTTCAAAGTCCAACTGCTTTGTACTTTTAGTGGAGGTCTTTGTGCTGATCCACGTTTGGTGATTCATTAAGCCAGGTTAGAGATCATCAGCCACAACAAATCTCTGGCTCATCCATTGTAGTATTGCCATTATGTGAAGTTGTGACTTTCAGATTGACTCCTCAATTCTAATCAGCTGCAACCGTCGGGTGTTCCTGCAAACAACAGTTAGCAATAAAACACATGAAAGTGTCTTTGATCACTTTCGTTGAATTGAGGTACACGGCCCACGGTTCCCCGTTGATCAGTACAAGTAATGCCTGTGATCAGGTAGAATTCTGAAGAATCTCCTTGACAGGGTTTCGCAGCAGCTCTAGCCATTCTCAAACCGGAGTGTCTCAAAGAAGACAACACAGAGTGAGTGAACCAGGGAATTGAGATTCACTGATTGATGAAAAATTGATTTGAAAAACAATCGTGTATTGCTTGAAGAAAGAGTTTTGCAATACGACGAAGGTTTTATGAGAAAGATCAATTTTCAATCAAAAATACTTTTTGTATTTGAAAAGAGTACACATTCGATGTGCTAGATAAAAGAAGAGATTCGCACATCGAATGGTTTTTCCAAAAGTATTCGTCAATTCATTTCCTGGACCAAGGTTGATTCAAGAATGAATCGCCCTATTGTTTCTATCCAGTTGTCACAAGCTTGATCTTTAGAAAAGATCTCACATGTCACCCACCAAGAGCTTGTTTGATGTTGGCTCTAGAAGGATTTCCATCTTCATCGTGAATACTTTTACATATCACTCGGATGTTCTGGCAATATCACAAGGGTAATGTGTAGGACTCTTAATATACTCTTACTTTCCACATTGTGTGAAACAGCAAGTCTTCATTAATTTAGTGTCCTAATGAGATATTGCGGATGATCTCTTGGCTCTAGACTAAATTGTGCACATTTGGTTCCTATGTCAGAGACTAGGGAGAGGGTCTCCTTCTTCAATATCAACAATCTCTAAGAGAAAGTCGATAGATTATGTAGGTTCCCCGTGAGAATGAAACAAGTCCTTTTAAGAGGAACTTGAGTAGCTTAGAAAGTTTAGTGCAGTGCGTCACTGGGTCCATGACGTCTTGTCTTCAATACCAGTGTTACCTTAGTAGCCACCAGTAGCATATGTATTGAACCCGGTTTCTGCCCTAAGGTTGAATTAATGGAGGGCTATTTCTTTTCACCCTTTTCACATTCAATTCTTTTTCATTCTTCAACCCCTTCAGTGCTTACCGAGACTTCATAACTAGAACCTTGTTGGGTTTATTCCAGTTCTAGCTCTATCTCAATCCGCACTCTTCCCATATCTCACTTTTCTCCTTTTTTCATCATACCTAAGGACTCTACACTATCTAGTGTATTGTCTCTGGGTAGATCCCTCCGGCTCTGGCGGGATCGTGGGAACGAATACCTAGCCTAACCATCCTTATAACACCATGCATAATGTAAATTGGTCGGTCTTTTGGTATTGTTCTTTCCTTCATGAAACCAATTGAAAAGTCATTTGGAAAATCAATCAAGGTACTTGTGATATAATATCAAAACATTTTGTACCTTAATTGTTTTGATCTTTTAGAAATGCTCCCCCTCATCATGTGCATATGATTTTATAAATTGTTTAGCACATGGAGGCAAGAGTTCTTTTGAAATAAATTTTTGATCACAATTTCTATGGAAAAAGCCATTTGATTTTCTTTGGTAAAATCTCCCCCTCAATATGTGCGTTGGATATCTGCAAATCATTTTTCACATAGAGGAAAGAGCTCTTTTGAAATACATCCACGATCACAATTATTTAGAAACCATTTAACACTCAATCAAGGTACATTATGTTAAAACATAGAAATCTTTGTACCTTGTAGGTTTATATTCGTTTTGAAATGCTCCCCCTTAATATATGCTTCGAGATTCGAAAAGAGTTTAGCACATATTAGAGAGCAGTATTCATTTTGAGACAAAATTGGTCACCTTTTATCAGATTTCATATTTATATCACATTTTCTCCCCCGATCAAAAATTTCAAATCCTTTGAGATTTTGGATCTCAAGTGATTTAAATATGTATGAAACAAAACTTATTGGAGAAAAATGTGTCCAGTTTTATATGATCCGAAGTGGACTACACTGAAGTTCCTTTTTGGATTAAAAGGGAAACAACAATACATAACCTATCACTACTACATACATTATAGTTATAGTTGTTCATAGTACAGACACCACATTATACATATCATAATACAAAACAAAAAAACTACTCTAGGAAGATGTCTTCATTCAGTTCTTTGAAGTAGCTTGTAATGACCTTCACGAAGTCTACCACCCACAAAACTTTCAAGGCTGCGATAAATCTTTCTAGTCTTTAGTCTTCGTCCGATCGCAGCAATGAACTCTTCGCACCTCTTCAAATCTTGTTCAGACCAGAATCGTGTCTTGTTCCACGGCTTCAGGTCAAGTTTGATTTCCTTCACTCTTGAGTTCAATTCTTCTTCCACCATCTTAAGTGTACCATCACTAAACTTGAAAAGATCGCACAGTCTCATTAGCATACGTGGCTCGTATCTGTCAGTAAAGAGGACGGCTCTATGGGTGTCAATTACTATATAGTCGTGACGAAATTCATGTCCTGAGGCTTCCCATTGCGGTCTTGTTAGGTTGACCCGAGTCTGGTAGCTTTCCATGCCTAGCTGAAAATCCCCAACTCTTTGTCGAATGACCAAGCCTCTGATCCAGAGATTGACAGCAGCAGAGAGAGCCTTCTTCTCACGAACATGTAGATGGTCAAGGTGTCCTTGGAGGTTCATAAGATAGTGATCTTCAAAGTCACTTGGCAGCAGATGTTTGAAGTCGTTTTCTTCTATAACATGATCTTTCAAGTCTGCTCTTCGAAGAACGATCTTCTTCAGATAATCATAGCCATAGATTAGGAAGATCTCTACACTAACAACACTTAGAATTCGCAGCTTGGATCGAACAACTTTGCGACTCTTTTTAGCTCCATGTCTATCAATGTAGAATTTCTTCTTCTTGAACCACCAATGAGAAATGCCGTACGAAGCCGCGATGTTATACTCTTGTTCTTCGTCTGTCCAGAATTGATCGGGTACTGTTGGGATATGAAAGTGCTGAAAAAAGTCAAAGTACTGCTGTCGAAGTCAAAGTACTGTAAAGCTAAAGAACGGCTATATTCGTTTATGGAAAGCTTTGTTATTCTAGAATATTCTTTGTATACATTACTTGTCGTGGCAAGTTGCTATGATCACTGCAAGGATTAAGAAGTTTATGAAGAAGACAGGAAGAGGCATTGACTTCAAGCCAAAACAGGGAATCACTTTTGACAAATCTAAGATTGAATGCTTCAATTGTCCAAAGACTGGACACTTTGCAAGGGAATGCAGGTTTGCTAAATATCAAGCAAACAGGATGACTGAGAAACAAAAGCTTGAGCTAAAAGAAATTCCTATTACTGAAACAAAAGCTTTGGTTGCTCAAGAGAATCTATCAGAGGTTGACTGGAGTACTGAGTTTGATGATGAACCAGTAACCTATTGTATGGTAGCTATGGAGGAATCAGTGGAAGATTGGAGCACAACCTTTAATGAGGAACCTGGACATGCTGCTTTGGAATCCAAAGATGGTCTAGGAAGTTTTAATTGGAGCATGGAGAGTGAAGATGATCCTGTTCTACTTGCAATGGTAGCCTCTTCACCAAATTCACCCCTATCTCTGAGGTATGTTCTAAGTGTCACAACTTTTATCAAAAAGTGCTAAATGATTATGTTACTGAAAGAGATAATTATCAAAGGGCTAGGTCTGAGGTAGCTGGTTATCAAATTACTTTAGAGTCTATGGAAGCCAAAATAATAACTCATGAAAATAATGAAATGGCTTGGGCTGAAAAGTATGAACAACAGGATTATCAGTTAAAATTAAGTGAATGGAAGTTAAATTGTAAGATTTCTGAAATTGAGAAACTGACTAAGGAGAGAGATGAGTTGCTAGAAAAGTTTGCTGCCTGGGGACAATCTGGTCTTTCTCATGTTAGTTATGTTGAAAAACAGAGAAGAGCCTACATTAGAACTGGACTAGGATTTGGTATGGACTTTAATAGCATAGAAAACCCACCAAGTGATCAGGATGAATGTGATTTTGAGGATATAACCACTAGTGATGATGAACTCATTAATTATGTAGACACATCTAGTGATGAGGAATCAATTAGTGAAACACCTCCTAAATATAAGAAAGACAAAGGTTATCATGTTGTCCCTCATCCCACTGGTAATCATCAACCTCCTAGACCAGATGTTTCTCGTTTTGGAGTAGACAACCTAGAGTTTAGGAAAAAGCTTACTAGTAAATCTAGGTGTGAAACCCCAAAAGAAACAGCTGAGACACCTAAGGTAGATGATGTTAAGAGTCAATCAGTACCTTCAACTCAAAGTACTGCTACACCTTCAGCAGTACCTTTAGGAAAACCTTTTCAAAATACTGCTAAACCTTTTAGGGATAACTTTGGTCATCATAACTCTGATCATTCACCTAGAAGACATGATAGGTTTGGTCATACACATAGAGGAAGCAATTTTGGGAGTTTGGGTCAAAAATTATGTTTTGTTTGTTACAGTCCTGATCACTTGATTAAGCACTGTGACTTTCACTCAGAGTACCTAAGCAAATTTCCAAAGAACAAAACTACCAACCATAAGCCTAGAGAGAATAAACCAGTCTGGAATCACTCAAATAAGGTCAACCATAGCAATTTCTCACAAGACTACAGGTACCCTCACCAGAGAAGACCTTTTTTAAAACCTCCAGTATCTTCAAACACTTTCCAAGGTACTGTTAAGCCAAAACCAGTACTTTCTCAAAGTACTGCTCAGTTTTCACCAAACACCTCTTGGAATAGGAACCCTAGGAGATCTAATTACTATCAATCTAGAAGGTGTTACAACTCAAAGAAAGTAGCTAGATCAAGGGACTTTTCACTAGAAGTTAAAACCAAATGGGTCAAGAAGGAAAGTACTGATGGGGAACAAACAGTACTTTCAGTAAGTAAAAGTGAAACATAGATTTTGTTTGATAACACTAAAGACAACTTGAATGAAAAAGAGATTTTTTATTGAAAATCAAACATAAGTTTTGGAACAACCAAAGATAATTGATCATGTGCTAAAAGACAGTGGCAATTACATACTTAAAGAATTTAAGTATGTAACTCCACAAGGGGAACACAAGTCAGTAATGGCTTGGGTTCCTAAAAATAACTAACTCTTTTATCTTTGTGCAGGGCAACCCAGAAAAGGAGCTTAAAGATCATCTAATTGTGGATACCGGTTGCTCTGGAAGCATGACATGAGACAAGGAGATTCTGTCAGATTTTAAGTCATATTGTGGAGGAAGAGTTGCATTTGGGAATGATGCTAGTGGAGGTAGAATTAGTGGGAAAGGAACCATCAAAGCAGGGAGCATTGATTTTGAGAATGTTAGATATGTGAAGGAGCTCAAGTTCAACCTGTTGTCAGTATCTCAGATCTGTGACAAGAAGTATCTTGTGCTATTCACTGACAAAGAATGTCTTATTCTTTCCCCTGAATTCAATCCTGTTGATGATCACTTGGTAATACTTAGAGTACCAAGAACCAATGATGTGTACAGTCTGGATATGAAGAGTCTTCACTCTTCCGGAAGAGCCACATGTTTAGTGGCAAAAGCAACATCTGAAGAAGCACATCAGTGGCATAGAAGATTGGGCCATGTAAAATTCAATAATATCAACAAATTGGTCAAAGGAAATTTAGTTAGAGGTTTAACCACCAAAACCTACAAGAATTATCACTCTTGTTTGGCGTGCAAGAAGGGTAAACAACACAAAGCTTCATGCAAGAAGCTTGAGGAAAGAACTATTAGAGAACCTTTGGAGCTGTTACACATGGATTTGTTTGGACCTGTCTCTGTTGCAAGTCTAAACAAGAAAAAGTACTGCTTGGTTGTGACAGATGACTGCAGTAGATTCAATTGGGTATTTTTCTTGGGATTTAAAGATGATACTTTTGATGCTATTCATAATCTTATAATAGCACTTGAAAACCAATTGAGACTCAAGGTTAGAGGTATTAGATGTGACAATGGAACTGAATTCAAGAACAAGCTTATGGATGAATTTTGTGCCAACAAAGGGATCAAGAGGAAGTTCAGCATTGCAAGAACACCACAGCAGAATGGTGTTGCAGAGAGAAAGAATAGAAATTTGATTGAAGCAACCAGAACAATGCTTGCAGATTCACAATTACCTATTCAATTTTGGGCGGAAGCTGTAAGTGCTGCTTGCTATGTGCTTAACAGAGTATCAGTCACCAAACCTCAGATGAAGACACCTTATGAGTTGCTGATGGGAATCAAACCCTACATTCATTTTCTAAAACCTTTTGGATGCCCTCTGACTATTCTTAATACAATTGATAATCTGGGAAAGTTTGATGGCAAGTCAGAAGAAGGATATTTATTGGGATATTGTACCAACAGCAACGGATTTAGAGTGTACAATAGAGTCACCAAGAAGGTTCAAGATTGTCTTCATGTTGAATTTTTAGAAGATCAAGAAAATCAGAAGGGTAAA
The DNA here is from genome assembly GCA_019973895.1 of Chrysanthemum seticuspe. Taxonomy (NCBI): domain Eukaryota; kingdom Viridiplantae; phylum Streptophyta; class Magnoliopsida; order Asterales; family Asteraceae; genus Chrysanthemum; species Chrysanthemum seticuspe. The sequence goes on along the minus strand of BPTQ01000002.1, from coordinate 195,418,693 downwards.
GGTCCTGATTGGATGTTTGATCTTAAAGTTTTGACTCCTTCTATGAATTATGTACCTGTTAGAGAAGAAAATCAACCTGTAAACAATGGAGAATATTTACAGTATGTTCTTCATGGAGTCCATATTAGACCTGATGCTTTTCCTAACCTATACCTGTTGAACCAAAGAAAAGTACTGATGCACCAAAATCCTCACTGTCTGCTGAGGATCAAGCTATTCAAGAGGAACTTAATCAGATGCTTTTTCAAGATATAGTAGCACATTCTTATAATGATGATCAAAGAAGAGCTTATGAAGAAGCAAAGAAAAAGAACAAGCCTGCAGAGTTCTCTCACAGTACTTTAGATCACAGTACTTTGGATGACAGTACTTTTGACCAAAGTACTGCTGCACCTATTGACAGCACTTTGGATGATTTGGATGATCCTAACATGCCTGGCTTAGAAGATACTGATGATGAGTTTGAAGATGAAGGTATTTTCTCAGATTCCAATGAAGATGCTGATTTCACTAATTTGGGTGATAATTATGAAGTTCCACAGACTCCTATCTTAAGAATTCATAAGAATCATCCTACTGATCAAATCATTGGACCTTCTAACTCTGGAGTGCTTACAAGATACAAAGCTAAGAGTTTTTCTAAACCTCACAATGCTTTACTTAGCTTTGTCTATAAACAGAACAGGCTGAATCATAAGGACCATCAAACATGCATGTTTACTTGTTTTATCTCTCAAGAAGAACCCAAGAATATTGCTCAAGCATTAACTAAAGAGAGTTGGGTTGAAGCTATGCAAGAAGAACTTCTTCAATTCAAGCTTCAAGAAGTTTGGGTACTGTGTGATCTACCTGATGGAAAGAAGGTCCTTGGTACAAGATGGGTGTTCAGAGTCAAGAGAGATGAAAGAGGGAATGTCATCAAGAAAAAGGCAAGGTTAGTAGCTCAAGGCTACAGACAAGAAGAAGGAGTAGATTATGATGAAGTATTTGCTCCTGTGGCAAGGATTGAAGCCATTAGAATATTCCTTGCTTTTGCATCATATATTGGATTTTAGGTTTATCAGATGGATGTCAAGAGTACTTTTCTCTATGGCACTATTACAGAGGAGGTTTATGTCAAACATCCTCCTAGTTTTGAAGATCCTGTACATCCAAACAAAGTCTACAAGGTGGTTAAGGCTCTTTATGGCCTTCATCAAGCACCTAGAGCTTGGTATGAGAGGCTCTCTACTTTCTTATTGCAACATGGTTACAGGAGGGGAGCAATTGACAAGACTTTATTTATAAATAGAGACAAGAAGGATATCATGTTGGTTCAAGTTTATGTATATGATATCATATTTGGAGCTACAAAACAATCTATGGTCAAGGAATTTGAGAAGCTGATGCAGAATGAATTTCAAATGAGTTCAATGGGTGAGTTAACTTTCTTTTTGGGACTTCAAGTTAAGCAGTCAAAGGAGGGAATTTTCATCAGTCAAGACAATAATGTATCTGACATACTTAAGAAGTTCAATTTTGATGCTATGAAGCCAGTTACTACACCTATTAAATCTATCAACTCATTGGGCAAGGATGAAGATGGACAACCTGTTGAAGTCAAACTGTACAGATCCATGATTGGTTGTCTCATGTACCTCACTGCATCTAGGCCTGATATTATGTTTGCTGTTTGTCTATGTGCAAGATATCAAGTCTCACCTAAGGTCTCCCATATGAATGCAGTGAAACGGATTTTTAGTTATTTGAACCAACAACCTAAGTTGGGGTTGTGGTATCCAAAGGATTCACCTTTTCACTTGGAAGCTTTTTCAGATATTGATTATGTAGGTGACAACTATGACATAAGATCAACTACTGGAGGATGCCAATATATTAGAAGAAGATTAGTTTTATGGCAGTGTAAGAAGCAAACAATTGCAGCAACATCCTCTACTGAAGCAGAATATGTGGCTGCTGCAAGCTGTTGTGGACAATTTTTGTGGATGCAGAATCAACTCTTGGATTATGGGTTCAACTTCAAGAATACTCCTATCAACATTGATAATGAGAGTACTATTTGCATTGTTAAGAATCCAGTTTATCACTCCAAGACCAAGCACATTCAGATTAGGCATCACTTCATTAGAGATTGTTATGAGCACAGGCTCATTAATGTTGTCAAGGTTCACACGGATGATAATGTAGCTGATTTACTCACCAAAGGATTTGATGTTTCAAGATTCAATCACTTGGTGGTAAGCATTGGAATGATTAATTATTGAGTTACATTTAAGGGGATGACTGAATGGTTAGTTAGACAGTCCTGTGCTTTGCTTAAGGGGAGGCAATACAATGCCCACATGGAGTGTTTGTTATTATAGAAAAGAAGATGGAAAAGTACTGCTGTTTTGTCCTATGAAAGTACTGCTCTGGAAAGTACTGCACACGTGGAAAGCACTGCTTGTCTTATCAACGTACTGTTCCAACGGTAAAAAAGAAGGGTAAATTCAAATAACGGTAACTTTGTTATTATGGGCTGTGATTTTTCAAATCCTACCTATAAATAACTACATCCCGATTTTCCCTCTTATCTTTATTCGTATCAATCTTTTCCATATTTCTTTCTCTCTCACACACCTACGTATTCCAAAATCAATATCTTTTACAATCATCCATGGCAAACCTACACACAGTTTCTAAACACAACATGGTGGCAAATTTAGATAAAACGGAGGCAAATGTCATCTTCCATGACATCATTGATTTCTTAACTAGTTCCCCAATCAGTTATGCGCTTTTGGTGGAACCTGATATTATTGAGCCCTGGATACAGCAGTTTTGGGCAACTGCAAGGACGCATATGGAGAATGATGAATCTTATATTCAAGCTAAAGTTGCTGGAAGGCTTATCAAGATTACTGAAGCATCAATTCGTGAAGATTTATTGTTTGATGATGCAGAAGGAGCTATTCGGTTTGATAAACAGCTTCTTTGGGATACACTGAGAGATATTGGATATTAAGGGTCTTTGGCTGACACAACAACATTCAAGAAGCCCTTGTTCAGTCCACATTGGAAGTATTTGGTACATGTTCTTCTTCATTGTATCAGCTCTAAAAGTACTTCTTGGGAGCAATTTGGTTCAAACATTGCATCTGCACTGGTAGGATTGGCTACAAATTGTATGTTCAACTTTTCAAGGCTAATCATAGATGGAATGCTCTCACACATCTCTCATGGTTCAAGATGGTTAATGTATCCGAGATTTATTCAAGTCTTCTTGAATAAACAACTTTCAGATATACCAAAGCCTGCTAGCCTTTTACCTGTTGTGGTACAACCAGCCAATATTTTCACATTTATGGCTAGGAAAGTGGTCTATTTACTAGAAGGAACACTCCATTAACCACTTCAATAATGGAGGTTGTTCAAGCAATATGAGATGAGGCTGCAGAGAGTGATGACAGAGAAGGTACTGATTCACAAGGTACTGCTTCTCAAAGTGCTGCATCTCAAGAAACTGCATCACAAGGTGCTGCTTCACAAGGTACTGATGTTAATGAAGGTACTACAGTTTCTCCCATCTCATCACATCATACTACTCCTCCTATTGCGTCACCAGAACAAGTTCCCTCATCATCTTCTGGAGGAGACACTGCTACTATACCCCCTGAAGGTTTAGTGTTAGATAATTATATTCTGACAAGGGAGTTAGTCAAATTGAAGAAAACTACTGAGGCTCAAGCTGCTCAGATAGCCTTATTAAAGATCAAGTTTAGAAAGTTCAAGAAGTATGTTTGGCCCTTGGTTAAACATCACAGGTTATGGGCCAAAGCTGAAAAGAAGAAGCGAAGGCATTTTAAGAAGACTTCTACAGGCACAAAGGTTCCTCAGCATTCTTTTGTCCAATTGGGGAGGAATTTAGAAGAAGAGAATTTGAAAGAAGTTGCTGAATTTCATGAAGAAAAGGAGAATGAACCTCAAAGTACTGAAGCACATGTAAATATTCAAAGTACTGAGCCTGAAGGAACTGGTGTTAAAAGTATTGATGATCAAGGTGCTGCTGATCAAAGTACTGGCTTTCAAGGAACATCTCGACAAGAATTAATTACACCAAGGGTGTTAGATTTTGATCAAGGAGCTGGTCCTTCAACAATTCCACAAGAAGAAGAAGCTGATACACTTAAACCAATACACACTGCAAGTGATGATAAAACTATTGCTGAAATATTGCATGATTTATCAAAACCAAGGGGTGTTAGCATTCCAGGAGTTGCTGAAGAACAACATCAAGTTTCTCAATCTCAACCTGTGTTAGATCCTAAAGTTAAAGGGAAAGGTAAAATGATTGAAACAAAGAAGAAAAAGAAGCTCACTTTAGCATAACTAAGGGCTGCTGAAGTTGCTAGGAATGAGGAAGCAGCTAGAAAGGTACAAGCTGAATTAAATGCTAAAGTTGCTATTGAAGATGCTAAGAATGAAGAAGCAGCTAAAAAATTGCAAGAAGAATTGAATGTTGAAGCTGCTGTACCATTAAAGACACCTATTCATGTTTCTGTTCTACCAAGAAGACCAAATCGTGCTAAAGAAAGAAATGCAATGATGGCTTATTAAAAAAGTCAAGGATATATTGGATTGCAGAAGTTGAATTATGTTGAGATGAAATAGCTATATGAAGCTGTTAGAGAAGCTTATCAGAAGCATGTTGATAGTATCAAAGATTTTAAAGATGATGATGCTCAGAAAGAAGATAATAGAAAAGGAAGCTTAAAAAGAAAAAGAACAACTGAAGTTGAAGATGTTCAGCCATCAAAGAAGGTTGAGTTAAGGTCTGATACAGATGATGAACTAAGGAATTATTTAAGAATTGTAGAATTTGAGTATTCTAAAGATGATGCTGATAAGAAGACAGAAAACAAGAAGAAAAAATCTCCAATAACTACTTTTGAAGTTGTAGAATCAAAGGATGGAAATTATCTGATGTTTCACAGAGAAGATGAAAGCTTCAAAGTGTTTAATATGCTATGGGATCTATTGCACATAATAGATAGAGAGGATTTGTTTCATTTATATCATTTGGTGCAAGAATATTTTGAACACATTCCATCAGAAGGCGTTGGTTTAATCTTGCTTGGAGATCTCACAACTGTTTGGGAAACTGAAGAAACAAGTACTGATGAGATTTGGAAAAATCAAGAAGATTGGGAGATTATCAGCTGGAGATTCTTTGAAGAATCTGGAGTACATGTTCTAGAGTTAGAAGATGGAACTATGATTCACATGTTAGCAGACAGAAGATATCCGCTTACATCAGATCTTATGAGGAGAATGCTAGAACATGGTATGGAAGTTGAAGAAGATAATGAAACTGCTCTTATGGTCATCAAATTGTTTATCAGATGGACAACTATGGCTGATGATGATGAATGACTGGTATGAATCTTTATTGAATAAATTATTTTTGAAATATCAGTACTTTATTCAAAGTACTGCTAATCAAACAGTACTTTCATCAAAGTACTGCTTGCAGTATTAAACCAGTTAATGATTTTGAAAGGAAAACTTTTGTTAAGTGATAAATATTTTGAAACAGAGGTTAAAAGAAATAAATGGTTTTTGAGATGGTAACAATAATAGGTTATCAATCCACCATGGTTACAAAAGGATTGACTAATCCATGAGCAAACGGCTCTGGTAAAGATATCTCAAATCCGTTTTATAGTTGACAACTTGCTAATAAGTTGTATGGTAATCAACTCACCATATCAGTAAATGTGAAGAGTTGGCTAGCCCACAAGAAAATGGCTTGTGGTAAAGGCTGTGGAAAAACCATTATATGGTAATTAGTTCACCATGGTTGCAAAGAACTAACTAGTCTAAAAGGGTACAGCTTTTGGTATAGACAAATCAAATCTGTTGATATTTGATGATTTGCTAAAAATCATATGGTTATCAATGTACCATGGTCTTACACACCAAAACATTTGGCTACTCCAGAGTTAATGGCTTTGGTAAAGAGACATCAAAATCTATTAAATTTCAATGATTCACCTCTCACAGGAGTTTACACACCTGGAAGTGATGAGAATAGATTGTAACTTAAATTGAATTAATGCACAATTTGTCATATGTTGATGTGTTGCTGAAAAGATGGAGCTTGCTGAATGATGCTGTAAAGAATAATTTTTAAAGAATACTTTGATATAAGCACAGAGAATACAAAGATATAATCTAAAGACAAAGACACAATCTTTCCTTGAAGATGGAGAAGTTAAAGATAAATTTACAATGGAACTTGAAGTCAAGCAAGTAGAATTCAAGTTAGGGGAGGATTGTTGGGATATAAAAGTGCTGAAAAAAGTCAAAGTACTGCTAAAGATAAAGTCAAAGTACTGTTGTCGAATTCAAAGTACTGCAAAGCTAAAGAACTGCTATATTCGTTTATGGAAAGCTTTGTTATTCTAGAATATTTTTTGTATAGATTACTTGTCGTACAAGGTTACAAATTGTAAACCGACTATGGTTATCCTTAAGCCTATAAAAGGACCCCTAGGTTGGCATTAGAAGGTGTGTGTTTTAGAATCCTAAAGTACGAACGTGCATTATTAGAGTTTTAGAGAGTTTGATATTAGTGTTTTAGAGTTATTTAAGAATCTGTATAGTAAGCATATTCAGAGTTATTAATAAAATCATTGAAAGTTAAAGTTATATTCTTTTTAGCTTTGTTAAGTAAATTTCGCATACTTAATAGAGTTTGCTCAGTGTTTCATTGTTAATAACTTATGATTTATCCGAGGTTATTAAACCCTTAACAAGCTATATAAGTTAGTTTGGTTAGAGTACATCGATCCAACAGGTACCATCTGCTTAAGACCCTGATCTATGTAGGTAGCAGCTTTCATTTTAGAAATCGATAAAGCTGGTCTTCTTTCTGTAGTTCGAGCACATAGATAATCCAGGTCATGGTTGAAAAAGAACTCTGATTGAATAGTCACTTGACCAGGTTCACCACCGAGAGGAAGAGGCTTGTTCACATTGAAACGGCTGATCTGCTCACTGACTGGATCACTCAGCATCTTATTACATTCTTCCATCTGGTATTGAAGCTGATTGGCATCTGAGTGGAAGACTTTGACGATTTCAAATGCTGGTCCTTCAAGATCCTTTGGAGTGATGGACGAGATTCCCTTCTTTTCACAAAACCACTTCATGAAGCTGCCCATATCTCCAGTGATGTGAAGAAGAGAGTCTTCATCTGGGGCTTCATAGTTGGTAGTGATGGTTGATGCCAAATTGTTGTCAGAGATCATCGTATCAGACTTTGGAATGGACCATGAAGGTTCAGGAGTTTGAGGTCTCTCTTTGGCGAGCCAGTTTTGAGATATGTCTTTTGAAGGTGCAACTCTAGAGGTTTTAGCGCGTTCACCCGAAACGTATCCATCAAACCAATCCTCATCTTCAGATGGCTTAGGGATATGTTTTGTGGATGCTTCATCGTCATCGGATTCTGACTCTGCCATGACATAAGACTCTTCATGTAGTACCTGGTCTTCCGGGATAGTGGAGAAGGTGGGTGTAAACCTTGAATCAACTATCGTCCATGCTGTAGACTTCTTCTGAGTATCCTGATCACCGGATGAACTGGATTGATTTGAAGGTTTTGGAGGATTTGTTGGTGGTTTTGGTGGAGGTGTAGTGGTTGTGCCAGAAGATCCACCAGCACCAGAAGTTCCAGCTCCTCCAGTTGGAGGCGGGGGAGGAGGAGGTGGGGATTTGGGTCCTTTATGTAATGAATCCAATAGTGAAGTCCTCCTTTTCTTCTTAGCCTCCCTTTCTCGAATGTCCTCCAGAAACTGTAAATGATTATTGTGCTTAATCGATTCTTCAAGGGCCACGTACAGTTTCTTATGGACCTCATCCTTATGCTCATTGGCATCATACATTTTCTCTGAAAGGACTGCTCTCATATCAGAGATGGGCAAGTCTTTAAATCATTGAAGAAGTGGAGCTTGCATTGCCCATTCTACAACATCTTTAACCTTGGCTTCAATGGCATCTGCAACCCCTTCATCGAAGTTTAGGTTCTCCAGCTTGTAGACACGACGCTCGAGGACGTTGATAGATTTAGGCAATTGCCTCTCAAGAGCTTCAATTCATTTCACAACCTTGTTGAGCAGTTGATCAGATGTTAGAATTCGAGGTGGTGAAGCCGGTGGAGTGTTCGTGTCATTAATTGTAACAACTGGTTTAATTGATAGATCTTTAGTAGGTTCAGGTGGTGGAAGTGCGGTTGTTAGAGCAGGTTTGGGCGGTGGAAGTGCGGTTGCTTGAGTAGGTGCTGACATCGGAGGAATGGTTGATGTGTCTTGCTGAATGTCGATTGTATACATGGACTCAGCTTCCTCTTTCTCACTATTTTGCTTATAGGGCTCGGTATCTGTGGGTTTGTCATTTAAGAACTGATCACCAAATGAGAAGTCAGCATCTAGATTCTTCAATGTGGATAGAGAACCTGTAGACATGTTCATTACTTCCATGTGCCTGTGTTCATCAGATCTTGACTCAAGGATCTCCTGTGAGTCTTTCAGCAATTCGTTTTCATCATTCTTATCTGATTGGGTATCACATGATGCAAGTGTATCTTCCTGTGTTTCGGATACCTCCTTTTCCATTCCAGTTTGTTCTTGAGCTGAAGATGATTCAATGCTTATTTTCTTCAGCTCAAATTGGGTGATAGTTCTTGACGGTGGAGAAGAGATGGTCAGAAGCATGTGAGCAGCTTGTTCAGCTTCTACACCAGCAATCCCTTTCCCTTTGTCTTGTGTAGTTGATGTTGTTTGTTGTGGCGTTGGCTCAGGTTCTCTTATCACAACGCCTCCCACTGGTGGTCTCATGTTCATGCTTTCCAGGCTTTGTTTAATCCCTTGTTGCAAAGCAGCCTCGTCTTCATCTATCAATCGCATGTCACCCTTTGGAACCTCGGTTCCTTCAACATTCCCCTTTTCGGCATCTTTTTTTCTCCTTTTCTGCTTCTGTGATGAAGTGTTAGTAGATTGAGATCGATCACGTCTCTTCTTGGGAAGGGCGGCATATGAGGTTTTAGAGGATGATTTAGTGCTGGAAGTGGACTTTGTAGACTTGGGTTGTGAGGGATCGGGAGTGTCATCAACATTGGATCTGGATGCCCTTTTCTTGTATAATCTGAAGTAGTCAGTCTTCTTAATATCATCTGTGAGAAGTGCATCAGGAATTGGCATTCCAAATATCTCTTTATTAACACCTCTGGCAACATATTTGAGGTTACCAAGTACAAATTCATCCCTAGCATTATGGAGGACTGACTCACTCCTTGGATTAAAATGATGAGTCTGTTGCAAGAACTGAATGATAAGCTTCGAGAATCTTATGCTAGGAATTACAAGTTTGTGTACTTTCTTCCTTCCTTAGGCTTGATTCTGAACATTTGTTCTGTCTGTGATGAAAGTGTGCATAGACAACGAGAATTCTTCCCAAATATGTTCCGTGACATCAATGTTCACCTCTTTGATGAGACCCCATAAGATTTGCAGAATAGGTGTCCTCACTTTATCGAACCCTGAGGTTTTGCCAGATAAGCATAAGTTGAGAATAGTAGTAATGGCTCTCCACGGTTGATACATGTGTCCGGTGATGATATCTGAAGCCCTTGTTACGTTAACTTGATAACCCAAACCATTTAGAAAGTCCATTAGTTCTTCCGCAGAAGGTGGAGGGACAGATTGTTTAGTAGGGTCACATGATGTGATTCCTAGGGCCTTACTGAGAATGTCAGAGGAGATTTCATATCCCTTATCATCAAGCGTACAAGAATAAGTGGCTGTGATCTTGTCCCAGGTAATGGTGTTCCAAAATTGTTGTCGGTAAATGGAAGGGATCGTGCATTGCTTGGTCAAGGCACTAAAGAAGTTAGTGTTTTTAAGAATATCAATAGCAACCTTGAAGATTGGATTTTGTTGTATTCTTTCCATGTCCACATAGCAGTTGCTTTTGCCTATCTCTACCCATTTATCTTCTGGAAAAATTTCGTTGTCTGTAAGAACTGTGGGTGGAGCAGAAGTAGCAAGGTTCTCGGAAGAGGTTGTGTCTGCCATTGAAATTCTGTAGAATTACACATACGACAACAATATTCGAGAGCATGTTAGGTTAGACATGGTTAGCTAAACGACCTTAATGCAACCTCATGACATAAGCACCATGAGTAGCATGCATGACAGATTAACAAAAAACAGATTGAAATACTCAGAAAATATGTTAAGATGCTTTAGTAATTCTCAGAGTAACAAATCATTTTGACAAGGTTTTCTAGAGACAAGTTGCTTGAGCAAAATTGTTAAAACAAAATTGCTATAATAGGATTTCATGAGACAAGTCGCTATAATGGAAGTGTTAAAGCAAGTCGCTAAGACAAGTTGCTACAATCAAGTCGCTACAAGAGAAACCATATACAAGTCACTTTAACAAAAGTGCTATAGCAAGTCGCTATGAACAATTTGTCAAGACAAATCGCTACAAATGAAACCCGAGACAAGTCGCTATCATGAAAAATATTGTAGCAAGTTGCTTTAAACAACTTTTCAAAACAACTCGCTATAAGAAAAATCAGTGAGAAGTCGCCTTTGTGAAAATGTTTTAGTTAGTCGCTAACTTGTCAAGACAAGTCGCTACCAAAAAGTACAAGGATAACTCGCTACTACAAGTATCACCCATTTACGTAACAAGTCGCTATCAAGAATGTTTAAAACATTGACAACTCACCATCAAGATTAAATAAGACAACTCGCCACCAAGAACAACCTGCTAAGAGACAAGTCACCAACAAGAACATATATTGACATATCCACCTAACACTTATCACACAAGCAAATGTAACATCAGTCATGACCAAAATAGCTACAACGATTGAATATCACCACGACACAAGCAAATACATAAACGCCTAATCATCAACTCAAAAATCTCATAAACTTTTTGCAAAAGGCGCACAAGGGAGACCATGAATACACACGAACGCACCATCAATTCTAACTTAAGATACCCTAAATACAACCGATCGAATATCAATCACTCCCTATTAAACAAAAACCACAAACTAACCTAAGTATGAGATTAATTGTCGAAGGTAAGTCGCTCGGTGAAATCTATTAAAAGAGGTGCGTTAGAGAGGGTATTAGGGATAAAGGATTCAAATCAAACCTTAAAAGAGATCTTACCACTTTAAATCGCTATAAGGAGGGTCACGATGGAGGGAGAGGAATACTTTGAGATTTTTGAGATAATGATAATAATGACAAGTAGCTACCGTCTAAGTACAATTCTCAAGAATCACGGATTTGCATATTCAGTCCTTAAACTTAACCAAAGTGAGACAAATCGCTAGCAAGACATAATACACAAGGCATGTCGTAGACCTAAATTGGACAAATCGCTAGCACAAAGTTGTGAAACAAAACGCTATCCTGAATGATGCAAGTTGCTATGTCAAAAATACCTTCTCAAGTATCAATAAATGACACATTTGATCCTTATATTATGACAATAGAGACAAATCGCTACCTATCTTAGTATCATACGTAAATATGTACTATTGACTCTGACAGCCCTTGTACTTAGCAAATTGCATGCAGATACGGTGGATAAGTAACATTCATGTTGAATATGACAAGTACCATATAAGACATAACATGGATAAGCCATCTAGCATAATGAACATAAAGAATCATGACTTAAACATGCAGCACCAAACAAGTAAGCACATTACATATATCAAACAATGATGCAGAGATAAATTGAAAGATTCTCCCCCTCAATCAATGTCACCAATTAAGAGTGAACATTGATTGAATTTTAACCCCTGTTTTTAAAAAAAAAATAGAATATATCTTTTGTTCAAACTTCATCTATGGACCCGTATCATTATTGAATGACATTTCTAGGACCGTAGATGTTATCGATAACAAGAGATACATCTTTTATCAGATTTAGGGTAAAGATTTAATTAATTAAAAAAATTGATTTGAATTTTTTTTTAAATACAAGTGATAATTAATTTGTACACGGATTCATGAGAACGAGTCCTGATTCAAGTCGAACATGAGTCAAAGTACGAGGTACATCAATTCTGACAAGCTACAACTCCTGAGTGAGCAATCTTCATTTCTGTTGGAAACCAAGTCATGATGTTCATGATTGAATTGAGCATTGTACATGAAAAAGACTGAGAACACTTTGCACTAATAGCACATGTAGTATTGCAAATAGATGAGCTACTGTCATGAGTATCCTCATTATTGGATGTTGCACAGTCTGGTCTAGGAGTATCATTAATAGAAATCCCTTTAGGTTCAATATTCTTGAAGATTTTTCATGTGGGCATCCACTTAAGGCACGATCTAGGTGTGTAAGTCCATTTGGATCTTGTAAACTTAAATAATCTACCAGTAGGAATCTATTTGAAACAACTGCTAGTAGATTTGGATGAAGCCACTTCCCTGTTTTGAACATTGGTCCTTTTGTAAGTAGTTTGTTTCTTAGGGGATTGATCAAACATTTGATGCTTCTTATATGAACTAGATGATCTCCTAATATTCCTGATCTTAGGGCTTCGAACATTAAGCTGGGGATTGTTATTCATCATATCGGAATAAATTAGTGAAGTGACTGGTTTTGAAAAAACTATATTCTCATCAACTTTGGAGGCAAGCTTAGATTTCGATGGTTTAAATCTTTTTGTTTTAAAAGCATTGGGCTGCCTAACTACAACTCGTTCTGAATTATTCAGTACAGTTGGCTTTCCCAAGGTTGATGGTTTTGCAAACTTAGTGTTCACCCCATTTCCAATAGATTTCCTAAGCTCATTTTTTAAGGAAACAATGGTGAAGCTCTTATCTTAAATTTGGGCTTTGAGGGCATCAATGTCTGCCAACAAGGAGTTAGTTTGATCTATCAGCTTGGAATTGTTCTCTAATAAGTTCTTTCTCAAGGACTTATTTTCCCTTAAAAGGTTGGTCACACATAGAGCCAATTCAGCATTCCTAGATTCAAACGGACCACTCACCTCATAGTTAGGATTGTTCATCCCTGTATTACATTTCTTATTCATATCTGAGAGTTGTAATTTCATATTACATATGGTTGAATCTTTGTCCAGAATCTGGGTTTCTAACTGATTAATTTCAAAAAATTCTCGAAATTTTGGGAATTCCGGATTTATGCAAGGTTTTGTAGCAAGAAAACTTTCTTTTCTTTGTTGTATTGCAATTTCTAAGGAAATACAATGTTTTTCAAGAATTGAGTATTTGTTTGAAAGTTCATCAAAAACCCTTTTTTCAACCATTTTATTTGTTTTAAAGATTCTAGACTCAGACTCAACCAAGAAACATTTATCAATATCATGTTCAGAATTAGGATCATTTTGTTTAGGTACATTAGCAGATGCATTATGTTGATCAGTTAAGGGTACCTCATCACATGACATCTGTTCATTTGTCGGTATGATATCTGCATTCACATCGTGCATAACAAGAGTCACTGAACTGAAGGCTATTTCAAGCTTATCTGACTCTGAGCCTCTGTATTCAGTACAACCGGTTTCATCCTCTTTAGTTGTATCTGATATTCTGCATTCAGCATCACCTGACCTTTCAAATGAATCAATACCCGAATTATCACAACATTCACTTAATTTCACTTGACACTCCTTCAAATCATCATCCTCTTGAGCAGCTTCCTTAATGTACTTTTCCACATTATCCATAAGTTGGATAAATGTATTTATGAACTCATGAATTTCCATTCCAGTATGTTTCATGAAGGAAATTCCAGTCACGTGTTGATCGAAGTCTGCGGAATATTCCCCATTGATAAATGGCTGAAATTGGTTGTGGATTACCTAAGGTGCAGCATTGGAATCATCCTTTAATACTTTCTTTTTGGTAATTTGAAGCTTCAGTTGTTCTAAGTTCAGCAACAAGGTTCTTGTCAATGAGCTAAGTCCTGGCGGAAAAGAGCACTACATGTTCAATCCCCAGTTGTAGATAACAGTTGTATGAGGTGCAAATGAAGTAGTTGATAGGGCTCAATGTTGCATTCTATTTGCTTTGCATCATGTATCATTAAAAAGTGTGATTCTTTGATATTTGACTCAGAATGTGAAGTGTTTTGATCATAATTTACTGAATCAATCATGGTTAAACATTCTGAGAAGCAAACAGTTTCTTTGTTCTGTGAGGTATCATAGAGTTTGAGCACTTTGGAGATTAAAGGGTCAGTGATGTAAGACATTGGGTTGATGGATATTAGGCACAAGTCGCTTGCATTAATTCACCAAGTCGCTAAATATCTTGAAGACAAGTTGCTTCACACATAAGTCGCTAGGTACTTGATGAGTGTCTAAATACTCATCATTTTTATACTAGCTAGACTGCAAAAACATCTGAAAACACTCAGAAATGCATCAAAATGATAAAAATATCACAAACAAGTGTTTTATATGTTTTAAATGCAAAAACATCAAAATCTGGTGAAAAACGTATTAAGTTTGCATAATTGGCAGTTTTAGTCCCCCAAAGTTTCAAAAATTGTCAAATCTAGTCCCTGGTAATTCAAAAAACTTGTAAAAAGTCATTTAAGGTCCATAGGATTTAAAAGTTGTCAAAACAAACCTTTTAAAGTTCAAAAATCACAAAATGACAACTTTAGTCCCTAAACTTTGAAAATTGTCAAATATAGTCCTTGGTTAATTTTAAAAAGTGAAATTTATCAAAAATAAACCTTGTACTATTCATAAATGACAAAATTGGTCCTTATGATAAACTTTTGTAAAATTACATCTTTGGTCCCTTAAGTTTCAAAGTTGACAATTTTAGTCCTTGGACTTATAAAAAATGGAATTTTATGAAACATTTGTCCTTGTACTAATCATATTTGGCAGGTTTAGTCCTTATTATAACTTTGGAAATGTTACAGGATCAGTCCCTATACTTTCAAGAATTACAAAAATGGTCCTTGTGAATTAACTAAACCAAACGGACCTTACTTTGTTATTAATACCCAAATCCAATCCTTCAACCCAGCTACTGGCCCAATCCCAACCTTAGCCCAAAACCCATGTTTTAAAATAAAACCTCGCGCCATCCCAGTCATCCCCTTCCTCCCCACTAGCCCGCCATATCCCCCCAGCTGTGCCTTCCCCATAAATGCTTACACACTTCTTTCCCTCCTCCCCAACACTCTATCCCTTCCTTGTCCCCCCTCCTCTTCACCCTGGTCCAAAAACCATCAAAGAAAGCAACAATCACTGTTCACCTTTTGGCGCCAAATTGCAAATCAAAGGCTAGGATGTGTTTCAGAGATCCAATGGTGGTGGGATCAACTCAGAAGCATGTGGGGAGTTCAAAAAGGCTATAAAGAAGAAGAAAGAAGGAGAGGAAACAAGCAAGTAGTGTAAATTAGTTTAGGTAGTGTCGTATTAGTTAATTTTACCTTTCCAGTGTAAATTAAAGCTTTCAAGTACTGTTTTAAGTATTCACAGTGTACAATAACTCTTTTGCAGTTATCAATTTCAGTTTTAATGCAAATTTTCAGTTTGTGTGAATTTCAATATATCAAGTTCATGTGAATGATATTTATAGTTGATGTTATGCAATCATAAGCTCTTATATAAGCTTTTATAAGCTCCCTTTAGCTTATTACTTACTCAGAAAGTCCCTTATTCAGATTTTACTCATATCTCAATATCAGTCAACAAAAGTCAACTGTTGAAGCTAATCTTGGTTTGAATATAAGAGCTTGTTGATGCAGAGCTGGTTTTGGATTGTATCTTGGTTTAGAGCTTTGTGGAAAGCTATAGGAGTGTCCTTTGTCCTCAGTTCTCATTTTTGTGCACAAACACAAATTGTAAGTAATTTTCTTAAAATTTGCATATTCTAGTTAAAATGCTTTAAACCTGTTAAAATTAGTTTAATCCTATTTTAATATAGTTATTATAAGGTTTTTAATCAGTGTCATGGTCCTAATCAGTGGAATACTTGGAAAAGCTTTAAAACAGTCCATAAAAGGGATGTTTGGATCTGCTAATTAAACTGAGTTAGGAGTTGTTTGTAGTCAAGTTCTTGTTTGAAGCATGCTATATTAGTTCTAAATAGTCAAGTTAAACCATAAAAACTAGTACTTATTAGTAAAAAAGTCAAAATCATTTTAATCTAATCTTTGTCAGTTAACTGTTATGATTTAGAAGATAAATTTCATCATAGTTGTTTAAAATTTGATCACCTAGCTTAATCTCATCTCAACATAGCTTATTACATCATAATTAGTAAGCAAGATTGATCTAAAGTTCATTAAAGTCAACCTGTTTAGATTTTATAAAAAGTCAAAATGACAGTTTCACAGTTTTTTGGATAAAATAGAATAAGTTACATAGGGCTTAATATTAGTATTCTACACTTGAGCTTATAGGATATTAAAATATAGTTGCTTATCTGTACCTTAGTGTATTTCATATTTTCTAGTCAGCTTATTCACTAGCTTATTTCTCTGCTTCTTTTGAGACCCCTGTTCAAAATGTGCCCTGTGCACAGGTTTCTAGCTTTTTCCATAAGCTTGTCACAAGCTCACTAGTTAACATCAGCCTGTGATTTTTAGCTTTTTGAGAAGCTAAACAAGCCTTCTTGAAGTCCCAAGCTTAAGTTTTCACTTTGAAGCTTATTTGCTAGGGCTGCAAGTGACTTGTTTGTTGTCCCATTTCTGT
The DNA here is from genome assembly GCA_019973895.1 of Chrysanthemum seticuspe. NCBI lineage: Eukaryota > Viridiplantae > Streptophyta > Magnoliopsida > Asterales > Asteraceae > Chrysanthemum > Chrysanthemum seticuspe. The sequence goes on along the minus strand of BPTQ01000002.1, from coordinate 195,401,925 downwards.
GTTTCAATACTAATCAGTGGTTCATGAGCTTTTTCATAAGCCCCTCATAAGCTCATCAGTGCACCACAGTGCATGAGCTTTGGCTTTTTGGATACCTCACCAGCCCAGATTGTTGACTCATTGCTTGTTTTGAGCCTAGGAGCTTTTGCCCCTAGCTTAAACTGCTTTGGAAGTTCACTGCATTCTGTTTGGTTTTCTAGTTTGTCATAGTGCTTATTTGCATAGTTATAGCTTATCAGTGTGCTTAATTGTGTTTTCTAGATTAATTTTAGTTTCTTTAACTTATTTATAACTTATTTCAGCTTTGGTTCTAATCTGTAAGCTTGTTTGAGCTTAAAATCTCATAATAAGCTCATTTTCAAAACTGTTGAGAAAATAAGCTCTCACAGAGCTTATTATTGGTTTTCATAAAAAGTTGTAGTTTTCAAAAGTGCTTATTTTCATGTGCTTAATTGGTTTGTAAAGAAAAAAAATCAAAAATAAAATGTTTAGCAAAAAGGGGGTAGGCAGGCTCGAACCTGAGACCTCCCCCTTTGGAGAGTGATAGTGGTGTACCTGGAACCATTGCGCCCTTGGGTCTTTGACTGTCATCTCTTGCACTAAATAATCTCTTATATACGTTTTGTCATTTTAGCTTATTAAGTTTATTTAGCTTATTTCTAGCTTATTTAGTATAGCTTTTTCAGTTTTTGTATTTTTTATAAAAGTGTATTAGTATTAAGTATTTTATAAAAAAGTTTCAGATTTTTCTCTATAGTTTTAGTATTTTTAATCATTTAATTAGTGTAAAATCTTATTTAATTCATAATAAAAAATATAAAAGTCTAAAAAATATAAATCTTTTTTCTAAAATTTTCTTTTATCATATAGTACGTAATAAAATTAGTTTTACATTCGTAGGCCTTTTATTTCATAAATTTTACGTTTTTGCTTGCGCTCCAGCGTAATTTTTACACGTAACGCTCGTTTTCATTTTAAGCCACGTTTTTAAGTAATTTAAGTTTACGTTTTAGTTAAAATAGTTTATTTAAGATATTTTATTTCATAAAATCATAAAACATCATTGTAAAAATAGTGATAGCATTTATTTAATATATTTTAACTTTTGAATTTCTTTTAATTTGCATTTAAGTCGCTGTAATTTGTAGATCTTTTCTTTAGGTAATTATCCATCGAAATCCTTACTGATCACTATCCTTAGTGATCATTCTATCATCTGAAGTTGTTTAAACACCAATTCATCCTCCGTGGGACTTAACGACCCAGGAATTCCCTATATTCCTCTGATTTTAACTTGCATTGGTGTGTGAGCTGTTTTGAGTTTCTTACGGTTGGTCATTCACAAGTGGCTAGCTTGTGTGAGATAACTTGACGGTTTAGCACCAATCAAATTTTGGCGCCGTTGCCGGGGAGGCTGTAAGCGTGTTTTAAGCATTTCCAGATCCATTCTTGCACATATACCACCTTTTTGTAAACAGGTTTTTTGTAAAGTTATCATAAATCAAAAAGTTCATTAACACTTTTTCTAAAGTGTTAACTACACCAAAAATATTTTCATTCTTTGTTTTTATGGCATGTTTTTCAAAAATCCAAAAATATTCATCTTTACCCTCTTACCCTTTTTGATTCTTTATTCCTTTACCCTCCATCCATTTGATTCTAAATTCTTCTATTCTCATGGAATCTCTCGACTACGACGAAATCTAGAATGAAGTTGAAAAACTTCCTATTTTATCACAAATGTCAAGAATTCGTGTTGTTCGTAATGATCCATTGATTATGCGTAGGGAAATGGAATGAGAAACCGGGGTGACAAAGGACCAGGTACTTCCCTCTAATAATGGAGGTGATAAATACGTCCAACCTACGGTTATCCAAAGATCTAATCCCTCGATTGCTCCTAAGTCGTCTAAAATTGATCCTACACTTTCACGATTTACGGTTAAAAGCAAACATGCAGAAATTAGACCGGTGACTAGCAAGAATGACTTGCCTAATCTTCACGTTTCTCAAGAACCAGAACCGGAGTCCATAACGGAAGTGGTGGAAATTGCTAGCTCTCAGAGCACACCACTTGTCCCACCTCCGGATTTTTCAAAATGTTCTTCGAGTCTTAATAGTCATTCAGATCACCATGTTGGTTTTGTTGATTCTTTGAATGAACTGATTCCTTCTCATAACTCTCAAATAGAATCGTTTATTCCTTGTGTCGGTTGTGGTGAGCCTCTTTTTGGTTCACCATGTCGCTGGTGTACGTGTGTACAGTGTGGTAATGATATTCGTAACGGGAGTTGTTTGTTTTGTGGTTCGAGGAATTCATTTGATTATGATTCTAATCCGAACTCATTTAACGACCCCTCAAATTTTTCTAACTACCCACCACAGCCCGACTTATCTTCATATAATCAACAATACTGCTGTGAATTTTGTGGAGATCCTCACCAAGGATTTGAGTGTCAATCCGGAAACACGATTGTCTATGAACAGTTTTCCGGTGATGCTCAGAACTTTGGTTATGACCAATATCCATATGATTCACCAATCCAGGCTCAACAGTTTTACTGTTGTGAGAACTGTGGAGGTTCCCATTTCAGCTCTGATTGTCAAACAAGGAATCCATTTCCTTGTAACAATTATGACTATCCAGATCACAACCAACCTCCTCAGTGCCAAATGACTCAAACTCCTCAGCCAACCCAACAAGACACTTATCTAGAGCTTCTGGAGTTAGTGAAAAGAACTGAGGAGTTGAGTAAGACAACATTTCATAATGTTTCCAGTTTTTCTTGTGTATATTGTGGGGATCCTCATGATGATTATCAATGTCAACCTTCCGGTTTTGACAAATCTCCACTCCCACAATGTCCCATCATTCAAAATTCACATGAGAAATCCATGGAAGAATTGCTAGCTGAAGAACAGGCTGCTAAAATAAATTCCCAAATTTCTTTTGAAAAGTCTATTAGGGAATTAATTGCAAAAGAAAAAGCAGCCAGATCTAGCTCTCAATTTCGTTTTATTCCTGATGACAGTGATGATGAAGATACATTTGAAGATTCATCAAATTCATCAGTTGATATCCTGTCACACCCCCAATTTACCTGTTTTGCAGCGGAATGGAATTCCTGGGGATAGACTGTCATAGCACCACAATCACAGTTACATTGAACGACCTAAAGTGTCGTTTGGAAAATACATCGTTTGATTTAATAAAATAATCAGAGTTACAACATAGGTCCCAAAAGTTTACAAAGTTTGCGGAAATATAAATATATTACAAGTTCAAACGATGGTATTGGAAGAAAGTGCCATAATGTACAATGATGTAAGTCGACGCCGCGACTCAAAAAGTGGTTCCTTAACCATGCCATGATGATAATGCCTTAGTTACCTGAAAATACATTGCTAAAACGGTCAACAATAATGTTGGTGAGAGATCATAGGTTTAAGTAAATGTTTTATACGACTACGCAAGTATAGATCAGGCATGACAATCATGTCACGTAAAAATGTTACAGGCATGACAATTATGTCACGTAATAATGTTACAATTGCTATAAGCCCATGACACCGAAACTAGACTGTTCATAATGTAGGCCCCAAAAGAGTGTTTGCCAGACAACTCAATAATGTTATTAAATGAAATGCATCCGTATTACTAGTTGGGATTCACCAACCCGGATGGAGGCGTCACCCTCGATAGATCTATCCACTCATCCTCGCTTCAAAGATTAACGGTTCATGTTCAGGTAAAGGGGACTTTCAATTGGCAAATGCGGTAACTTAAGCAATGTAAATGAATTTAACATACTTGGTATCGTAATAAAAATGTTGTGCAATGTATTCTCCCCCGTAGGTTTGAAAATAATTAAAAGCGTATACGACGGGGCTATGAAAACTCACTTGGTAAACTGGAATGATGACAAGAGTGAGTACACCGAGGTATAATGTGAAACTTTAACCGGGACCTATTACGAATGATATGATATGTAATGAGTTGCAATGTAATGTTATGCATGCATTTCTTATGTTATTTATACCATTTGCGAGTTTTGAAAAATATTACTTATCGTCGAAAAATACTCTTTTGACGTCTTGACCATTCTTAAATCACTTTATAAGTATTTACGTCAAAATGTCCTCCTACAATGGTTTCGTAATGTTTTATTGTGAAATTATCACTTTTCGTCGTAAAATAAAGTCGTCGGAAATTTTATGAAATTGACAAAAATGGCTTCGAAAAACTAGTCGTAAAATGGTGTACGTCGAACGTTAGGAAACGAACTCAACGGTTTTGGAAAGTTTGTATCGAAATCTAAAAGTTTCATTTCAGGAGTTTTCGACATAAAGGTCTCGAACATAAAGATAATAAGGGCTAAAGATGGTGATTTTGTCTAATTGTTGTATAAAAAGTGAGTTTCGGCCAAGTTTGAGCAACCGTAATTAATTTATTAAAACTCCGCTATACAAACGGTTGATTGTTTTGAAAAATATGCTCGGTGATCTTGATTTTATTAGAAGACATTTCGTTCCAAAAAGTTCCACATCATAGTTAAAAACAGCCGTCAACATGGTCATTTTAGTTACCTTAATACTTGTCTCGTAAAAGAATATAGTTTTTCTGAAAATAATAGTTACGGCAAGTTTATGAAAACGTGTGTATCTTTGTCGTTTCAAATCCGTTTTCTACGTATAATACGTCCTTAGCTTCGTATCAAAGTATACTAATATATTTTTGACAAGTCGAAATAATTTGTAAAGCTTAAGGCTCGTTTTTGACTCGAATAAAACAAAAACATGTTGCTGAAATTTCAGAAAAAAATATTTCGTCGTCAAACTTTAAAAATTCATAACTTCTTCGTTATAATTCCGTTTTTATCCGTTCAAGCGGCCACGGATTCGTTTTAAAGTATATTTTCTAAATATCAAGGCCAAAAATTCGTGCCTACTGTCGGATTTTCCAGAAAATCAAAATAAGGACAGATCACTTTTTATACTTTTCGAAAATAGTTTTTCTCGTAATAAACCTATTTTAATCCCTTCAAATCAACTCCAAAGCTAATCTAATCCTACCATACACCTTCTTAGGGTGTCATGGGTTCCTAGACATCATCAAGACCAACATATACCAAGGGGATAATTATAGGATGACCTTATATATATATAACACTAAAAATCATGTAAAAATGGTATAAATCAACATAAGTCTTGCATGTTTGCTATGAAAATGATAAAATACATATGTAATGATAAGGAAAAAAATGAAGAATATAAATGATATGCTTACAAGTTAATATGATGAGGTGCAAAGAACAAGGTTAGCCTAAACACTCTAGGTTTTTATTTCAAAACCTTATTGAGAGTATTATCTAGATTGTAATTACTTGAGCTTGAGAAAAATTTTGTGATCCCTTCAAAACACCATATATGGCCGGTTCTTAGAGGATGAAACAAAGAGAGGAAAACTTTTCTACATGATGAATTATTGTAGTGAATGAGATGTGAAGTGAAATGAAGGAGTTGAGTACAAACTTATACATTTGAAAATTTACCAAACCATTAATTGTCCACCCCTCCCCTTGGCCGGTTTTTAGGGGAGGATGTCCACAAAATATCTTTTTTTTTTTTTTTTTTTTTTTTTTTTTTTTTTTTTTTTATGTATTATGTAAAATTTGTTAAAAGTGTAAGTAAAATGTATAGTTAAGTAAAATTGTTGTAACTTGTACATAATTGTGAAATTTGTGTAGTATGGACTAAAATAAGTTTTAGGGGATCAAAGTAAAGTATATTGTAGTTATAAAAATTGTAAAAATACATTCCTTGAAAAATTTGAGTGATAAAATAATTATCGTGTAGTTTTTAAGAAAAGTGTCGTAATAATATAAATTTAACGATTTATATACAAAAATAAATTCAAAACACTAGTTAAACTCAAAATATAGTTTTTATAACTAACTGTAAGTATAAAAATATATCGGGATCATTTTTAGAAGTAACGGATTAAATATTCAAAATAATAACTCACGCGATAAAGTTTATTTAATATAAAATTTACGCGGTTAAGGTGAAATGTAAAGTCATGAATGAACTAATATGATGCAAATGATGTTAATGAAATGTAGACTAAACTTAGTCCATATGAAATGTTCGTGATGATATGATCATGAATTCGCCGCTAAACCATCAAGGTTACGCGAATTTGGAACACGTAAACCTAGTTTACGATAAATGTTGAAATTGTAAGTCATAAATTGTTTCGAGAAATGACCTGAAAGTACGGGTTGTCACATTCGCCCATCCAAAAAGGAATTCAGTCCCTGAATTCAGTCGTTGATAGGTCCTACAGTGTTATCGGTGAAAGGTAAGGATATCTGGATCGTATCGGTTCGTCCAATGTTTTTCTAAATCGTACCACGCCTTTCCAATACGGGTCCTTGTGCATAATTTGTTGCCCACTTGAGATTCTAATGGGTTGCGGCTTATGGGACATATTTCCAAAATTTGCCTCGTATAACGATGTAGCTTATCTAGCTATATGTTGTTACTTGTAACTGATTTTTGATTTGTATGATTTCTTTGTTGTTTCATGAATAACTCATTGACTAGTGAGTTGGACTTTCCTGATTTCGGCCCGTAATTAAGTGATTGACACCTCAACCATAGAGTGTCTCAATTGGTGTAGTCAATAGGTTCATGAGTTAACTATTGTTGTAAAGAAACTTGTCGATGGAGAATGATTTGCCTAACCATTTCTAGAAAGTTACACTGGCTTGAGCACATTATCTAATGTGGGAATTGCTCTCTCGCTCTAACCATTGAGCTGAGGATAGTAGATGGTAATCATGTCCTAGTAGGTTCCATGGAAATCCTGAAATGACTGTCAGCAGTCTAAGGTGAATCGAATAGCTTATAATAGGTACAACTGGAATTGATACCACGCGTCTCGTGTTAGATTTCAAAATGTTAAATCTGTCGGAAAGGACCTTATTGAAAAGAATAGATTATAGGTGACAGTTGTGATTCCTCGCGTTTCTAGTCCTATCGAATGTCATGACCTGAGTCTTACCTGCCTAAGGTGCTTAGTCTCTATGACTAAAATGTTTATTGTTTGATTATCGAAGTGTTTCCATGCTCCATGTTGTAAAGTCACAAACCTTAAATATTTAAGTGAGGTGGTGTAGTGGTTGGTTTTCAAGATCTGTTCCGATATTGAGTGCTTCCAAAAATAGTTCATCACTAATATTGTTATCATGCTAGCCAGAAAATGGATATCAGCTCAAACTATGTCTAAGAATGTTTGTTCTAGTTTCACTTGTAGATGGGGAGTCATTGATTGTCCGACATGTTCAAACCTGTGGCATCTCTTGATATGGAAGTGAGGTTACTTGGAATTTCTAGAGAACACAATGCCTTAGGGGAAGTTTATGTCGATAACCTTAATTTAACTATATTTTTCCTTTAAGGGAAACTCATTGTAGGGAAGTTCACATATTGTTGAAGCCTTGTTTAATGAAATGTCCTGTAGTCTCAATTAGGAGGATTGGTTCATTCCTATAGCGTTGCTTAGTGTGTATTCGATTAGTACTAAGTCTTGTAACTCGGTCTAGCTAGTACTTTTGGAATGATAGAGTTTGGATTCTAATCCAACATAGTGGTTCGGAAGGTCTCATGATGTCTTAAGATTTTTGTTGAGTTTTGAATCATCCTACCACCTAGTTCTAGTTCTTGTGGGAAATTCTGAACCCTTTTCATTGTTTTCCTGCATCGAGGAATCCTCCTCGTAAATGGTATAAAAAGCCTTTCCAAAAAAAAAATCATTCGTCAAATCCTAACTTATCAGTTGAGTGAGAGATAAATGGCGTAATCATCTATAGAGTGTTAACAAAAAGGAATGTTTATGCACGATTTATCTGATTATAAAACTTTGCTTTCGAACGAGGATTGTTTTAGGAGATTTGAAATAATGCTTGTTACTTTCATGACATAATTCTTCCTGAATTATACATAGGTGATCAGGCCATGTATAATTAAGGACAAATGATGTGATGCTTGTTTTTGTTGAAATGGTATTATGTTCCTCCGAAGTTTTAGATGGTATTCAACGTTTTGTTTTGTAAGATAATAGCTCAATGATTTTTTTTTTTTTTTTTTTTTTTTTTTTTTTTTTTTTTTTTTTCAGAGTAACATGAAAATCTTTTCGTATGAGGATATTAAATAGTTGATAAAATGACTGAAACCAATTGATAAGTTGGTAATAAAACAACTTGCGTTAAAACTTTATGAAGCAACGTTTCTAAGATGGTGATAAAATAGTTTGAAATAAAGTCAAGTGAAATAATTTCATGAAATAGTAGCAGGATAATTTGGAATAAAATTTGTTGGATGGTTTGTAGGATACATAGGAGAACCTTATCGAGTAGTAATAGTCTACTAATTGGTCGAGAATAAAGTTGGCCTAACCCCTAGTAAGATAGTGATGTATCGTCGTGAAATAATGGAAAATTAGGCAATTGGAGTAAGGAATGAAATAAACAAGGTGGTGATTATCGTAGAGATAATAAATGATAAAGATTACATTAGCTAGAAAGGTACTTATTATATGTTCCTGTTGGTGGTCTAATCGTGTTTCAAGTGTAGGAGTAGTAGGCGGTCTAGCAACAATAACCCTAGAACTCTCACAGTCCTCAAACCTATGAGATGGTGTAGTGTCTATAGTCTTAGTGATAGATGGTAATGGTGTGTCAAATCATGCACGCTTCCCAAGCTGCAAGTCAGGTGTATGAGTATCGTGTATGAGATGTGATGGTACGAATGGTGCTCGAAATGATAATGATGATGAAAATAATGACAATGATAATAATGGAAATCCTTGTGGTGAGTTAAGAAAATAGGTTCATTAAGCCTATAAATTCTACCCAATGGTATGATCTGTCCCAACTGAGTGATAAAAATTGTCCTGATCCTACAGTGAATCAAAAGTGATCGTGATGGTGTAGGTGCAACTTCGTCCTCCTAAAAGGTCTCAATGTCATCATCTGATGTTATCGGTGTTGAGTCAACTGATGTTAAAATTGTGATAGGGAATGACAAGGCATTCTCCATGTCAAAGTGATGTGAGTATAATGGGATGGGTATTTAAGGGCATCCATGTGACAATCGAGTTCGAAATGAAAGTAAATAACTCGTAAAATGTGCGTATAAAACCGCATGTATAGTGACTATTTAATTATGATGAAATGATGAGATGCTATGATGATGTAGTTATAGTCTAGGGTCAATGATGCAACCTAGTTCTCTATAACTGTAGCTCTGGTACCAATCTGTCACACCCCCAATTTACCTGTTTTGCAGCGGAATGGAATTCATGGGGATAGACTGTCATAGCACCACAATCACAGTTACATTGAACGACCTAAAGTGTCGTTTGGAAAATACATCGTTTGATTTAATAAAATAATCAGAGTTACAACATAGGTCCCAAAAGTTTACAAAGTTTGCGGAAATATAAATATATTACAAGTTCAAACGATGGTTTTGGAAGAAAGTGCCATAATGTACCATAATCGAACAAGTGTGAAGTACCATAAATATCACGAGAGAATCAACTGCTGATAAATCTTCTCTGTTCATTATGTTGATCATCAGTTGTAGGAAGCATTTTGTTCTTTTGTTGTCAGAGATTCGATTGGAGGTGCAGCTACATCAACGGTTGTTGTGGTAGTTTCAGGTGTATCTAAAATTAGAGTATAGTCAGGTTGTGCAGCGGAAATATTCGATACATCTGAAGCACGACGTTTGACAGAATCTTTAACCATAGGAGCAAGCAATGTTTCCAATTCTTGACGATTAAGTACAATGGTGGAGCAGCTGATGAATCATTAAATTTTAGACGGTGAGAAATGGGTCCTAAGCTGTTGTACTTAGAAGCCATAGCTGTTGTACTTAAAAAGAAAATAGGAGGGGGCAAGATAGAAGAAACATGGATCCCCAAGTGTAACTGGGTTCCAGATGTTAGAAGCATAAAGATGTAGTGTCAATAATCTTCTTGACACCTGAACATGCCATTTTAATGATTTCCTTTCCTACCTTAGGGATGGATGTTGTAGGTTTCACACTTGTTTTGTTGCAACTACTTAGTATCTTGCATGTAGGAATCCACCTAAGACCAACAGTGTGGAAAACTCTACCCATTGGAATCCATCTAAGGTTAGATCTAGGGGATGTTGAAACTTCTTTTGGGAAGAGTCTGCGTCCTATATTGATCCACCTATTAGGTTTCTGAAATTTTACGTTTAGATCAACGGGTTTATTTCTAACTGTTTGTTGATTAAACTTAGGTTTTGGTTTTCTACTACAAGCAGTGTTATGCAACACACTAAAAGGCATCACACTAGGTCATGAACCTAAGATTCCATCTTTTTGGAGTAGTGCCCTTTTTCTAGCCTTTTCTAGATCATAGTTCTTGTGCAAGTCATTTGTATCATATGAATATTGAATTTTGATGGTTGGTTTAGACCTTGTTTTCGAACTAATCCTAGACTGGCCAGGAGCAGCCACTTATTGAGGTTTAACAGAAACAGGTATAACAGAAACGTAAGCATTATTCATTGGCCCGAAATGTGGAGTGACAGGTTTTGTCAAATGATTATTCTCAACAACTTGGAAGGGAAATCGTGGTTTCGAAGATTATGAACGTTCAAATTTAAATGCAGTTGGTTGTCTAACAACTGATTGGTTTCTGATAGGTTGAAGAGACGATTTCCCAAGATTGTTGGTTTTGCAAACTTAGTATCCACACTCTTGCCAGTTAATCTTCTTAGTTTATTTTGTAACGCAACATGTGCAAGCCCCTTTGCTTGAATTTGAGCCTTTAAATGCTCATTTTCTTTTACTAATGTATCCACACGATTAGTTTGTTCATTCAAAGATTTACTATTTGGCTTAGAATTTAAAATTTTGTTTTGCATTTTAAGTTCAAGAGAGATGCAATGAGCCTTAAGTTTTGAAAAATCTTTTTGAAACTAAGCAATGGTCATTTTGAGAAGAATGTTTTCAGATTCAAGAGTTTGATTTGACGTGTCAGTTGAATTGTTTGCAAATAAGGGCTCAGACAGAAGACAGTTGTCTCGACATTGTGCAACACACTGGTCAACCTCTCCTTCATTTCTGAAATCAGGTTGCTCAGTTTGTTGTTTCGCATCTGCAGGCAGAATATGATCAATAGTAGATTGTACCTCGACCATCTGTTCTGTGTCAGTGTCATAGATGGGTAAGATATCTTCCTCAACCATTTGTTCTTTGTCAAAGTTGGGCTCTGTGTCATAGATGGGTATGATATCTTCCCCTGATCTGCTGCTGTCATCCTGCTTTTCCAATTCTGTAACCTCGTTGTCCGCATTACCGACAGTTGAAGTAATCACAACATTCCCAACAACCCTTTGAGCATTCCTTCCTTGCACGACTGCTGGATCTCAGGAATTGGATGAAGTCTGACACTTGGAATTGTTAAGAATTAAGTTCATCATCTCATTCAGAACTATCCATCCTTCCTTCAATTCCACAAATGCCTCTGCATCTTTGGAATCCGGTGATTTATACACTTTCTCTCTCCTGCATAAGAATCAAAGAGAAAAAGGTGCGAAGTCGATATAGCACACAGAAGGTCGATATAGTGAATTTCAATTTCCATCCAAAAATAATTTTGAAAAAATTTTGACTTCCAAAATTTGAAATCCACTATAAAATTCAATTCTAAGCTTGTAAGAAAAATTTGAGTTTTGACAATTTTGAGGCCAAATTTCACCCGAAAAATTCTAATTTGGGCCCAAAAATTTGAATTTTTGACCAACATTTTCACAATTAGGCGTGGAAAACCAGCTTAGGCGTAGACTATAGAAGTTACGCGTAAAATGCACTTACACGTAAAGGATAAGCTTATGCGTAGAAATAAGCTTACGCGTAAAAAGAAGCTTACGCGTAGAAAGAAGCTTACGCGTAGGAACCAGCTTATGCGTAGAAAGAAGCGTACGCCTAGTAACAGCTTACGCGTAGACTTGAGTTAAAAAACTTAGCTTAGGCGTAAACCAAATGCTTAATAGTAAGAACCTTATGCTTAAGATTTCTTTAGGCGTAAGATAAGCTTATGCGTAGAAAATGCTTATGCGTAAGATGTTTACTCGTAAGCTTTTATGCTTAGGCGTAAAACTAGGGTTTTACCCAAAAATCCTTTACACTTATACCAGTGTAAAAGATATCCAAAGTCGAAGTGTTTCCAGGCTTATCCAAGCAAGAAAACACTGAGTAAACCAATAGCTCTGAAGATCAAGTGATGAGAAGCTTACGCGTAACAGATGCTTAGGCGTAGACTTTGAAGCTTACGAGTAAAACTAGGGTTTTCTTACGAGTAGAAAATACCAACTTTTACCAAAAACTGATTTTATGCCCAAAAGTGTTTAGAAACCTGATTTTTATGATGAAAAGCTTCAATATCACCAAATTAACAAGAAAGTTTGTAACTTGATGATCCAAATCCACTTTCACCCTTACACGTAGACAGAACCACACGTATAAAACCAAGCTTTAAATAAATGCTACACACGTAAAGTTTCAAACTTGATGCTAAAAACTTAAACTTTAACACTAAATAAACCTTAAAGTACAAGAATCTTGAATTTTTAAGTGTAAAAATTTGAGTTTTGAAGCGTATGAAAGTTTAACACATAAAACCCACGTGTATAGTGAAAAAACTTCAAAAACAAATATGTTTCACCCAACTAGATGGCGAATGATACCACTATTAGGTCACCATGTTTGTAACACAAGCATCAATATAAGAAATGAGACAAGAAAGTGATCGGTTGAACAATAACAAACACACACGAATATAATATAAGAAATTTTATGCGTAGAGAGTGAAAGTAAATGAACAACCAACCTTCTAAGGAAGGTTTACAATACTATTTATAGGGAAAGGAACTAGGGCAACACACAAGTTCCCTTCCTTTCCTTATTGGGCTTGGGCCAAGGCTTATGGGCTTTCTACATAAGCCTTGGCATTAATACTAACTTAAAAGCCTTAATTAAGCTAACTATTACATGTTAATTACTAACACTTGTAATTAGTTTAGGAGTGATTCCAACAGGTTGTAAAAAGGTAAATGGAACATGGGTCAAGATTATTTTGGTCTTGACAAGCCTCGTATGACTTTATTTTGGCTCGACCATGGTTCGACCATTATGGGTTTTGGGTGAAACTTGGGATTAAAACTAATTTACACTTAAATAAACGTGTAGCTGGCGATTTGGTATCATGTGGTGTATCATATTGTTGGGTTTTTGCATTTTAGGTCATGTTTCATGTTTTTGATTAGGAATAGATGATGGGTTTGATGTTTGGTTAATGATTGGAGGTTGATTGATTGTGTTTGGTTGTAGTGGAAGTGATTTGGGGAGTGTTTCGTTGTGTTTATGGGGCGTACGAGCCACAAGACCCACGATGGGTCATTTTGGTGTGGCGTACGTGACCCACTTGGACCAAGGGTCCGGGTCGGGTCGTTGTGGTAGCTTGTGGGTTGATGTTGTTGGTGTTTGGATGAGACGCGTGGAGCCGAAAAGCTTCTAGAGTTTGTTTGGTTCACGTGGTCTTAACCGTGACCGTGTCCTGACCATTAGGGTCATAAAATTGGTTTCGGGTATATTTGGTTGGTTGATTGGTTGGCGAGATTGAATTGGGTTGATTTGAGATAGAATTGCGCTATTATGACTTTTATTTGGACTTAATATATAAAGGGAAAATTAGTCAAATAGACCGCGCGCCCTGAGGCTTATCACTTTACGGACCACACTCTTTTCTAATTTGAAAATAGACCGGTTGCCCACCAATTTTCTTGGACCCAACCAGGGGCTGCCATGTGTCCGAAAACTTATGACACAAGTACGTATTTTGAAAGTATATGTCATATATTGTAAGGTATTGTTTTTTGGGCAACTTGTATTGTTTTTTGGGCATCTTTATATTTTTTGGGCAACTTGTATTTATACACGAGGATAGTTTGGTCATTTTACATTTTAAATTAAAAAAATCATGGGCACCACACAAAATCCAATCCAAGTCTTTCATCTTTTGGATATAATTCATTTGAAAAAGCAGCAGCAGCAACAACAATTAAGATCTCATCAACACTCGATTCTTGATCCAACCAAAGATCAAAGTACACAACAACAACACTCGTCAAATCCAAAACCCGATTCTTGATCCAACCCGTTTTTGTTTTTGTTTTTGGGATTTATTGATGATGTGTTTTTATGTTTAAAATGTTGAAAGGTGAATGTGTTTGTTTTTGTTGTAGAGATATTGGGTGCTACTTCTTTGATTCGGCCACGAGCAGATGTGCAATATTATTTACATGCTCTAGCAAGACGATTGGCAAAAACACACAATTGGATAGTATTGTTAATTTTGAGTTTAAGATTAAGTGTTTGTGTTGATATGAGTTGGGGGTTTCTGCTACTTTTTTGTTATTTAAGTTGTATTTTCGGGTATAGATTTGGGTTAATTACACCAAAATGTGAAGCAACTTTAACCAAATTGTCGTTGAATGTAATGAACAATTTTTTGTACCTTTTGATGTACAAAACTTTTTATTCTGTTACCAATGTATGTAAGTGACATTCTATAGTACGTAAAATGGTGACGTGTTGTTAGGAATTAGAAATTCCCAGTATTAAAGAGTCGGTCACCTCAAGTATATGTAATTGTTAGAAAGCTCGTAGTCGTAGTTCTTTTAAGTTAAGTAGTTATTTAGTTAAGTAACACCGTGGAGGACGGACGGGTCTTTACCCACTGTATGCCTGATCCATAGCCCAAAGTGTGGCGATTTGTGTAAGACTATAAATACTCTCTACCTTCCAAGGTAGAGAGTTGGAGCTCATAATAATATCTTTCACTTTCTCTCACTAAGTTCCCTAAACCTCTAACTTTCTCTCTCTAGAATTCCATCTTATACGCCACCTTGTGTTATGGTTTGATGTGTGTGTGAAAAGTTATATCTTACAATTGGTATCAAGAGCCATGGTTAGATCATATCTTGCACATCTTTGGATTTATAGTGGTTTTTAGGTGGTTTTTGAGTTTGAAAAAGTTTAGTGGTTTTTGCATCATTTGGTTGATCTCTAGTGTTAAAGTTTGAATTTTGTTGGTACTTTTGTGTTTTGAATCATCATAAGTGTTTAGGTTTTCATTTGGTAAGCTTGAATCATCTTGGTTGGGTTGTTTTTGGATTGAAAAGTGATGTTTATTTGGTTTTTCATGGTAGCGAGTTAGTTCACGGATAACATTTCTTCATAGCGACTTGCTTCTTTATTTTGTAGCGACTTACAGTGTTAAAAGCTAGCGAGTTAGAGCTAGCGAGTTAAAGGACAAGTAGTGGATTCTCCACTACGGGTAGTGACTTGTGGTAGCGACTTAGTCAGTAGCGACTTGCTCTTTAGCGACTTGTGTCTCTAGCGACTTGTGTAGCGAATTGCTGCCAAAATTTGGTTAGCGACTTGGTCTGTAGCGAGTTACTACTTAGCGACTTGTTTTTCTGTTAGCGACTTGGGATTCTAGCGACTTGGGTGTCTAGCGAATTAATTGGTAGCGACTTAGTGAATTTGTTACTAGCGATTTAGAGCTTTATCATCTAGCGACTTGAGTGATTGTTTACGGTTTTCTCTTGATTTAGTAAAATCCCGTGAAAGAATCTATTTCCCGGTTTAATCATTGAGTTATAAAATCCCGTATAATCTGATAACATGTCCACCAACGTCCCTACTGTCATCTCCACTGTTGCCGAGGATGTACAAGCAGCTGGATCAGATACTCGTCTACCCATGCTTGACAGAACTGACTACGATTCTTGGGCTCAACGAATCAGATTGTATTGCCTTGGAAAAGAAAATGGGGTCAATATTCTCAAATCCATTGATGAAGGACCATATCGAGTTGAAACGACTAGAGACATACTTGATACTAATGAAGATGGTACTCCTATTTACGGAATGGACAGACCTAAGATGTATGATGAGCTTGATGATAAGGAGAAAAAGAGATTTGATGCAGATATCAGGGCTTCAAACATTGTTCTACAAGGTCTTCCTAAAGATATCTACAAGCTGATCAATCATAACACTGAAGCAAAGGCAGTTTAGGATAATGTCAAGATGCTTCTCTCAGGTTCAGAACTAACTATGGAAGACAGAGAATCCCAACTCTATGACGAATTTGAGCACTTCAAGATGAAACCCGATGAGAGTGTCTATGAGTACTATGTGAGATTTCATAAGTTAGTTAATGACATGAGGAACATCAGAATGACTATGCCTAACATTCAGTTGAATTCAAAATTTGTGAACAACATGAATCCCGAATGGCACAAGTTTGTTACCGCTGTGAAGCTTACTAAAGGATTGAAGAACACAAACTATGAGCAACTCTATGCCTTCCTCCTTCAGAATGAGAGACATGCCATGTTTGAAAAATTGATTCTCAATCAGTTCAAAACCAACCAGGGAGAGACAAGTTCGTCTAATGACTCAACAGCTTTCTACTCAAACATTGGAATCACAACCAAAGCATCACAAGTCATTCCCTTGGGTAACGGTAATCACAAACTCATTCCTGATCCTATGTTCAAACAAGCTGATGCTGATGCACGCGTGGATAACATCGTTAATCAACTAGCTCTACTCATTAGTCAAAACATGAATTCTCTCCCACAAACCAACAACAACCTACGAACTGCATCTAACCCACATAATCAAGCCACTGTTAAAGATGGAAGGATCGTGGTGCAACCAGTTCAGGAAAGACAGTATGATCAGGGGAGAGGTGGAGCTGGGAGAGGTTATGTTGGAAACCAGAATCGAGGAAGAAATGGTAACCAAGGTCAACCTAAGCCAATCAAATGCTACAACTGTGGTGGTGAAGGTCACATTGCAAGGAACTGCACATCTCCAAAGCGTCCTCAGAATGCTGATTACTTCAGAGATAAGATGTTACTGGCACAAGCTCAGGACAATGGTGCTGCGTTGGATGAAGAGGAATTGTTGTTTCTTGCTGAGGGTAATGCCAAGACCTATGATGCAGATGTGGATGAGCAGCCTATTCAGGAGATAGGTCATAATCATCAGAACGCCTTTCAAGTTGCTGACTGTGATGCATACGACTCTGATGTAGATGATGGACCTACTGCACACACAATCTTTATGGCTAGCATCTCTCCAATGGTTTCTCCCAAGATCTCTTCTTCACCACTAGCTGGCCCATCCAAGGACAAACTCATCTCTGAGGTATTAAAGCTATACGATGATGCTGATGTGCAACAGATGCATGACAAAGTACAACCGACTGAAACTATTGAATCAAATGTTGAAAATATGGGCAATATCAATATTGTCCCATACGATCAATACGTGAAACAAAGTGAAAGTGAAGTTGTACCAAGTGATGCATCTTCTGCAGTCAACAATGACTATGTCTTTGATGAATACACTGCATGTGCTCCTAATGATTCCATAATTTCTGAACTAAATGCCTATAAGGAACGTGTTGCTATTTATGAACAAAGGGCAAAATTTGAGTTGACCACTCGTGAGCAGGAAATGGATGTCCAAGTGAGTACAATTATTGGAAAAAGTACGTTTAGAGAAGAAGTATTGAAACAAGAATTAAATTCCCTGCAAGAAAAATTTTCTAAAACAGCTAAGCAAAAACAAGAACTTCAAGAAAATGTGAAAATGCTTAAGCAAGAATTTAATGCAAAGGAATCAAAACTCTTGAGAGATTTTTCTAATCTGAAAACTTTGAAAAACAAACTTGAAAACAAGTTGTATTTACAAGGAAACACCATTCAGACTGCTCACATGATCACTAAGCATAGAGTTCTAAGCGATAAGCATAGCGTTCCCCTTGTAAAGGAACCAAATCCAGAGGTAATTAAAAAGGCTAGAAATGCTCATAAGGTAATTTATGATGGTAATGAAGTCCTTAAGCCTAGGCAGAAACCTAGTTGCGTTGAGTGCACTGTGGAAGATAAGATTTTAAATGAAATCACTAGGGAAAAGATGAATAAGAAGCAAGATGATCCCAAATGCAAAGAGAAAAACATAATCTTCTCTCCTCATGATTACAAGAAGGAAAACTGGATTGCCTTGAACAAGTTTAAGCCTCAGACTTTGTTGACTCCCGAACAAGTCTTCTGGAAAATGGATTTAGATAAGCAGAAAGCTGAAAATATTGTAGAAACAAACCCTCCCCTTCGGAAAATGCCTAGAGCAACTGTGTATCCTCCTAATACACCTATGCATCTTGTACCTAGAACAATTGCCACTAAAAGCAAGACATTAATTAGCCAATACGTTATATTCCAACTATTTGTTGATTTTGAGAAAACTTGCAAGAAAAGGATCACTCCCACTGGTATAACTGAAGGTGAAAGAGGTTTTGAACAAATGAAAGAATGTTATTTAACTGAGGTCATGCCCTTCTTTAAACTTCTAAAAGATCACTTTGAGAGTCTTAAAAAAGGGGTAGAAGCTGATATTAAAGGTATGGAAAAGGAATTTGATGCAATGGTTGCTGAAGTTAGTGATTATGAGCGTGCACTAAAATATAATGAGATTGAGAGAAAGAACTTGCATACATTAAATGAGAATCTTATTACTGAATGTGTTGCTCAAGATGTGTTTTTCACTGCTTCAAATTGCTCTATTAATGCTTCCAAATTTCATGAATTATCTGTGGCCCTGAAAGTCTCCCATGATCGTGTCATTGAGCTTGAAAAAACTAATTCTAAACTAAATGAGAAAATTGAACTGGATGATCATGACAATTTGGTTAAACATTTTTCTAAACTAGAAGTTGAGTATTTTAATCTACAACTAAAATATCAACATCTCAAAGAAAATGTCAAAACTTCAAATATCAAGACATCTTCAGATGCTCCAGAGTTTGATGCAGTTTTTCAAATTAACAAACGAGATGAACAGATTCAAGCTCAGTGTAACACGATCAGAAAGTTGAAAGCCCAAATCTCTCAATTAAAGGGTCAAACGAACAATATGACAGGCTCCCAAATGCCTCCTTCTTTAAATTCTCAGAATTCTCAAACGTTTCATCTTCAAAACCTAGTAAATGCTTTACAAAAGGAAAACGAAAGTTTTCTAGAAGAGAATGAAAAGGTTAAACGTCATTTCAATGAGTTGTTTGAATCAATTAAAGTCACTCGTAACAAAAACAACGAACAAATAACTTCATTGCAAAAGGAAATTGAGAATCTGAAGAGTCAGGTAAAAGGGAAAATGCCAATGATCAATGAGGAGAATGTTGTATCTAAGGTTCACTCTGGCAATAAATCTGCTTTATCTGTGACATATGTCCCCCCTCACCTAAGGAACAACAAACTTGCCATTCAAACATATTTCTCATCCCTCAAGGATTGCTTAGAATGCCTGCGTGAGATTGTTGAAGAGGATAAGCTAGAGAAACCTCATGATAATGCAATTGGACATGCATGCTTATATGCCAAACGATCTCAAGAAATCTTAGAATGCTTGATCACCATATGCCCAAAGACATTAGGTGAGAGAGTTAACCCTTTGATTCCATGCTCAATGCCTAAGGCCAAATATGAGATGCACTCGATTCCCAATGTTTTGAATGAGAGTCGTAGCGTACCCTTGAGTAGTTCAGATTCTAGATCTGTCAATGCTAGGAAAGTGAACTCTAATGTGCCTTCTAGGAGTACCAATCTCAGTACATCTAGCTTTATGAAAGTGAACCGTAGTGCACCTGCATGTAGTTCAGATCCCAGCACATCTAAACAGGTGGTGCAAAGAGTAGTAAAACAAACTAATGTTCCCATTCCCTCTACAGGAGTAATCAGTGACATTAAAGGGAGCAGGTCAAAGTCTCAAGACAATACAAGGAATGATAGGACCTCTCAAGCTAAGAATGTGCACTGGAAGAAAGTAGAAGAACAATCTAGGAACCTTAAGTTTGAATCGAATAAAACGAATCGTGTTGATTCTAGTATTAGCCATAAGCGTACTGTAATTAATTCGAATTCTGATACTATTTGCAAACCTTGTACTGATGATTGCTTGAATTCTGTTTTTAATCATGGATGTAATGTCAATGCTTTGCCTAATGATGTTAATTGTCCAGTTAATATTGTTAATGCTAAAATTCATATTAAAAAGGCTAAAAGGCAAAAGCGAAAGAAAGTTAGAAAACAATGGAAACCCACAGGAAGAACATTCAGCAGAATAGGTTGTTATTGGATACCTGTTGGTCATAAGACCAATCAGATAATGCCCACTAGAAAATGGATGCCTACTGGTAGAACTATTCCCTTAAGAAGTGGTCACACTGTAAACAGGACTAATACAGACACTAGTATTGCATCTACTCATAATGATTCCATTACCTCATTGTCTGATATGAATGCTTCTATTTCTGATGTGGGTGTTCCAACTGTTGCTACTAACCAAATGGAACCCATTCTTGCATGGGGATCCCAATTATCTAGTTATCCATTCTTGTCTGTGTTCAACTGCAGATCGTTCAAATCGTTCTGTGGTACCTGGACTCAGGCTGTTCCAAGCATATGACTGGAGACCGGTCACGGCTCATGAACTTCGTGAGCAA
Source organism: Chrysanthemum seticuspe (assembly GCA_019973895.1). Classification (NCBI taxonomy): domain Eukaryota; kingdom Viridiplantae; phylum Streptophyta; class Magnoliopsida; order Asterales; family Asteraceae; genus Chrysanthemum; species Chrysanthemum seticuspe. Next base: position 195,381,239 of record BPTQ01000002.1, on the reverse strand, counting down.
ATTCATCGGGACTGTTAGATTTGGTAATGATCATTTCGGTGCTATTATGGGTTATGGAGATTATGTTGTTGGTGATAGTGTCATCTCCAGAGTGTATTATGTGGAAGGTTTAGGACATAATCTGTTCTCTGTTGGTCAATTCTGTGACTCTGATCTAGAAGTAGCCTTCAGAAAACATACCTGCTTTGTTAGAGATCTTAATGGTAAGGAACTGTTGAAAGGAACTCGTGGCTCAAACCTTTACACTATCTCTATCGATGACATGATGAGAGCTTCACCAATCTGCTTGTTATCAAAGGCTTCAAAAACAAAGTCTTGGTTATGGCATCGTCGTCTCAATCACTTGAACTTCGGCACCATCAACGATCTTTCCAGAAAGGACTTAGTTGTAGGTTTACCTAGACTAAAGTATGAAAAGGATCATCTTTGTTCAGCATGTCAATTGGGAAAGAGCAAGAAGTATGCCCATAAACCCAAACCTACTAACTCTGTCACAGAAGTTCTTCATATGATTCATATGGATTTATGTGGACCAATGAGGGTGCAGAATATCTTTGGGAAGAAATATGTGTTAGTTGTGGTTGATGATTATTCTAGATTCACCTGGGTCAAGTTCTTAAGGACAAAGGATGAAACTCCTGATATCATCATCAAACTCATCAAACAACTGCAGGTTAGACTAAACAAAACTGTCAGAATTATCAGGACAGACAATGGAACTGAGTTTGTCAACAAACAACTTAGTGAATTCTATGAAAGCGCTGGAATCAGCCATCAAAGAAGTGTTCCACGAACCCCTCAACAGAACGGTGTAGTTGAAAGACGTAATCGTACTCTTGTTGAAGCTGCTAGAACAATGCTGATCTACTCAAAGGTTCCAATGTTTCTCTGGGCTGAAGCAATTGCCACTGCATGCTACACACAAAATCGTTCCCTGATTCACACCATTCATGGAAAAACTCCCTATGAACTTGTCCACAACAGAAAACCTAATCTATCTTTCCTTCGTGTGTTTGGTGCCTTGTGCTATCCAACTAATGAGGGTCAAGACTTGGGAAAACTTAGAGCTAAAGCTGACATTGGAGTATTTGTAGGATATGCACCAAACAAAAAGGGATACCGGATCTACAACAAAAGAACCCGAAATATCATGGAAACAATTCACGTTACGTTTGACGAGCTGACCGGTCAAATGGCTCCTGGACACTCCAGCTCAGGACCCGCACTTCAAAACAGTCCTATTGGTTCATCCCTTGTTCCAAACTCTTCTCAAGAAACGCCATATGTACCCCCATCTGAAGATGATGTAAAGAAATTGTTTGATCCAATGTTTGATGAACTGTATGAGTCTACTACTAATGAGGTGCTGATCCCTACAACAGAGGATGCTCATATTCCAGTGAATGAAGTCAATCCTTCAGTCTCAATATCTTTAAGCCAAGAAGCACCTGCTGCTGATCCTTCAGTCTCATCAACAAATCATCATTCTTCAAATGTACATCATGGAAATGTTTCTGACATCAATAATGAAGTTAATCCCTTTGCGACTCCTGAAGATGCTCCATTTGAAAACATATTTGCTACTCCTGAATCATCATCAGAACCATCTTCTTCAGAAGACATCGACTCAGCTACTTCAGTTCCTCAACAAATGCCACATGAACACCTCAGAAAATGGACTCACGATCATCCATTAGACAACATCATTGGTAATCCCTCTCGCCCTGTATCAACCCGGAAGCAACTCGCAACCGATGCCTTGTGGTGCTTCTTCAACTCCGTACTATCTAAGATCGAACCAAAAGATGTTAAAACTGCTATGAATGAAGATAGCTGGTTCAATGCTATGCAAGATGAAATTCATGAGTTTGATCGTCTTGATGTATGGGAGTTAGTACCTGCTCCGGACTGTGCTATGATTATAGCTCTAAAATGGATCTTCAAAGTAAAACTTGATGAGCATGGTGATGTGTTGAAGAACAAGGCTCGATTAGTTGCTAAAGGATATCGTCAAGAGGAGGGTATAGACTTTGAAGAATCTTTTGCTCCAGTTGCTCGAATCGAGGCAATCAGAATCTTTTTGGCTAATGCTGCTAGTAAGAACATGGTGGTATATCAGATGGATGTAAAGACGGCATTTCTGAACGGAGATCTTAAGGAAGTTGTCTACGTAAGCCAACCCGAAGGATTCGTGAACCAAGAGCATCCTACTCACGTTTATCGTCTGAAGAAGGCTCTTTACGGTTTAAAGCAAGCTCCAAGGGCATGGTATGATACACTATCAAAGTTTCTTCTATCAACCGGATTCATCAAAGGAGCAGTTGATCCTACATTGTTCACCAGGAAGTCAGGCAAACATTTGATTCATGTTCAAATTTATGTTGATGATATTATTTTTGCCTCGACTGACCCAATGGAATGTGATCGTTTTTCAAATGAAATGAGTTCAAAGTTTCAAATGTCAATGATGGGACAAATGTCATTTTTCTTGGGATTACAAATTTCTCAAAGTCCCGGAGGCATTTTCATAAATCAATCTAAATATGCAACAGAGATTTTAAAGAAATTTGGATTTGATTCAAGTGACCCTGTTGACACCCCCATGATTGACCGAACCAAACTAGATGAGGACCTCTCAGGGATCATGATTGACCAAACTAAATATCGAAGTATGATTGGATCCCTGATGTATCTCACTGCTAGTAGACCAGACATTTTGTTCTCTGTGTGCATGTGTGCTAGATACCAGGCTAAGCCTACTAAAAAGCACCTTGAAGCAGTTAAACGGGTCTTTCGGTATCTCCAAGGAACCATCAATATGGGACTATGGTACCCGAAGGACACCGGTATGTCACTAACGGCCTATGCAGATGCTGATCATGCAGGTTGTCAAGATACACGTCGAAGTACGTCAGGAGGTGCTCAGTTTTTGGGTGATAAGCTTGTGAGCTGGTCTTCAAAGAAGCAAATGAGTACTTCTATTTCCTCTACAGAGGCTGAATACATAGCCATGTCATCTTGTTGTGCTCAAATCTTATGGATGAGATCTCAATTATCTGACTATGGCTTTGAATTCAACAAAATCCCTCTGTACTGTGATAATAAAAGTGCTATTGCTCTCTCATGCAACAACGTTCAACACTCAAGAGCAAAGCATATCGACATTCGACATCATTTCATCAGGGAACAAGTGGAAAAAGGTGTAGTGGAACTATATTTTGTGAGGTCTGAATTTCAGTTAGCGGACATCTTCACCAAAGCTCTTCCAAGAGAACGTTTTGAGTTTATTCTTCCACGTCTTGGTTTGAAAAGCCTTCAACCAGAAACTCTCAAACGCCTTCAGGAGGAAGACGAAGAGTAAAGGTCTTGCTTCATCTATCTCTTGTAAATATTTATTTGAAAAACAAAATACAAAATTATAAAACCTTCAAAATCCATAAAAATCTGAAAATGTCGAAAAATCTTCAAAAAATATTGTCATTTTTGTCATGTTTCTTTCCGGTTCGATTATATCTACGGTCTTTGTGCTGTCATTCAAAGAATGACACGGGATTTTAGATGTTGTTCGAATTTAAAAAAAAAAAAAAAAAAAAAAAAAAAAAAAAAAAAAATCAAAAAATATTTTTTGGGAGAAAGAGAAAATGGTTTATTGTCATCTTCAGGCAATAACCCGGTTTTAAAGAAAGAACAGAGCCATGTTTTATCATGTTTTCAAAATTCCATGCTCTGATTCTATAAACATTTATCTGCTGAAAACTAAATGCTTTGAAAAATAACTCGATCTCTATTTTTGAAAATCATCAGGACTTATTTGTCAAAATCTCTATCTCTCAATCAACAACCTATGTCATTGATTGAGGGGGAGAATGATTTCAATTAAATTAAAAAAGTTATTTGGCATTAAATTGTTTTCAAAAGATATACATGCATGTTTTATAAATGGAGTTTAAAGTCTCAAAATCCGATCCGTATCAGTTAAAACACTCTCACAATCAAGTCACAATTCTCCTTAACAGCTTTCAAAATCAATTTAAATCTATAAGAGATCACAAATCTCAAATGTTTTGATAATTGTGATCGGGGGAGAATGTGTGATTTAAATTGGATTTAAACTGATATTGAGGTAAATGGTTTCACATGAATGTACATGCTGTCCTTCCCACATGTGACAAACGATTTCAAATTTTCAATGCACATGTTGAGGGGGAGCATCTATCTTAAACCTTTGATTTGAAACGTTATCATTCATCCTAATGTGCAGGTTCCCTCTAGTATGTGCAAATCTCTTTTCAAACCTCGAGGCACATATTGAGGGGGAGCAAATTCATGGAAACCTCATCCTTCCCGGAAATGCTATACCCACTTGATCTGTTGAGGGAAGTGATGTTGATATCTTTTAGAAAATGGTAATCAAAGAAATTAATTCTTTCTCTTGCCTCCGTGTGCAAAATATTTTCAAATACTTGATGCACATGTTGAGGGGGAGTTCTCTTTCTAAAAATATCAAAAACAATTCAGGTACAAAATGCTTTGATAATATATCACAAGTATCTGAATTGATTTTCAAATGGTTTTCAATTGGATCCAATGGCAGATGAACAATACCAAATAGACCGACCAACTTTACTTCATGAACGGTGATATAAGGATGATAAGGTTAGGTATGTGTTCCCATGATCCGCCAGAACCGGAGGGATCTACCCAGGGACAATCCACTAGTTAGTGTAGAAGTCCTTAGGTATGATGATAAAAGGAGAAAAATGAGATATGGGAAGAGTGCGGACTAAGACTGAGCTAGTACTGGAATAAACCCAACAAGGTAACAGCTATGAAGTCTCGGTAAGCACTGAAGGGGTTGAAGAATTAAAAAGAATTGAATGAGAATAGGGTGAAAACAAATAGCCCTCCATTTATTCAACCTTAGGGCAGAAACCGGGTTCAATTCATATGCTACTGATGGTAACATCGGTATTGAAGACAAGACGTCATGGACCCAGTGACGCACTGCACTTCAACTTTTCAAACCACTCAAGTTCCTCTTAAAAGGGCTTGTTTCATTCTCACGGGGAACCGACATAATCTATCGACTGTCTCTTAGAGATGGTTGATATTGAATTAGGAGACCCTCTCCCTAGTCTCCGGCACAGGATCCAAATATGCACAAATTGAGTCTAGAGCCACGAGATCATCAATAAATCTCATTAGGACACTTTCAATGAAGACTCTCTGTTTCACACAATGTGGAAAGAGAGATTATATCTTGAGTCCTACGCATTATCCTTGTGGTAATGCCAGAACATCTGAGTGATGTGTTTACACATTCACAATGAAGATGGAAAGCCTTCTGGAGCCAACATCAAACAAGCTCCTGGTAGGTGGCATGTGAGATCTATCATATAGATCAACCATGTGACAACTGAACAGAAACAATGGGGCGATTCAATTTCTTGAATCAATCCTGGTTCAGGTTAGGGATTGACGGATACCTTTGAAAAACCAGTCTTTGTGCTTAAAAACTCTTTTCTTTAGCACATCGACTGTGTACTCATTTTTCAAACCAAAAGGTATTTTTATGATTGATAATTGATTTTCAATAAAACCTTCGTTGTATTGCAAAAACAATTTCTATTGAGCAATACACGATTGTTTTTCAAATCTCTTCTCTTCAATCAGTGGACTTAAAATTCGCTGGTTCACTCACTCCGTGTTGTCATCTTTGAGATGTTCCGGTTTGAGAACAGCTAGAACAGCTGCGAAACCCTGTCAAGGAGATTCTTAGGAATCCTACCTGATCACAGGCAGTACTTGTACTGATCAACGGGGAACCGTGGGCCGTGTACCTCAATTCATCGAAAGTGATCAAAGACACTTTCGTGCGATTTGTTGCTAACTGTTGTATGCAGGTACGCCCGACGTTTGCAGCTGATCAGAATGAAGCGGTCAATCCATAGCCGCATGCTCACTTAACACATTCATCTCAAAAGAAATCATGATTAGTGCATCAATGACTCTGATATTTTCACTCCATGCTTCTGCTACGCTGCTGCCAATATCATGATTCAACAAAAGCTTCCGCTACTCTGATGAGAAGATATCATGATCCAGAATGTGAGCATGTCGGTCTCAAAGTCACAAACACCACAATGGATGTCTCAGAGATTGTTGATAGCTGATGATCTCAAATGTTGGCTCAATATCATCATCACGTGGATCAGTAAAAGACCTCCACTTGGAATAACCAAACATGCATTGTGAAGAATCATTGACTACGAGCTTAGGAGCAAAGGACTACATCAAGAATGCAAGATCAATTGTTAAATGTTATATCTATTTGTATTCAATGTAATTTTGGTACATTATTGAGGTGACCTCCCTTAGGGGGAGATTGTTAGGAATTAGAAATTCCCAGTATTAAAGAGTCGGTCACCTCAAGTATATGTAATCGTTAGAAAGCTCGTAGTCGTAGTTCTTTTAAGTTAAGTAGTTATTTAGTTAAGTAACACCGTGGAGGACGGACGGGTCTTTACCCACTGTATGCCTGATCCACAGCCCAAAGTGTGGCGATTTGTGTAAGACTATAAATACTCTCTACCTTCCAAGGTAGAGAGTTGGAGCTCATAATAATATCTTTCACTTTCTCTCACTAAGTTCCCTAAACCTCTAACTTTCTCTCTCTAGAATTCCATCTTATACGCCACCTTGTGTTATGGTTTGATGTGTGTGTGAAAAGTTATATCTTACACGTGTCACCATTATATTGGTAATAGGAGGTCACTTACATTCATTGTAACCGAATAAAACTTTGTTCCATTAAAGGTAAAAAAATATAGTCCATTAGATACATCGACAATTTGGTTAAAGTTGGTTACACTTTGGTGCTTTTCCTAACGTAGAACTGCGAGTATGGGCTGTATAGGTCTGATAGTAATTTGTAAATTTTGTTACTTATCAGGTAGCATTGAAGACATTGATAGTTATTCATCGGGCATTGAGGGATGGTGATCCTACTTTTAGGGAAGAACTTCTGAATTTTCAACAACGGAGGCATGTTTTGCAGTTAGCTAATGTTAAAGATGAATCAAGCCCAATTGGTTAGTATTGACACCGTATATTTGCTTTTATTCATTTCCTAGGGGTGTTTGGCATTGCGTTTTGAAGTGGTTATCTAATTATTATGTTTTCAGTTTAGGGTTCATTTTACATGTAAATCCTTGATCAATCAGAATTGGGTTGTGATTATTTCATATCACTTTGAATATGTATTTCCAGCTTGGGATTGTTCTGCTTGGGTTCGTACGTATGGACTCTTCTTAGAAGAATGACTCGAATGCTTTAAAGCTTTAAAGTATGACATTGAATCAGAGCGTATTCCTAAACCTACTCCAGGTGAAGATAAGGTATGCACACAACTTTCAACGTATATAACCAAGTCACACTTGCACACTCTTAACAAGAGGTGGCAAGACAGGCAAAGTAGGCTGGTAACGGGTCAGATCGGGCTTTTCTTTATGGGTTGGGTTGAACCAAAAAACACTTATTTGGTAATCTTCCTTTGTTGTTTTCTTATAAGTGCAGGGTTATAGCAGAACACGCGATTTGGACAGTGAAAAACTATTGGAGCATTTGCCTTCTTTACAGCAGCTATTGTATCGTCTTATGGGATGTCGGGTCAGTTACCTTCTCTATTATAACAACCAGCATTTTTTGTAAAATATAAGTTTAATGTTTTCTTTTTGTGCAACCTGAAGGAGCAGCTGTTGGTAATTATGTCATACAATATGCCTTAGCTATGGTACTCAAAGAGAGCTTTAAAATATATTTTGCAGTAAACGATGGAATTATAAATCTTATTGATAAGGTGATTTTCATTATTCATTCTAAAAAAATATGGACTTCACATTTTGTATGTTATTCTATCATTTTATTAATAACCATTGATTGATCAACATTTCTTGATGTCAGTTTTTTGAGATGCCAAGGCACGAAGCCATCAAAGCCTTGGATATATATAAACGAGTTGGTCAGCAGGTGACAGTTTCATATCATTCAATTTCAATCTAAAAGCCTTCAGTTTTGTTATAACCATTATATGTGGCAAATGCATGGGCCATTCAAAACGTTGTTTCAAATTTTGTAATTGCAGAGTAAAAGTTATAGTTTGATACAAATATAAGTTTTTGAATATATGGGCGATTTTTGGCCTGTGTCCTTTAAAGCTAGGTTATTACCAGTTTGACCCGTTAGTGATTAAATATAATCGGAATCAATCCTTTCATAAGTAAATGAATCAAAATGCCACTCTGAAAAGTTATGAGATTGCCACTTATATATTGAATTTTTTTTCAGGTCGGGAGTCTTTCTGACTTCTATAAAGTTTGCAAGGGATTGGAGCTTGCTAGAAACTGTCAGTTTCCCATTCTCGGAGAGGTAGATTACGCAATCCTATTTCATCCAACTTGGTAATGGGTTTTAATCGGTAATTTAAACTTCTGCAGCCTCCATAATCGTTTCTTGCAACTATGGAAGAGTATATAGGAAAAGCACCACGGATGGTATCTATCCCGGCCGAGACACTGGTGCGTCCGTGCGTGTATATTTAGTCTTATATATACTTGAAATTAGATTTTTTATTTATATTAATGACATCTCATTATATTTTGCATGTCCAGGAATATCCGGAAAGGCTTATGCTGACTTATAAACCAGAAGATGACATTGAGCCTGCTGAAGATGGAAATGCATCTGTCGATGAAGCAAACCCCGAGACGACGGATGATTTTGATGTGTAAAATGATGACCCTACCCCTGCACCACCGCCTCCCCCACCAACTTTTAATAGTCAAGACCCTGATGATTTACTGGTAATTTGGCTAAGCTCGTTCGTTGGGAGTGTTTGGATGTGATTATCAAATTGATTATATGATTTTAGCAGGTCTATGCCTTGAATTGGTATTAATTTTACGACTATGTCAATTGTCAGTTCACAATGCCATTGTTACTCATTGAGGTCAATCACATTTTACGGTATTAGAACCGATTCGTACCAGCTCAGTACATATAAACCAAGTGAGGTATAAACATTTCTTGATGCTAGTAAATGGTCCCCTGTTTGATATCTTATTTTTAAGTTAAAAAAATTAGTAAAAAATTGTTTGGGCAACTTGACCTATTTCAACCATCTGTTAGAAGAATGACAGTAAAAGTATTAGACTATTAGTAGCTAAATGAGTTTTATCTAGCAGTAAGCCAGTGAGATAAGAGAAAAAAATTCACAACCATTTCACCACTTCCAAAGACGACATCACGAACACTTTGATGTAACTTGGGATGCTTTGGTCTGGTTGTATGATTTTGTATAGTTGCCATAATGATGCACATATGCATGATATAAATTTTATGAACATGTTACTAGTTGCACCAACCTTTTTTGCTTTTATTCACGCAAAGAACGAGCTCGTAACATAATTGTAGATAACTTTATGCTTTTTCTTTACTATGATGTTTAATTGGTTGCAGCTAGTGATTTGAATCTAGTGATTTGAATGTCCTTCTCATATCATTTCACAGCCCTTCCTATGTTCATTCTTTGGCATGAGCCAAATTATTCCTTTTATTTTCTAAATGTTTGTTTATATTGTTAGCCATGATAGAGTCTTAACATGTTACATATGGAACATCAGGGTCTAATATATGTCTTTTTCTTGTAGTGGTGTAAGACCTTTTGGCGTATCACTCCTTGTTGCTGGATTTGATGACAAAGGTCCTCAACTGTATCAAGTAAAATAAATTAAACTGATGCTTGCGTTGGACTTGTCGGCCAAATTGTTCTTAATATTTCAGTTTTTTAATATCAAAAAACAATCTTTTGAATGGAAATTTTGTAACATCCTGCAACTCTTTATTTTTTATATTATTATAATTATTTTTTATCCCTTTCTGAAGAAAAGTGTTCTCTCTCTTGAAGTTTAGAAAATAGCTTGTTTATTGCTAATTTTGATGCTTGCCATACTTTACTGATTCTTAAGCATCTAGCTTTTTACCAACTGTCTTTTTTGTTTTATGTTTATGTTCTCAGGGTAGAGATTACTAAGCGTCTTGCTAAGTTCTACATCATCAAATCATACAGTGAAGATGATGTTCACAAATGCGTCAAGTATGATGTTTGGTCCAACACTCTTAATGGCAATAAGAAATTGGACGCTGCTTTTCTTGAGTCGGAAGGAATAAAAAAAGTAACAGGGTCAAAATGTCCCATGTTTCTCTTCTTCTCGGTAAGTGACTAAACATTTTCTTTTTTCAAATCGACTTTTGTTTTCCTTTCATGTTAGATGTGACAGTTTTCACCCATTGGGGTTGTGATTTATTTCAAATGGGTAAAATGGTTTTTATTGTTGTTGTAGAATTCATTATTATCAACACAAAATTTAGCATATTTGTTCTAATAAAAAGCTGATGAAAGTGTTGGTTGTTCGACTTAACCTAGCGTGACCTATCCTGACGTGTACTAGATTGTGACACGTCTGAATCTGAACTTGTTTTGGACCTGTTATACCCTTCTATCTTTCCACGTCTAACTGAATTCAACGGTTTATGACTATGCAGGTAAATGGAAGTGGACAGTTTGTCGGTGTTGCTGAAATGATGGGCCCGGTTGTTTTCGACAAAGACACGGATTAATGATACAACACATCAACTGAGCTAATCGTTCGTGATAGTTTCCACTGCTCGCTCAACGGTTACCACTGATCATGAGTTGATTACCACTGCTACGTTTACGGTCTATACCACTGCTAGCTTTACGTTCCACTGCTAGTGGTAGTGATTACCACTGCTAGTATTTGGTAACTACTGCTAGTACTTTTTACCTATTATTCTCATCTTGCAGTATAAATTTATTATTGATGGTGAGTGACTTAATCTTACTAATTTTTTTCCCAAAAAAACATTATATACACTTTCTAAAGTAGCAATGTATTTTAGTGTTTTGACCTCTGATGCTCTTTTTGTATGTGTGTGTATGAAGGATGTTCATACTGAACTTATTCAGCACAGACGGTTATGGATGCTAAAACGTGGAATTGTCAAAGCCAATATTACTGTGGATTCAAATGCACAACGTCTAAATGGTTCTTGTCCACTTATGCCAGAAGAGGTAAATATTTGAAAAACTATTTTCTTTCAGAAACCATAGTACTAAAACTCTAAAAGTTTGGCATTTCTTGCAGAAATAAAAGAGTTCCCAATACGATATCTTTTACATTCCTATAAGTTATTTTGATATTTTCCACAATATTGAGTTAGTGACTGTAGAAACAAGTATGATGGTTTATGGTTGATCATATTTTATAGAATAGTTATCAATTGATGGAGTAAAAATATATTAAAAAATGAATAGGATATTAGTAGGTTTGAAGATCTTTCAGGACTCCCATAATAAATTCGTAATTATACAAGGAAATTTTAGTAATTTTAACCACTTGTGTTGAGTATATGGCCATGCATAAGGACACTATTAGTTTTCTGACAATAATAGTCAGATTATAGTCAAAAGTGTACCTTTTTTACTAATAAGTGACTTTCACTTTTACAGATTGGTATAATTCTACGTGCTAATGGGTATTCATGGGACACAATAATCTACGTATCCGGAGGTGAAGTCTTCGGTGGTCAAAATAAATTGATCCCATTTCATGCAATGTTTGAAAACGTAGTCGATAGGACATCCCTTACAACACCTTGGGAGCTAAACAAAATATATGGCCGTGAAGCCAACCTTGTTGACAAATATCCAAAAGCTCCACCATCTGCAGAAAAGGAAATGAAATATGAAGCATGGAAAACATCAGGCCAACGCCCATGTCCACTACCACCACCTCCCGCCAGGCCAAAGTCCTATCATATTGAAGGATGGTGGGGTTAGGTGGCAGAGAGTGATAATGAGCCTGAGAGTACGGTGATTGAGTTAAGGACTAATGCTTACAAGCTGCTCTGGGAAGCAATTGATTACATGGTGTGTGTTGAAGCTGATGTTTTTTGTTAATACAAATAAACCGTAAAAACGTTTATTAATATTTTGCGATCTCTTTGTGTTTTGTTGATAACAAATATAATGTTATCTTAAGTATAATTATAAGGATATATGTTATTTTTGTAAAGCATTTACATATAGCCATTTAAATACAAAAATGTAGTAATTAAGCATTTGTTGTAATAGTTTATTAGGATGGGTAAAAACCATAACCCATGGATCTTAACCCATACCCAAGTTGGCTAGATACAATGTATACTTAGATACATTGAATCTAAAGAAAACCCATGGACCAACCCATAACCCATGACCCATAACAAAAAAACCCATGGGCAAAGAGGAGCATTCCACGGATCCCTAGGATTACACTAGACGGATCCCAAGTGGAAGGGATCCGTGGGATCCGGGGAACAGTGAAGATTTTTGCCTATAAATAGAGAGCCATTTCTTCATTCTAACTCACCCCTCTTCTTACTAAATCTCTCAAACACTCTCATTCTCTTCTAACATATAGATCACTTGATCTAGAGAGTTGTTCTTCTTTCTTTCTATTGTGATCCTCATATAGGTCCTTCTCTAAGGCGAGATCACGAGCATTCTGCAAGTCATCCAAGCAAGGGGTCCTTGATTGATTTGTCACTCCGCAAGATTTCTGTAGCGAAGATCTTGTATTTGATATTTCACATATTTTTTGTGTAATATTCGTGTTGGTTTGGTCCACCGTGTTACGGACTCGGTATCTAGCTTTGTACCGGAAAAAGTGTAAGCAACGTTGTGAAGGCTTCTCCGCCAAGTGAAGGAGTTTGTTGACATAGTGCTTGAACTCTCGAGTAGGTGACTCGGGGAGTGGAGTAGGGCAAGGAAGGTGTCCTTGTAGCCGAACCACTATACATCGGTTGTGTCTTTTCTCTCCTTTCGCTTTACTTTATTTACTTGCTTTATCATTAGATCTATACTTTCTCTACATCCATAAGATCTCACATATTAACGAATCTAAAGTTTTTGAAACTAACGTAAAATTGGCAAAACTATTCAACCCCCCCTTCTAGTTTTCCACATTTTTGTTCCTGGTTTTGATCGTGATGGTAAAGGCCGGCCTAGTTTTGCAAGTTTGGTGATGGGGCATAGGCTATATCAATCATCTACAGCTAAATCTTTCTGGCTAGACAGGTGACTTTCCTTTCAAGAAATTGTCATCTATTTATATTTCTGGATTCTAAAAATGACTACTAGTTGCAATCTTTTATCTTTATGGGATTTGACTGAATTTTGTGGTAATGTCGATTATGACCTTATAACCGTATTACTCTAACAAAAATAGGAATCTAGTAATATGATAACTGGTATCCAAAAGTCTTAATCGACCAACACTCTCTGTTGGTAGCCAAAAATAATTTATGTTTGAAAAATTAGCATGTGATTTTGTGGCAACATTGACGAATTCTGGAAATTGGCTATTTGTTAGATGTCTGATACCCTTCTATATTACAAGATTGACTGATTGAGTAATCTTTTAACAAAGATAAGGTCAAATAAGTACTTTTATCTAAAAATTTTGGAGCAAAAGTAAATAATGCGAATATGTGGTGATGTTGAGTTGTTGTCCGTTCTATCTGAAAGTGTTTAGTATTTGTGGCAAGATTGACGATTCCTTCTCGTCGACCACAATTGGAATTCCTGGCAGTTTCTGGTAGTAAAAGAAAGGCACAAGGCTTCAAAGATGAAGAGTTTTTCATAAGTTTGGTGCCAACAAATCAAGTAAGTTGTCATTCATTCATGCTGTAATACATATTAGTTTGGCAACACCTTTAGGATGCCAAGCACATGTTAAATATAGCTTCAAAATTCAAACATCGGTATATTTATCAGTTTTATCTCTCTTGGCCCCTGTTTGTTCTATTGAGTTATAATCAAAAATCATAGGGTATTAATATCTTTATCTCATGTCATTTGTTTCAGCATTTTGAGGCAGGCCTCTCAGTCAGAGGTAACCAAGGCTTTTCTTTCAACAGGTATGATAAATCAATAGATAATGATCATTTTCGTATGGGTAACTAACATGCTGAGAATTATTTCAACTGACAGAGTACTAGATAGATTGCATGAGTGTTTGGTTCCCACTTCAATGTTATAGAGACTTATCTTTATTATGGAACTGCTAAATGTTTCTTTCTTTCTTTCTTTTTTCCTTTTGTATTCGTCATGTTGCCTGCAAATTAACAAATGCACATATTTCATAGAAAAGCTTGCGACATTGAAGTTCAGTTTTGCCATGAAAAGTCACTTATTTGAATCTTTGTTGTCCTTTGTATCTTCTTGGTAGTTCATTATAACATGAAAAACTACGAATGCATAAGTTTCCTATAAGTTAGCAATAATAGTGACATAAAACTTTTTAGTTTAACCACTGATATGGGGTACCTGTGTTACTTGATGGATAGGTTGGAGTATGATGTTCTCGACCTAGCTGTAGATGATAGATGGTCGAGGTTCTCATTAGCCCGCTCTCTCTATCTATATATGTGTGTATATGAACTTATATATCAAGATATTGTTTCTCTATTCTGACTTCTGACCAAGTATCTCTGGTATGTAGATGGTACTCCATACGAAAATGGTGTATTTCGGATGAAATTGATTATGTCTCGTGACTTCCCACACTTACCACCGAAAGGTTTGTCAAAAGCTCATACAATTCTGATTACATTTTTACTGATATTCATCGTATATCTTACTCCTTTTACTGATATTCATCTTCATTCTGTTTGTGTTTATAGGTTATTTTTTGACCAAGATCTTCCACCCAAACATAGCACTAAATGGTGAAATATGTGTCAACACGTTAAAAAGGGATTGGAACCCTAGTCTGGGCTTACGTCATGTTCTAGTTGTAAGTTTCTAGAATCTTATTTTCGGCTTATAAATTGAGACTTGGTTAGAATTAAGTTACTAAACTTGTGGTGATGCATCCCTTAGGTGGTTAGATGCTTATTGATCGAGCCATTTCCAGAATCTGTTTTGAATGAGCAGGCCGGCAAAATGTTGCTCGATAACTATGCCAGGTTAGCTGATCGGGACAATCTCAACCCATTTTAGTAAAAATGATCAATTTGGGTATCTTACATATTTTTCAACTTGTTAATGGTTTTTGTGACTTGATCACAGGCTATATACTGGAATTCATGCTCTGAAGCCAAAACCTAAGTTTAAGACCGGAGCTATAACCGAGTCAACCGCTGGTCTAAAGGTAGACCAAACAAACACCTCAGTTTGTATCATTGACCCAAAGATAGCTATTTCTAGAGCCGTGGTCCAGACAACACCTTTGGCCCCTACGTTGAACACCATGAAAGGGGCAAGTGGACAGGAGCCACCACCTACCACCCTGAACTCGGTGGTTGATATAAGTAGCGCATCTACTATTGCACCACCAGTGGTGGCAACCCATAAGAAGGATGGCGGGCTGGTAAAACCTCAAGCCGACAAAAAGAAGATTGAAGCTAGAAAGAAAAGCCTGAAAAGATTGTAATCTTTGTGTTTGTTGTTTAAATTCATGTATGGTTGAATTTGATAAATGCATATGCTTGGTTTAAGTGACTTGATGATGGATAGAATCTGAGTTCTTGCTGTGCTAATTCAGATTCTTTAGATTCTTTAAATGAACTATCAGTCGACATGGAATTGTTGAGAGTTTGCTTAAAGTTAACGCATGATTTTGCTGAGGCTTTTCACCTAGATGTGAGCTACTGAAAGTTGCTAATCTAAAGGATTATGAGACTAATTAACACATAATAAAGGTGCATCAAAATAATATAAATGAAACTTACAGTAGTTTTTTGCATTTTTTGGTTCATGACTTTCTACAACTGTGATTTGTAGGATTTAGAAGTAGAATCATGCATTCTTTTTGGAAACACTGTACCATGTTCAATGCAATTAAAATTGAGACTCACATAATTATGCAGTAGACATGTAATATTGAATCTGTTTTAATATCTTAAGAGTTGTGAGTGTAATGCACACAGATTCGAAACTGTGGATAGGTCGCGGTATCCCTATTATCAAATTCAAGGCCATATAAACACCATCAGTTATATGTAATCATGATAAATTATTAACCATTGTGCCTTTATATGTGATATTATACAAGAAAAAGCTTCATGCTTGCCTTATTTTAACTCTAGGGTATTCCAATTCCAAGCATCTAAGATCATTATCCAAACCATGACCTACGAGAATCCTTGCCTTCCCGCCTCTTGGACGGATCTTCCATATGGGTTCCCCGTTACATAAAAAATATTGAATCTTTCTTTGTACCATCCTAAGTGGCATTGCATCCCTGAGGTATTCTGGCCGAATGCCTGTTGTCTCATACCTATGATCGATTTTCAAACTTCTATTAATAAAAGATTATTATAAAAATTTGTGTGATACTTGCTTAAGTCTTTCGTGGCACATAAAATGAATTAGGAGAAGAAGGCCAAAAGTTATACCTGTAGTGTGTAACAGGAAGGTGTGGTTTGACATAAGACCGAAATAGTATGTTCTCATATTCATCAATGATGCAAACTTTTTCACATAGATCCAGTGAGCCATCACTGCCTCCACCAACCATTTTGCAGGCAAGTGCAACTGCTCTTGTTTTTCCACTATCGTTCTTAGTTCATCTTGGATGCCTAAGCTAGCAAATCGGTGTAACAAAACCCGGAGTAAGAAGAGTTTAAGAAATTCAGTTAAGGAACACATATATTCAATATATAGAGAAAACAAGGATAATAGCCCGCTGCGTTGCAGCGGGTATTATATTTTATTTACGAATTTAAGTTTTGTAGGATCATAATATTTATTGTTTTGATGATTCGGGTGGTCTTGGATGATCAAAATACATGTTTGCCATTAGAAAGAGAAGTAAAGAGTTGGGTGTTTTCTTGCTAGAGGTTTACACAAAGGAAATATTAGATTGAAAGAGAAGCACCACCCCTTCCATGGATGGAAGGGGTATTTATAGTTACACAATACACGACCTCCTATCGGCCTGTGGATCAGGTATATAGTGGGTAAAGACCCGTCCTTCCTCCACGGTGTTACACTACGCTAAACTAAACTAATAACTAACTAATAAACTGATAAATAACGTAAATAACGACAAATCTACGAGCTAACATATGCTAGACCATTATTGGGGTGACCGACTCTTTAACATGGAATTTTCAATTCCTAACAATCTCCTCCTAAGGGAGGTCACCCCATGAAATACATTTTGCTTCCTAGCATTCTATCTTTGACTTCGTTCTTGAGCTCGTAGACTTGAATTCTTCATTTCCGCAATCTTTGTGCTTTAGTAGCGAATCTTCAAAGTCCGCATTGATTTGTACTTTCAGTGGAGGCCTTTAACTGATCCACATCTTTGATGATCTTTGAGCTTTCTTTGAGATCATCAGCCACAGCAAATCTCTGGATCACCCTTTATTGTGTTGCCATCATGTGAAGTAGTGACTATCGGACCGACATGCTCACACTTTTGAATCATGACATCTTTCATCAGAGTAGCGGAAGCCTTACTGGTTCATGATATTTGCAGCAGCGAAGCAGAAGCATAGTATGAAATATCAGAGCCAGGTTATGTAGATATGCACCAGTCATGATTTCTTCAAATTAAGTGTGGATGCTGTGAGCATGCGGCTTAGGATTGACTCCTCAATTTTGATCAGCTACAACCGTCCAAGTGTACCTGCAAACAACAGTTAGCAATAAAACACACGAAAGTGTCTTTGACCACTTTCGCTGAATTGAGGTACACGGCCCACGGTTCCCCATTGATCAGTACAAGTACTGCCTGTGATCAGGTATAATTCCGAAGAATCTCCTTGACAGGGTTTCGCAGCTGTTCTAGCCGTTCTCAAACTGGAACGTCTCAAAGAAGACAACACGGAGTGATTGAACCAGCAAATTGAGATTTACTGATTGAAGAAAAATGATTTGAAAAACAATCGTGTATTGCTTGAAGAAAGAGTTTTGCAATACAACGAAGGTTTATGAGAAAGATCAATTTTTCAATCAAAATACTTTTTGTATTAAAGAATGAGTACACATTCGACGTGCTAGTGAAAAGAAGATTCGCACGTCGAACGGTTTTTCCAAAAGCATTTTTTCAATCAGAGATACTTTTTGAATTTGAAAACATAAGTACACATTCGACGTGCTAGAGAAAAGAAGGTTTGCACATCGAACGGTTTTTCCAAAAGTATTCGTCAATTCCATTCCTGGACCAAGGTAGATTCAAGATTGAATCTCCCCATCGTTTCTATCCAGTTGTCACAAGCTTGATCTTACGAGAAGATCTCACATGTCACCTACCAAGAGCTTGTTTGGTGTTGGCTCTAGAAGGCTTTCCATCTTCATTGTGAATATTTTTACATATCACTCGGATGTTCTGGCAATACCACAAGGATAATGCGTAGGACTCTTAATATTTTCTTACTTTCCACATTGTGTGAAACAGCAAGTCTTCAAGAATTTAGTGTCCTAATGAGATATTGTGGATGATCTCTTGGCTCTAGACTCAATAGTGCACATTTGGTTCCGGTGCCGGAGACTAGGGAGAGGGTCTCCTACTTCAATATCAACCATCTCTAAGAGAAAGTCGATAGATTATGTCGGTTCCCCGTGAGAATGAAACACGCCCTTTTAAGAGGAGCTTGAGTGGCTTGGGAAGATTAGTGCAGTACGTCACTGGGTCCATGACGTCTTGTCTTCAATACCAGTGTTACCTTAGTAACAACCAGTAGCATATGTATTGAACCCGGTTTCTGCCCTAAGGTTGAAATGATGGAGGGCTATTTCTTTTCAACCTTTTTCACATTCAGTTCTTTTTCATTATTCAACCCCTTCAGTGCTTACCGAGACTTCATAACTAGAACCTTGTTGGGTTTATTCCAGTACTAGCTATGTCTCAATCCGCACTCTTCCCATATTCTCATTTTTCTCCTTTTTTCAATATTCCTAAGGACTCTACACTATCTAGTGGATTGTCCCTGGGAAGATCCCTCCTGTTCTGGCTGGATCGTGGGAACGAATACCTGACCTAACCATCCTTATAACACCATGCATAAAGTAAAATGGTCGGTCTTTCGGTACAGTTCATTCTTCCTTGAAACCAATTGAAAAATCATTTGGAAAAACAATCAAGGTACTTGTGATACGAGATCAAAGCATTTTGTACCTTAATAGTTTTGATCATTTAGAAAACCTCCCCCTCAACATGTGCATATGATTTAGAAATTGTTTAGCGCAAGGAGGCAAGAGGACTTTGAAATATTTTCTTTGATCACAATTTTCATACGAAAAAGCCATTTGATTTTCATGGTAAAATTCTCCCCCTCAATATGTGCATAGGATATTTTAAAACATTTTATCACATAGAGGCAAGAGTTCTTTTGAAGCACATCCACAATCACAAGAGCCATTAAGAAACCATTTGAAAGCTCAATCAAGGTACTTTATAAATCACTTTAAAAATCTTTCTTGTACCTCGATAGTTTATTTGCTCCCCCTCAATATGTGCTTCAAGATTCGAAAGCGTTTAGCACATATGAGCGAGCAGCGTGCACAATTAAATCAAAACGATCACCTTTTATCAAATTTCATTATTAAATCACAAATTCTCCCCCGATCAAAAATATCAAACCCTTTGAGATTTTGGATCTCAAGTGATTTAATCAGGTTTGGAAAACATGGGAGAATATGTGGCCAGGTTTAACTACTCATCATGTTTTTGGATAAATCCTCCTCCTCAACATGTGCATTGTGTACTTGAAATCGTTTGGCACATGGAGGCAGGAGTGCCTTTGAAGGACTAAAACCAATTCCATTTAAACAGATAAGAGATTTAACTCACGATCTCTACCCCGATCAAAATTTCAAACCTTTTGAGATTTGTGATCCCAATTGATTTAAATCATTTAAAACATTTTGGGGAAAGACGTGGCTTGATTTAACTTTGAAAAATGACAGATAAGGACCATTTTAAGACATTAAAGATTGTTAGTGTCAGGTATGATAGTTTTAAGAGACCTTTTAAGTAAAATAAAATAATTTCACAATCAAACAAGAACAGAAAAAATTTCATTTTGACAGATCTTTGTGTTTTAAAGAAAACCATACCATGAAATAACATTAAATCTTTAGATCACCACATTTTAGCGTACAAACGGACTTTAATGAAGAAATATCGTTTGAAAATATTTTATTTTAAATCACTCTCCCCCTCAATCCATGACAGAAGTCAATAATTGAATGACTTAGGTTTTGATAAAAAGAAGTCCGGTGATTTTCAAAATTTAGTTCAATTTATTTTCAAAACAATATTTTTCCATTTTCAAAACAATTTAATCAAATTATTCAAAATTGTTTAAAAATGGGATCCTGCACAAAGATACATAAGTGGTTGAGAAGCTTCCGTTTTTGTTGCTGTAGGGTTTGGAAGAAAAACCATCTGCAGATGCAGTGAGACTTCTTCTTACGTTGCATTTTGAATGCCAACTAAGGTCAAATTAAGCTCCGTTTCTTCAATCACATAGAAGAAAACCATCTGCTGATGCAGTGAGACCTCTTACGTTGCATTTATGCCAACTCTCCATAGAAGTCCAATTAAGCTCCGTTTCTTCATTTGTCAACCCAAGATATAGTTACCCTTTCCTTTCAGCATCCAATCATATTCAGTTGTGGGATCCGGATCGGGAACATTCTTATACCAATATACCTGCATACGTTAGTGAACATACATACAGATATATGGTGGTCGACAACACCCAAACAGCAATCGACTAATAACAGTCAATGCAACATATCAATCAGATCATATAAATGTATGGGAATAATGTGTACATCAAACTCTAATCATCTAATCCTAGCAATCATATCCTAGGCACCTAGTCCTTCAACATAGGTTAACATCATTTTTAATTAAGCATATTAGGATAATTAAGAAAGCCCGTTAGATGATGTAGATTTGAAAAACATTATCCCCCTCAATCCATGACTCATTTTATGAAAAGTTTAAAAGCGCTGAAGTCATTGATTGAGTTTTCAATTTTACAAAAACTCTGAATCTGATTGTTTTTAAAGCAACTCATTTACCACCATTTTTGAAAACACCAAATATTTTTCTGAAGAATTTTAGACGGAAAAACATTTGTGTAGGAACAGCAGTCCTTCGACATACTTTCCTCATTTTGTTTTAGGATAAGTGCACGAAATATTTGAAAATTGGATTAGCGCAGCACTTTCCTTTCTTTAAAGAGCGGGTTGCTATCGGAAATAATAGCAAGCCATTGTTTTAGCACGGGTTACAGTCTGAAGTAACTGCAAGCCATATTTAGAGACATGTTTAGAAAAAAATATTTACACCTCCTGCTCGAACTTCATCTATGGTCCCGTGCCATTATTGAATGACATTTCTAAGACCGTAGATGTTATCGATACCAGAAGACATGTCTAGGAAAACATATTTTTGGTATTTTCGAAATTTTCTGATTTTTATGGGTTTTTGAAGGTTTTATATTTTTCTATTTTCTTTTTTGTTGGTTTTATATTTTTGTATTTGGTTTTTAATAAATATATACAAAGATAGAATAGATGATATAGTTAAAGAGGATGATGATACGAGTACCGAGATAAGGATATCGAGCAGCACGTCGTAGAAGATAGAATTCGTCATCTCTTAAACATCCACCACCAAAGCTTCCAAGGGCTCTTGCATTGAGAGAAATTGAACCATCTGAAAGTGAGACTCTGGCAGCTTCCCCCCAAACCGAAAATCCTTTAGTTGAGCAGATTCAAAGCTTTCTTACAAGCTTCCCTTAGCCAGGTGCACAAAGAAGCACACCATTATCATCGAACTTGCTGCTCCTTTTAAGAATAATCATCGTGATTCATCGTTCGAGGTTATATCATCCAATAGAACAACAGCAACGTATCATCCCACACATAAAACAATCTTCTCAAATTCCTTTTCTACTGACGTCCGAAGCGATCCATTCCAAAAGGTGTCAAGAGAACAATTCCCCCAAGTAGTTGAATTGATGCAGTCAGCTTCTTTGTATAATGCTCAAGAACTTTCCCGAATACACATCATGAGGGGAATGAAGAACACCTTCCCATGTTCACATTTTTCTTCCCTGATGAACGTGTATGAAGCTCAAGAACCCGAAGTACACCAATATCCAAGAACTCTCCCGAATACACATCATGAGGGGAATGAAGAACACCTCCACAATGTTCACATTTTTCTTCCCTGATGATCGTGTATGAAGCTCAAGAATCCGAAGTACACACATTCCTACCGAAAGAACAACTGATAACACCTCCCTCATGTCATACATTTATCTCCCCTGAATATGTCATACTCGTGTACCTCTTTTATCTTCAGAAACTTTCTCTTACATCTCTTCCCCCACGTAGTTGGAACAAGAACACTAGAAGCTACTAGATACACTGAGTTTCTCTGCGGTCATGACATTTGTCTTCCCGGGATAACTTCAATCACTTAGAAGTATTAAGTTCATCATGTGTACTCGTTATGCTTTTATATGCTTGTCTCCTTTCCCCTTTGCTAGTTTAGACACTTCATAATCAGCAACATAGTATAAGCCCAAATACTTGAAATCTTTATGAGAAGAACACTTGAACTCTTATGAGAATCAACATGCTGAAGACTCCCTCCGACTATTTTTATCAACCCTTATGTAGACAATTTGAAGTGACCACTGAAGAAGAAAACCCGATATACCATACTTGAAACTGAAGTCAACTTCCCCACATTTGTATCTTAAGCTTGCACCTAATGATGGAAGAACGGTGTCGAGAATTTATGCTTCAAGCAAATCTCTAAGTACTCACTACCCAAACAAAGTATGAGACATTAACACCTCTTGCGATTATCCACACCGTCATATGCGTGTGACACTGAGTAAAACAAAGTAACTCCTAATAGTGATAGTTAACCAGGTCTTCAACCATCCACCTCGACTGCTGGTAACTAGATAAACCAAGTCTTCAACTCAAATTCTTAAGCCCGAGCAAGTTATCAAATAAGAACACACCTTTGTGAAAGTCAACTTCAATCTCAAATAAGTGATAAATGATTAGCTCTGAAGTAATCAACTTGTGTCAAATGTCCAATACGTGAAATAGTCAATAACAACGTCTTGAGGAGTCACTGCTAAAGAATGTGAGCAAGTCTAATTGGGGATTGAATCTGAATTATAACTCTCTCCCAATTAGTGCTCTCCCCTAAACCGACAATCTGTTTGATAAATGCCCAGATTAAGAAGAAGTCTTTAGATCGTTAAATGCAACTCGTCTTTTTAGTCTTCTAACATGTAGCAGAAAATGTAGAACAGACTGTAGACTCGACCTTCTTCAAGATTGTGCAGTTGGGGAATAGATAGTTAACATCTTCAACTCACACCAAAAAGCATCCCACCAAAAAGCATCCCAATTAACTTACATCTTGCAAATTCCCTTAACTAAAATCCCTCCCAATTAAACAAGAACAAAAAGATGATCATCAAGGAAATCAGCAATCAGGCCGCAACGAACACACAAGATGGTAACACCAAACTACCATTCACATCAAACAAGAACATAAAGATCGTTCGGAATCATCTTGTTGATGTATACGTGAAGCATTAACCGGGAGCACTTTGTCGATAAACTCATCAATCCGAGTGAAGATGTCAACCAACGGCTCTTAGAAGAGAAAAGCTCCATGTGAAGATGACCCGATAAGAAGAGGCTCGGTTCTTACATGAGTTTAGAGCCGTATGACCATTTATATTCTCAAATATCAATCAACAATGCAAAAGATTCACACTTCTTCTCCCCCTCAAGAATTGCATACGGAGATGCCATTCTTGACTAAATAAGTAAACATTATCCAAATGTAGTCTATTCACACTTCTCCCTCGCAAAATCAGCACAGGATGTCGCCATCGTCATTATAGTTGAGAAAGTGGAATCAGAAAACAATCAACAGTAGCCCGGTTCACTTGATGACTGAAACGCATGGAAAAAGTATGAAGCATGTTGATGAGAATGGTCATAATAGAGAAGATTTCTCTTCTTCAAAAGATAAAGCGCACTGACACGTACACTTTTCTTTTCTTTAGAGAACGAGGTTTGAACTGAAGTATTCAAACGTCATTATCTCTCTCTTTTCAATCTCTTGGCAAAACATGTAATCAATCACCATTATCATTCAGTAGGATCTTTGTAGTGACAGCTGAAGGAGATAACCCAATATGATGAATTTGACCCTGAAGTGAACTAACCCGAACTCGTGACTTAAACTTGCACATATGTAACAAAGAGCGGTGCAGATTTCTGTTAGCATCTCTAAGTACTCTCTAAGTACTCTATACTTTTCATCCAACCAACCATCAAGTAATAGACGTACTTTACCTCTTGGAAATCCACAATTGAATGTGACACTGAGCACTACAACGTAACTCCTTAAAGTGATAGTTATTTTGAGGTGGTATGAGCCCAATTCCCCCAAGTGGTAAAAGAAAAGGTAAAAGACACCCAACAATAACTAGATTTCCAAGTCTTCATTTTTGATACTAAGCTCGAACAAGGATCATGAAGAATCTTCATCCATCCATCCCCGATACCTTCAGATACTAAGTACACTCGCCCGTAATAATTCACTTTAACCTCAAATAAATAATAATGAATTAACGCCGTTGTCACATCTTCTGATTAACTGCTCAAATCTAGCCTTCTTTGACATATAAACGAACTTTGATAATGGTTTCATCCCGACCATGGTTAAAAGCACATCACCCCGTAAAACCATGTAATAACCAAACTGCCATGACGATAATCCAAACACACATCCAATTCATGAAATACACCATTTTATCCTTTCTTTGAAGCAGAAACCGTAGCACCAACATCAGAAAAGATCCCGAGATACACTTTCCTTTTCTCCAGGATGGTTCCATCAATACGGGATTTTACAACTCTATGGTTTAAACCGAAAAATAGTATCTTTCGCGGGATTTTACAAAACCAAGAATAAACCGTAAGATAGATCCGGAAATGCACTTTACTATTACCAGGATGTTTCCATTGTCACGGGATTTTACAAGTCTATGATTTAAACCGAGAAATAGATTCTTTCGCGGGATTTTACAAAATCAAGACAAAACCATAAACAATGTCAGTTTGATCGTGTAATGACAACTTTGGTTTCAGTGAATATCTGTTTTAGGGGAACATGCAGTGGTTCATCAGCGGTTCATTATCCAACATCATCAATATCATCAACCATCCAATAAACACTTCTGTAAATACATCATTCACGGATTATGTCGGCTGTTCCTGTGACCACTTGGTGAAGTAAACCCGATAAGTCAAACTTGATCATGAATTGAACTTCCCCAGATTTGTTACTTAAACTTGTACTAATCCTTGTGAAGAAGAAACGGTGTACCCAATGTACAAAACCTCTTGACATATCCTCAACTGCGTGAGACACCGAAGTGATAGTTACGTTGTGGGTTAAACGAGAAAGAATCACAAACGTAATTAAATAGCCAAGTCTTTATCACACTCTATAAATGCCCAAACAAGTCATCTTCGCGTAAGGGTAGAAAGAAAGAAGACGAAATAAGTAAACGCGTCCGAAAAATCTCACTTCAAATCCAAATAAGAAATATCGTGTAAACAATCCCGTAGTCAACCTTGATCACATATCAATTCAAGCAGTGATAAAATATATTCCGTGAAAATGTATAATCCAAAGTATCAACCCTCATATCACAACATTAATCATCATCATACCAAATCTCATCATCGGATCTCATCATCAAACCTCATAACATCCAAATCTCTTCAACACATCTCAGAAAATCCAAATTTCATGTATTTCAATATAAACCGCGCATGTCTCAAAACTCATCCTACATCAACTCCCATAAAATCCAATTCATAAGATGCCTATTGCTTCATCATTCAAGTAAAATCATAAAGGTCGGTTTATATGAACAAATTTCACTTATCAAATTAACAGTAGATCCGTTCAGGCCCATGTGAAAATCAAATCCAACTTTATCACATAATGTCCATAAACGAGAATCCTTGTTAAATTAATACCAATATACTTCAACGAATTGTTATCCAGTAACTTTAGAAAAATTGGATAGCAAATTACATCATTATAGTTAGCGTGACAATGTATCAATCTCCAGTACTGATGGGAAGCCCAAACGAAACGATCACCAAAAGCTCATAATCCAAATACCAGCCCACGAAATCATTAAGCCCGATTCAGATACTACACATTGAAACCCTATTATCCGGACTATATAACAGATACAACTAACACACACTAACCCTAATTTCACTCATACAAACCAAACCCTAAACTCATTATACAGTTTTGTCCGCCCCCATCCACTGCAGTCACATAGCCGAAACCATACTCAACCTCATTATCTCAGCCCCCAAAAACAATATTTCGCCTCCCTTATCAACAATCTGCTTCTCATAAACAACACATATCATGCGCACAAAACAAAAACTTATCTGCCATCCATCCTTCTAAGTTTTCTTGAAGACCTCGCCACAGGGATGGTTTGAGGCATTACTCGTCTTGGCCACAGGGATGGCATTAGCGATTCATAAGACCTTGCCACAGAGATGGCTTAGGGTCAAGGTCCTAGAAACGGATTAGCTACAGGGTTGGTTTGAGGTTTTGTGACAGCCACGGGGATGGCTTGTGGTATTGAGACCGGCAAAGAGATCAAACAACAACTTTAAGGTAGGTACATCATGATTTAATTTCGTTAAAGTTGTTGACACATGAACAAACGAGCCAAAGATTTGATTTAACAAGTTTGTTAAAATCATTTCTTTATAATCGAATATTATCAAACAAAACGTTTTGATCAATGATGATACTTCTTTAGGGATTGATATGATTTTAGTGATCTCTAAATCCCTTGAAAGAGTCTGAGATTATTTGAGTAGATTAAATATTACTTCGGATCATTCCTTTTAATTTTCTGAAATCGAACTATAGAAAAAGAAAGAGCATATTTGCTAATTTCTTTTCTTTCAAGGTTCGCATATCAAAAGAAGCAAGTCTTCAATAAGAATAATGATGATTATCAAATCGTGTGAAAAACCTTAAGTGGTTTTGAGTAACACAAATGAGATCTGAGATTCTATATACAGTAAAACCTCTATAAATTAATAGTGTTGGAACCAAGATATTTTATTAATTTAGCGAGATATTATTATATCGATAAATTAATAATTTATTAATGTAAAGAGGTGTTACGTATGATCTTTGAATTTCCAAGTATAATATACTAGTTACAATGTATACTAGTTAGAGATGAAAAATAAATACGAAAAACAAGTTCCAATTAACTTTATATTAATTCACATTCACAAATTTTATTGAATTTGTCAAGTTCATTATTTTTGAATACGTAAGAAGTTAGTTTCGTTGGGACAAACCAATTATGTATGGCCTTAATTGAATTTGTACAAGTTTTAATTACGTATGACCTTTATATATATGTAGATTTTTTTAGTAATTATTAATTTATAGTTTCGTTGGGACCACTATATATACAATGGGGTTTCAAAAAAATTATTATCTTATTATTTTATCGATTATGGTCCAAATTTATACTGGTCCTAAGTTGGGACTAGACAAATTATTAATTTTATCGAGGTTATTAATTTATCGAGTATTAATTTATAGAGGTTTTACTGTACTCTTATCCTTAAATGAACCAAAAGAGAGAATATTATTATTATGTAGCTTGTCTTTTATGATTCGGATAAACGGTATATGGATCTGTGATGATATCATAAATCGTGCTTTTAGACCCTTGGTCTTGATAAACCTTTCGAGTTTCACGAATTATGAAAGCTGAGATCTTGTTTAGATATGAGTCGAGTCTTGGTCTAGTTATGTGTTTGTGATGGGATTGAAGTTAGAATATGATTGTAGAATGATGTTGATGATAGTGGTATTCGGAACTGAATGAACCTCTTCTAATCTTCAAGTTTTCTGGTAGAATCATGGACCAGTGATGTTATAATACTGAGGTCTTGGTGTTAATATTGTGAAGTTATGGTCAAGCTCTTCAAAATCTACTTCTTCATTTCAGTCGAGTCACTTTATGACAAGTCGCTACCAATTTTGAGTCAAGTTGCTGAACCAGGTCGCTACTTCACATCCAAAACACAAGTCACAAACCTGTTAAAAAACAAGTCGCTAGGTCCTTTTGTTTGTGCCAAGTCGCTAGCGATTATGTCAAGTTGATGAGTGTCTAAATACTCATCATTTTTGTACCATTTAAACTGCAAAAATATCTGAAAACACTCAGAAATGCATCAAAATGATAAAAATATCACAAATAAGTGTTTTATGTGTTTTAAATGCAAAAATATCAAAATCTGGTGAAAAACGTATCAAGTTTGCATAATTGGCAGTTTTAGTCCCCCAAGTTTCAAAAGTTGTCAAAAACAGTCCCTGGTAAATCAAAATAAAGAAAAATATCATTTCAAGTCCCTAGGGATTCATGAGTTGTCAAAATTGGTCCTTGAGATTTAAAATTGCAAAATTACAACTTAGGTCCCTAAACTTTCAAAAATGACAAGTTTGGTCCTTGGAATATTGGAGATTGTCAAGTTTGGCCCTTGGATTATAATTTCAGAATGTACATGATTGGTCCTTGTCACATAATAAACAAACCATGACCCCTTTGCTACCTTGACCCCTGCCATTAGCCTTTGGACCCCTACCATTACACCTTGACCCCTCCTTTTTGACCCCTCGTCCAATAATAGACCCCGGTCAACACCCCAGTCAAACCATCCCCTTCCCTCCCTTTTTCTCCTATCCTCTTCACCACTTGCCTGCAACCTTATCACCTGCAACTCTCACTCCATTATCATCACACCTACAATATTCCTTCCCTCCAAACACCCCAAGCCAAAGGCATTAAATGCCCCTTTCCCTGTTATCAGAACCACTGGCAAATCTTTTCCCGCCAAAACTCATCAAACGGCCAATATCCACTCAACTGATCCAATGGCCAAATTTACAAGTGGGATTTGCTCAGAGATGTGAGAGAAGCAGTGTTGGTGTATAAAAAGAAGAAAGGGAAGCAAGAAAAAGTAGTACTTAGTTTTAAATATTTATGTATGTCGTTTTTTTATGTTTATGTTTTAATTAAGCTCTAAGTTGTAATCTCCTGTTTTTAAGAACTAAACTTAAGTTATTTTATCATTGTAAGCTACTTTCAAGCATCAATTCAAAGTTTTACTAAGTTCCATGTTTTTATGTTTACTGTTAAAAAAATTCAGTTTCATGATCTTATATATAAGCTTCCAGTAGTTTATTTTTAAATTCTAATAAGCTTAGTTAAGCTATTTATAGCTTTTGTTAAGGTTATAATTCAGTTTAAAACACATTTAGGACTTGGTCAACAAAAGTCAAACTGCAGTGCTAATGGGTGAATGGTTCTGAATTGCTGGTATGGAATTGGAAATGGGTTGATCTTGATCTGATTTGGGTTGAAATTCATTTGGAACTGGGATTAAAACAGTAATAGGATAGTGTTCTTTGTTTGATTGATCTCAAGCCATTGTGGCTAGGACCTCATGTGAGTATCACTTTCTTTGGTCTGTTTAAATCCATGCTTTCCTATTAAGTGAGCTTTATTTCTGTTAACATTGATATAATTTAGCTTAATATCTCTAGTGTAATTGAAGTTTTTATTTATGTGCATGTTTCAAGTCATGTCTGCACATCTGTCAAAATGGAGCAGTTGAGTTTTGGTGTTTAAGTATTGATTAGCTATCTTGATCTAGGTCTAATTTGGTTATCTTAATCTAGTGTAATGATGAGTTTAGCTTGGATCTGAGTTTAGCTTAGTAAAACAGTGAATCAGTTAGTCAAGTGGTGTTTGGATCAGGTATTCAAGCCTGTGTATGAGATTTGTTCATTGGTCAAAATCTGTGGTTTGAGGTTTATATAGGATAGATAAGCTCATTGCAGTCATCAAATCTCATTTGTATACTCTCAAAGTCAAAATCATCTATAACCTGTCCTTGTTTCATAATTGTTAGAATATTTGAAAATCAAAAGCTTGAGTTGTGTTTAGAATTCAGTGAAGTAGCTTATTTTAGTTTCAATTTAGCTTAATACATCAATATCAAATCATAAATTAAGCTCAAAGTTCATTAAAGTCAAAGTTATCAAAACTGTCAAAAGTCAAAAGTTGAAAATCTCAGTTTGTACCCAACTTGGGTGATTTTTCATAGCTTCATTATTGGTTCAAATCTAGTGAAACTTTGGGCTTAAAAACTTCAGTTGGTCTAGTTTCTTAATATGATTTTTGTAGATTTTTAGTAATTTTGTATAAGCTCCAAAGTAGCTTGTCAATTTGGGCAAAAGTGCCCTGTGCACTGACTCAGTATATACTGAGTCTGCACAGGTTCTTGCAGAGCTTGTCAAAAGCTCAATTGAGCTTATCTCAGGCTCAGATTTGGTCCATAGGTTCCTTGCCAGGTCTACTCTAAGTTCCAACATCTGTTTTTGAGTTCCAGCTTATTTAAGTAGCTTATTTTCAAGCTTGAAGTAAGCTCCCCAAAACTGGTTTAGCACTTGGTTTTCAAATCATCAAATCTGTTTAGTTAGCACTATAGAGGTTAAGAGCAGTTGTATTTAGTTGCTTTTGAGTAATTTTAGCATACTATAGCTTCTGTGATCATTTGGTTCTTTGTTGTAGCCTTTGGCTTATTTCAAGTGCTTATTTATAAGCACTTGTCACTGCAGTTTCATAATCCTACACATAAGCTACTGTTTTTATATTTTTCTTAGATTCAGAATATTAATTTAGACTTTTCTTGAATTTTTCATATTTTTCTAGCACTGTTTGCTATTTTTCTTCATTTAAAACAGTTTTTAGGCAATTTTAATTAGCTTTTAATACAATTAAATCAGAAAAACTTCAAAAAAATAAGTTTTCATTTTTCCTAGGTTAAGATAAATATAAAAAGCAAAAAATAATTTTTCCAGATTTTTCTTAGTTAAATTTGTAATTTTTAGCCATTTAATTAGTTTTAAATAGTTTTTAATTCATAGAAAATAGAAAAATAATCAGAAAAATATAAAATTAGTTTTGAAAATTCTCTTTAGTTATTTTAGATTTGTCTAAGTCATAATTTCATTTTTCTAGCTTTATTTCATATTTTCTTGTATTTTAGGGTATTATTAAATAAGTAAAAATAGTTTTTAATTAATAATAATTAGA
This sequence comes from Chrysanthemum seticuspe, assembly GCA_019973895.1. Lineage (NCBI taxonomy): Eukaryota > Viridiplantae > Streptophyta > Magnoliopsida > Asterales > Asteraceae > Chrysanthemum > Chrysanthemum seticuspe. The sequence goes on along the minus strand of BPTQ01000002.1, from coordinate 195,349,865 downwards.
TAAATAGTTTTAAAAATAAATTTTCTTTTTCTCAAAATTTTCTCTTATCATTAGTTTTGTAAAAATGTCATTTTTATATTTTTAGGATTAATATTGCTTCAGTTTCACATTTTCTTTTGTACGCTACGTAGTTTTTAATTTTAATTTATAATAGAAAAATCAAAAACATCAGATTTTAAAATAGTGATAGCGTTTATTTAATATAATTTATCTTTTTAATTTTCTTTAATTTGCATTTAAGCCCCTGTAATTTATAAACTTTTTCTTTAGGTATAATCAATCATATCTCTTTTTCTGTTCAAATTCACCCGATCACTATAAGTTTGATAATTCATCGCACAGCTCGTTGGGACTTAACGACCTGGGGAAACACTATACTCCTCTAGATCTTAATTGCATTTGGTTCCAGACTGTTTGAAGTTTGTTACGGTTGACCATTCACAAGTGGTCAGCTTGTGTGATAAAACTTGACCGTCTGGGAACGATTCAAATTTTGGCGCCGCTGCCGGGGAGCTGTGCTAATTATCTTACGCTTAGCAGATTAGTGATTTGAATATTCACTCCTTGTTCATACCATCTATCTATATCTATATATATTTTCTTATAAAAAATACAAAAAACCCATAAACAGCTTAAAACGTATAAAACACAAAAATATTTTTCTTTTTGTTTCTATATATATATATAAAAGATAAAAATACAAAAAGATTTGTCGTTTTCTTTGTTTAATAATAACAACATAAAAAATTACCACCGCAAACCAAGGCAGTGTACTACCTAACTGGGGGTACGACCATAATAAGTTCCCGAACCAAAGATTAAAACTTGCCTTTGTGTCCTTGTGAGTGGTGTACCTTTTTCAAAGAAGCCATTCATCTTGTGATTATTGGTTTAAGTTCACTGTTGTTTTGCCTCGATATTCTTTTAATTGGATTTGTTGTTATATCTACTTTTCAAAACCATAAAACCCAAAAATATTCTTCTTACCCCATTTTCATAATTCTTTTCATAATTCCCTTCCTTAACTCTGAGATCTCTTAGAGTTAACTCTAGTGTATGCGCACTCGCTCTTCTAGATCTGTAAGCCCATTTCGTGAGCTTGTCAGGATTCCAAGAAGGCGTGCCCGTAGACTTTCTGCCCCATCAGTCGGATCTGAGATCCGGACTGCTCACACTACTTCCGTCATCATGGCGGAAGAACGTCCTATGTGTGAGCTTCTCCAGGCACCCATCGACGGGTATGGAGATGCTATTGTTATCCCAGCCATTGTGGCTGAAAATTTTGAACTCAAAACCGGGTTACTGAATCTTGTAACCTCAAGTCAATTCTATGGTTTTGAGCGGGATGATCCTCATGCTCATATTTGATGGTTTAACAAGATTGCATCTACCATCAAATACAAGAATGTCCCCACAGATGCTGTCAAACTTCTTCTGTTCCCATTTTCCCTTGAGGGGCAAGCCCGGATTTGGCTTGAAAAACAACCCCCTAAATAAATCGAAACATGGGAAGACCTGGTGAAGAAATTTGTTAACGAGTTTTATCCACCTTCCAAAACCACGAGTCTTAAAAATGAAATCATCAAGTTCACACAAAAGTTTGATGAACCCTTCAGTGAATCGTGGGATCGTTTTAAGGAGTTGCTCCGCAAATGTCCTCACCACGGTTTCTCCGAGTTGATGCAACTCGATACTTTCTATAATGGAGTGAGTCAATCTGTTCAAGATTCTCTTAATTCCTCCGCTGGAGGAAATTTCTTGAGCAAAACTGTAAAAGAAGCTTTAGCGATCATTAAAAACAAGTCTAAAGTCCGCACTGCACGAAGCAAACCGGTTGTTTCCCAAGTCAGTGTTGGTCCTTCTACTTCATCGCCCGTGAGTCAATCTAGCACCGATGCTAAGATTGACAAACTCACGGAAGCAATTCAAGCTTTGGTTCTCTCCAACCAAAAGAAAGTTTCTTTTCCACAAACTTCACCTCCTGCTGAAGTTAAGAAAGTGGAAGTCTTTGTTACTTGTGGTGGCCCCCATGCCTATTACAACTGTATGGCCACCGATGGTAACCCTTTTGAAGCAAACGCTGTGGGCGGGATTTCTAATTCAGGAGGCAACCAATACCGTGCTCCTATAGACCCGAACCACCGTCCTAACCACTACCCTGGACCACCCGGTTTCAACCAAAACCAAAACCGTAATCAAAATCAGAATAGAACGAACCAAGGTTTTCAAAACCAAGGTAACTTTAATCAAAACAACGGTTTTCAAAATCAAAGTCAAAACTTCCAACACCAAGGAAATTTTAATAGAAACCAAGGTCAGGGAAATTTCAACCCAGTGTATTTTCATGGCAATAATCAAGGAAATTTCCAAAATCAAGGCCCTAATCCAAATAATAGGGGCCAGAATTTTCCTACACAAGATCAAGCCATTGTTCCAACTGGACCATCATCTGATGAGTTGTTGAATCAATTCATGAAATCCCAAGAGGAAATGAATAGGTTGTTGGTTAGCCAGATTTCTGACATTAAGAAGTCTTTAAATGATTGACCCTCGGGCTCAGGTACTTTACCTAGCAACACGATCGCTAATCCGAGGGGCGATGCAAAGGCGATCACAACCAGAAGTGGTGCTTCGTATGATGGACCCGCTATTCCTACTACCTCTTCTTCTTCTCTCCCGAAGGTAGTGGAAAGTGAACCTGAGGCGACAAAGGACAAGGAACTTCCTACTAATAACGGAGGTACTTGCAATGTCCATCCTCAAGTTGTCCCGAAACCCAGAACCAAACCTGGAGTTGTTTTTGAACCTCCAGTTGAAAACCCCAAATCCAAAACTTCTATTCCTTACCTATCACGTTTAAATGAGCAAAAGCTCCGCGAAAAAGCCAGTCATCAAATGGAAAAAAAATT
>BPTQ01000002.1:195314575-195346856 GCA_019973895.1 Chrysanthemum seticuspe | reverse complement strand
AGTACTTTGTGAAGCAGTACCTTGTGCAGAATCAGTACCTTCACTTTCTTCATCCTCTCCAGCTGCATCACGTACAACTTGTACAACTTCCATCATTGTTGTAGTTAATGGAATATCTCCACCTCTGAACAAATTACTTCGCTTAGCCATGAATGTATAGATTTTGGCTTGTTGCACAATGACAGGTAACAAAGTAGCAGGTTTTGGAACATCAGCCAATTGCTTGTTCAAGAAAACCTGTACAAATCGTGGGTACATCAACCATGTTGACCCAGAGGAGATATGAGATAGCATCCCATCCAAAATAAGCCTTGAAAAATTAAACATTCTATCAGTAGCTAAGCCAACCACTGCAGATGCTATATTTGACCCAAACTGCTCCCAAGAAGTGCTCTTAGAACTTATGCAATGGAGCAAGACATGAATCAAGAACTTCCATTGAGGACAGAATAATGCTTTCTTGAAAGTTTGTTCAGTCAAAGAACCTTCATAACCAAGATTCCGAAAAGTATCCCAAATCAGTTGCTTGTCAAATCGAATAGCCCCATCTTCATCTTCAAATAATAAATCTGCTCGAATAGAGGCTTCTGTAATCTTAATAGTCCTTCCAGCAACTGTTGATCTAATATAGTATTCATCCTCCTCCATATTATCTCTAGCATTAGCCCAAAATTCTTGAATCCATGGTTCAATAACATCCGGCTCAACTAAAAGAGCATAACTAATAGGCGACCCAGTAAGATAATCAATTATATCATAGAAAGCCACATTTGCCTCAGTCTTGTCCAAATTAGCAACCATATTGTGCTTCGAAACAGTTAAACGATTCACCATTGTTGAAAAAATGAGCACAATAAAGATTGTATCGAATAATAAAGAGATGGTGATTGGGAGATAAGTATGGAAACGATGTAAAGTAATAATATGAGAGGGAAAATCGGAAAGTAGTTATTTATAGGTGGGATTTGAAAAAATCACAGCCTAAATAACAAAGTTACCGTTACTACCAATTACCCATCAATATTACCGTTGGAACAGTACTTTAATACGACAAACAGTACTTTCCACATAAGCAGTACTTTCCCAAGCAGTACTTTCCAAGCAGTACTTTCAGGAAAAACAGTACTTTGCCAAATATCTTCATATAAACTAAGTATAAACAAGCATCCTCCCCTCAAGCAATACACAGGACTATACCTAACACCTTATAGTCCTCCCCTTAAACATAGCTTAGTAGTTAATCATTCCAATGCTCACGACCAAGTGATTAAATCGTGACACATCAAAACCTTTTGTGAGTAAATCAACTACATTGTCATCCGTGTGAACTTTAACCACATTAATGAGCCTATGCTCATAGCAATCTCTAATAAAATGATGCCTAATCTGAATATGCTTTGTCTTGGAATGATACACAGGATTCTTCACAATACAAATAGTACTCTCATTATCAATATTGATAGGAGTATTCTTAAAATTGAATCCATAGTCCAAGAGTTGATTTTGCATCCACAAAACTTGACCACAACAACTTGCAGCAGCCACATATTCAGCTTCAGTAGATGATGTTGCGGCAATTGTCTGCTTTTTGCATTGCCAGGAGACTAACCTTCTTCCAAGATATTGGCATCCACCAGTTGTGGATCTTCTATCATAATTATCACCTGCATAATCACTATCTGAAAAAGCTTCTAAGTGAAAAGGTGACTCTCTAGGATACCACAACCCCAATTGAGGTTGTTGTTTTAAATAACAGAAAATTCTTTTTACTGCATTCAGATGAGAGATCTTTGGTGAGACTTGATATCTTGCACAAAGACAAACTGCAAACATGATATCAGGCCTTGATGCAGTAAGATACATAAGAGAGCCAATCATAGATCTGTATAACTTGACTTCAACAGGCTGTCCATCTTCATCTTTTCCCAATGAATTGATAGATTTAATAGGTGTAGTAACAGCCTTCATACCATCAAAATTAAACTTCTTAAGTATGTCTGTAACATACTTGTCTTGGCTAATGAAAATTCCTTCCTTGGAGTGCTTAACCTGAAGTCCTAAAAAGAATGTTAACTCTCCCATTGAACTCATTTGAAACTCCTTCTGCATCAGCTGCTAAACTCCTTAACCATGGACTGTTTGGTAGCCCCAAAGATGATATCATCCACATAAACTTGAACCAATAAAACGAATGTTGGGTTTATTGCCCAACAGCAATTCATAGGGTGTCTTCATCTGTGGTTTGGTGACAGAGACCCTGTTGAGTACATAACATGCAGTACTTACAGCTTCTGCCCAAAATTGAATAGGGAGATGGGAATCTGCTAGCATTGTCCTAGCTACTTCAATCAAAGTCCTATTCTTCCTCTCTGCAACACCATTTTGCTGTGGTGTTCTAGCAATACTAAACTCCCTCTTTATGCCTTTATTTGCACAAAAGTCATCCATAGGCTTGTTCTTGAATTCAGTTCCATTGTCACATCTTATACCTCTAACCTTGAGTCTTAATTGGTTTTCAAGTGCTATTATTAGAGTCTGAATAGCATCAAAGGTATCATCTTTAAAGCCCAAAAAGAAAACCCAACTGAATCTACTACAATCATCAGTAACAACCAAACAGTACTTCTTCTTATTTAAACTTGCCCAGAGACAGGTCCAAATAAATCCATATGTAACAGCTCCAATGGTTCTCTAATATTTCTTTCATCAAGCTTCTTGCAGGAAGCTTTGTGTTGTTTACCCTTCTTGCATGCCAAACATGATTGATCATTCTTGTAAGTCTTTGAAGGTAAACCTCTAACTAAATTGCCTTTGACCAGTTTGTTGATGTTCTTGAAATTAACATGGCCCAATCTTCTATGCCATTGATGTGCCTCTTTAGATGTTGCTTTAGCCACCAAACATGTGGCTCTTCCATAGGAATTTAGACTCTTCATGTCTAAACTATACACATCATTTGTCCTTGGTACTCTAAGTACTACCAAGTCATCATCAACAGGTTTGAAGTCAGAAGAAAGGATGAGACATTCTGTGTCAGTGAATAACACATGATGCTTTTTATCACAAATTTGAGAGACTGACAACAAGTTGAACTTAAGCTCCTTCACATATCTGACATTCTCAAAATCAATTCTGCCAGCTTTAATTGTTCCTTTCCCAGTAATCCTTCCTCCATTGGGATCATTCCCAAATGCAACTTTTCCTCCACTAATATTTCTAAAATCAGACAGGATCTCTTTATCGCCTGTCATACTTCCAGAGCAACCACTATCCACAATAAGATGATCTTTAAGCTCCTCTTCTGGGTTGCCCTGCACACAAAGAAAAGAGTTAGAAACTTTTAGGAACCCAAGCCATTACTGACTTGTGTTCCCCTTGAGAAGTTACAAACTCAAATTCTTTGAGTATGTAATTCCCACTATCTTTCAAATGATGATCCAAAATTATCTTTTGATTTTTAGCATGTGGATTTTCAAAACTCTCTGGTTTTTCAACATAAATCTCTTTCACCAGATTTTTAGCATTTTCTTTTGTCACAAAAACATCTGATTCACTTTTTGTTGAACGTACTGTATGTCTCTCAGCAGTACTGTCCCTTTTAATCCATTCAGTTTTAACAGGTGGTTCCTGTGATCTAGATCCCCTATGTGAATTGTGATACCTTCTAGGTTGATAGTGAGATCTCCTAGAATTTCTATCCCAAGTATGGTTTTCAGTACCTTGTCTCTGAGCAGTACTTTGGAAAGTACTGTGAGATACTGAAGTTCTTCTCTGATGTGAAGTTTCTGTGATTAACCCTATTAGAATTAGTCCAAACTGGTTTTTGCTCTCTAGGTCTCTGATTGTTAGACTTATTCCTTGGAAACTTGCTTAGATATTCTGAGTGTTTGTCACAATCTTTGATTAAGTGAGTAGGACTATAACACACAAAACACAGTTTTTGACCCATATGACCAAAGTGATTTCTTCTATGTCTATGCCCAAAATTATTTTGCCTTCTTGATGACTGATAAAATTTGTTTTGACCAAAATTATCCCAAAAAGGTTTAGCAGTACTGTTTTGAAAAGGTTTTGCAGAAGGTACTGCTTGTTGAGCAGTACTTTGGTTTAAAGGTACTGCTGGATTTTGAACATTGTTTTCAACAGTTTCTTTGGGTTTCTCAGACCTAGATTGAGCAACAAGCTTCTTCCTAAACTCTTGACTATCTAATCCATAACGAGAAACATCAGGCCTAGAGGGGTGATGACTAATGGGATGAGGAACAGTATGATAACCATTGTCTTTCTTATATTCAGGAGGTGGTTCACTTACTGAGCCCTCATTACTAGATGAATCTACATAGTTAATGAGCTCATCATCACTAGTGGTTATGTCCTCAAACACACCATCATCCTGATCACTAGTTTGGTTTTCATCTATGTTACTAAAGTCCATTCCAAATCCTAAGCCTGTTCTAATGTAAGCCCTTCTCTGTTTTTCAACATAAGCAACATGGGACAAGCCAGATTCTCCCCAAGCAGCAAACTTAGCTAACAAATCATCTCTTTCCTTAGTTAATTTCTCAATTTCAGCAATTTTACAGTTTAGTTTCCATTCACTAAGTTTTAACTGGTAATCCTGTTGTTCATACTTTTCAGCCCAATCCATTTCATTATTTTCATGTGTTATGATTTTAGCTTCTATAGACTCTAAAGTGATTTGATATCCTGCTACCTCAGACCTAGCCCTATTACAATTATCTCTTTCAATCACATAATTGTTAAGCAGTTTTAGATAAAACTCATAACAGTTTGAGCATACCTCAGAGATAGGAGACTGAGTTGGTGAAGTAGCCACCATAGCAAGAAGAACAGGATCATCTTCACTTTCTTTGCTCCAATCAAATCCTCCAAAGCCATCATCAGATTCCAAAGCAGCATGTTCAGATTCTTCATCAAAAGCAGTGCTCCAGTCCAATGCTTCCACTGTGTCTTCAACTGTATCTTCCACTGCTACCATACAGTAAGTCACCGGTTCATCATCAAACTCTTCACTCCAGTCAACTTCTGATAACTTCTCTTGAGCAACCAAAGCCTTTGTTTCAGTGATTGGTATTTCTTTGAGCTCAAGTTTAGGCTTCTCAGATGTTCTGTTTGCTTGATACTTAGCAAACCTGCACTCCCTTGCAAAGTGACCAGTCTTTTGACAATTGAAGCATTCAATTTTAGATTTGTCAAAAGTTATTCCTTGGTTTGGTTTGAAATCAATATTTTTGCCTGTCTTCTTCATGTACTTTTTGATCCTTTCAGTGATCAAAGCAACTTGCCACCTGATATCAATTTCTTCAAGTGCATCTTCTTCAATCTGTGCTAGATCCTCTTCATAAGTGACAGGTAAACTTGCTTGTTGTGCAAAGAAGGAGCACACAACTTCATCTGAGTTCAAAGTGGTAGATGGTGGGGGCCTGCTGAGCATATGATGGGGGATTGTAAACAGCAGTACTTTGAGAAACAGTACTTTGAGGAGAAGCAGTACTTTTGAAAGTACTGCTCTTCTTTTCAGATGATAGAAAAGCAATACTATGAGATTTGGAATTTGGTTGACCACTCATCTCATGTTCATACACCTTCAGTTGATGATAGAGATCATCAAAGTCCATAACATCCAATCCTTGTTGTCCTCTGATCATAGTAGCAATCACATGCCATGTAGATGGCAAACTCCTTAGAAACTTCAAATTAGCATCCTCAACTGATACTTGTGCCTTGTATAACTCCAACATGTTGAGGAGATTCTGAAACCTATCATATGCACAATCAAGACTCTCTCTTTCTCCTACTGTGAAAGTTTCAAACTGTTGTTTCAGCAAGTTTCTGTGCATCTTCTTAGAGGCTTCATTCCCTCCAAATCTGGTCTTGAGAGCAGCCCAGAGCTGCTTAGCATCTTTAGCATCATGAAACTTGAGAATATGACCATATGGAATGGCAGACAAGAGAATGTTTAGAGCCTTCTCTTGATTCCTTAGTGTTGCTGCTGGTAAGACTGCCTTTGGTGCTATAGGTTGTCCAGGAACATGAATGGGTTCTGGAACAACTTCATTCCCATTCACAATTACATTCCACAGAGCATGGTCTGTAATGGCAATATACTGCCTCATCTTCATGCACCAGAGATCATATTCTCCTTTTTTGATTATTGGAATTCTGAGTGAGGTAATTGAGGGTGGTGGAACAGCTTCGGTCGACATCTTGAATATTGTTGAAGTAGGGTTTCTTCCTAGTCAGAGTTTCCACACAAGCTCTGATACCACTTGTTGGATCCATATACTTTAATCAAACTAACTTAACTAGCTTGTTAAGGTTTAATAACCTCGGATAAATCCTAAGTTATTAACAAAGAAACACTGAGCAATCTTTATCAAGTACGCGGAATTTACTTAACAAAGCTAAGAAGAATAACTTTATTATAAACTATAAATCTGCTTATTATGCAGATACTCTAATACAACTCTAAGATAATCAAACTTTTCTCTAAAACACTAATTCGTAAACTCTAAAACTCTTTTTCTGAAATCGTACCTCTAATGCCAATCTAGGAGTCCTTTTATAAGCTCAAGGATATCCTAGTCGGTTTACAATTGATAACCTTGTACGACAAGTAATCTAAACATGGAATACAATACTTTCCATAAACAAATATAACAGTTCTTTTGTTCTAGCAGTACTTTGACTTTATCTTGCAGTACTTTGACTCTGTCTTTAGCAGTACTTTGACTATTTGACTTCTTCCAGTACTTTGCATCTTACAGTACTTTCATATCTTCAGTACTTTGATATCTTCAGCACTTTTCATATCCCAACAGAAAGCATTGGAATCAGCCATCAAAGAAGTGTTCCACGAACTCCTCAACAGAACGGTGTAGTTGAAAGACGAAATCGAACCCTTGTGGAAGCCGCTAGAACAATGCTGATTTACTCAAAGGTTCCAATGTTTCTCTGGGCTGAAGCTATAGCCACTGCATGCTACACACAAAATTGTTCTCTGATTCACACTGTTCATGGAAAAACTCCATATGAACTTGTCCACAACAGAAAACCTAATCTCTCTTTCCTTCGTGTGTTTGGTGCATTGTGTTATCCAACTAATGAGGGACAAGACTTAGGCAAACTTAGAGCTAAAGCAGACATTGGAGTATTTGTAGGGTATGCTTCAAACAAAAAGGGATACCGAATCTACAACAAAAGAACCCGAAATATCATGGAAACAATTCACGTTACGTTTGATGAGCTGACCGGTCAAATGGCTCCTGGACACTCTAGTTCAGGACCCGCACTTCAAAACAGTCCCATTGGTTCATCTCTTGTTCCAAACTCTTCTCAAGAAAATCCATATGTACCTCCATCTGAAGATGATTTAAGGAAATTATTTGATCCTATGTTTGATGAACTTTATGATCCAAGTACTAATGAGGTGTCGATTCCTACAACAGAGGCTACTCATATTCCTGTGAATGAAGGCAATCCCTCAGTCTCAATATCTTTAAGTCAAGAAATCATCATTCTTCAAATGTACATCATGGAAATGATTCTGGCATCAATGATGAAGTTAATCCCTTTGCTACTCCTGAAGATGCTCCATTTGAAAACATATTTGCTCCTGAATCTTCATCAGAACCATCTTCTTCAGGAGACATTGACTCTGCTACTTCAGTCCCTCAACAACTACCACATGAACACCTCAGAAAATGGACTCACGATCATCCATTAGACAACATCATTGGAAATCCCTCTCGTCCAGTATCCACACGGAAACAACTTGCAACCGATGCCTTATGGTGCTTCTTAAACTCCGTACTATCTAAGATCGAACCAAAATATGTTAAAACCGCCATGAATGAAGATAGATGGTTCAATGCCATGCAAGATGAAATTCATGAGTTTGATCGACTTGATGTATGGGAGTTAGTACCTGCTCCAGACAGTGCTATGATTATAGCTCTTAAATGGATCTTCAAAGTGAAACTTGATGAGCATGGTGATGTGTTGAAGAACAAGGCTCGATTAGTTGCTAAAGGATACCGTCAAGAGGAGGGTATTGACTTTGAAGAATCTTTTGCTCCTGTTGCTCGAATCGAGGCAATCAGAATCTTCTTAGCTAATGCTGCTAGTAAGAACATGATAGTATATCAGATGGATGTGAAGACGGCATTTCTGAACGGAGACCTTAAAGAAGTCATCTACGTCAGCCAACCTGAAGGATTTGTAAATCAAAAGCATCCTACTCACGTTTATCGTTTGAAGAAGGCCCTTTACGGTTTAAAGCAAGCTCCAAGGGCATGGTATGATACTCTGTCAAAGTTTCTTCTATCTACCGGATTTAGCAAAGGAGCAGTTGATCCTACATTGTTCACCAGGAAGTCAGGCAAGCATTTAACTCATGTTCAAATTTATGTTGATGATATTATTTTTGCCTCGACAGACCCAATGGAATGTGATCGTTTTTCTAATGAAATGAGTTCAAAATTTCAAATGTCAATGATGGGACAAATGTCATTTTTCTTGGGATTACAAATTTCACAAAGTCCCGGAGGCATTTTTATAAATCAATCTAAATATGCAACAGAGATCTTAAAGAAATTTGGGTTTGATTCAAGTGACCCTGTTGACACCCCCATGATTGATCGAACCAAACTAGATGAGGACCTCTCAGGGATCATGATTGACCAAACGAAATATCGTAGTATGATTGGATCCCTGATGTACCTCACTGCTAGTAGACCAGACATCTTGTTCGCTGTTTGCATGTGTGCTAGATACCAGGCTAAGCCTACTAAAAAGCACCTTGAAGCGGTTAAAAGGGTCTTTCGGTATCTCCAAGGAACCATCAATATGGGTCTTTGGTACCCGAAGGACACCGGTATGTCACTAACAGCCTATGCAGATGCTGATCATGCAGGGTGTCAAGATACTCGTCGAAGTACATCTGGAGGTGCTCAGTTTCTGGGTGATAAGCTTGTGAGCTGGTCTTCAAAGAAGCAAATGAGTACTTCTATTTCCTCTACAGAGGCTGAATACATAGCCATGTCATCCTGTTGTGCTCAAATCTTATGGATGAGATCTCAATTATCTGACTATGGCTTTGAATTCAACAAAATTCCTCTGTACTGTGATAATAAAAGAGCTATTGCTCTCTCATGTAACAATGTTCAACACTCAAGAGCAAAGCATATCGACATTCGACATCATTTCATCAGGGAACAAGTGGAAAAAGGTGTGGTGGAACTCTATTTTGTGAGATCTGAATATCAGTTAGCAGACATCTTCACCAAAGCTCTTCCAAGAGAACGTTTTGAGTTTATTCTTCCACGTCTTGGCTTGAAAAGCCTTCAACCAGAAACACTCAAACGTCTTCAGGAGGAAGACGAGGAGTAAAGGTCTATCTTCATCTATCTCTTGTATATATCTATTCGAAAATCAAAATACAAAAATATAAAACTTTCAAAATCCTTAAAAATTTGAAAAATTCAAAAAATCTTCAAAAAATATTGTCATTTTGTCTTATTTCTCTCGATTCGATAATATCTAAGGTCTTGATGTTGTCATTCAAAGAATGACACGGGACTTTAGATGTTGTTCGAATTTTTTTATAAAAAAAAAAAAAAAAAAAAAAAATATATATATATATATATATATTTTGGGAGAAAGAGAAAGAAATGGTTTATTGTCATTTTCAGGCAATAACCCGGTTTTAAAAGAAAGAACAGAGCCATGTTTTATCATGCTTTCAATATTCCATGCTCTGATTCTATTAAACATTCATCTGCTGAAAACTAAATGCTTTGAAAAATAACTCGGTCTCTATTTTTGATAATCATCAGGACTTATTTGTCAAACTCTATATCTCTCAATCAACAACCTATGTCATTGATTGAGGGGGAGAATGATTTCAATTAAATTAAAAAGTTATTTGGCATTAAATTGTTTTCAAAAGATGTACTTGCATGTTTTTTTTCAATGGAGTTTAAAGTCTTAAAAACCGATCCTTATCAGTTAAAACGCTTTCATAATCAAGTCGCAATTCTCCTTAAAAGCCTTCAAAATAAATTTAAATCCATAAGAGATCACAAATATCAACATGATTTGATAATTGTGATCGGGGGAGAATGTGTGATTTAAATTGGATTTAAACTGATAATTCGGTAAATGGTTTTATAAGGATGTTCACGCTGTCCTTCCCACATGTGACAAACGACTTCAATTCTTCAAATTGCACATGTTGAGGGGGAGCATCTATCTTAAACCTATGATTTGAAACGTGATCATTTATCTCAATGTGCAGGTTCCCTCTAGTATGTGCAAAACTCTTTTCAAACCTCGAGGCACATATTGAGGGGGAGCAAATTTATGGAAACCTCATCCTTCCTGGAAATGCTTTATCTACTTGATTTGATCAAGGAAGTGATGGTGATATCTTTTAGAAAAATGGTAATCAAAGAAGTAATTTCTTCCTCTTGCCTCCATGTGCAAAACGATTTCAAACATTTGATGCACATGTTGAGGGGGAGCACTTATTCTAAAATTATCAAAAACAATGTCAGGTACAAAATGCTTTAATAATATATCATAAGTATCTGAATTGATTTTCAAATGGTTTTCAATTGGTTCCAACGGCAGATGAACAATACCAAATAGACCGACCAACTTTACTTTATGTACGGTGATATAAGGATGGTTAGGCTAGGTATTCGTTCCCATGATCCGCCAGAACCGGACGGATCTACCCAGGGACAATCCACTAGATAGTGTAGAGTCCTTAGGTATATTGAAAAAAGGAGAAAAATGAGAAATGGGAAGAGTGCAGACTGAGACTGAGCTAGTACTGGAATAAACCCAACAAGGTTCTAGTTATGAAGTCTCGGTAAGCACTGAAGGGGTTGAAGAATTAAAAAGAATTGAATGAGAAAAGGGTGAAAACAAATAGCCCTCCATTTATTCAACCTTAGGGCAGAAACCGGGTTCAATTCATATGCTACTGATGGTAACATCGGTATTGAAGACAAGACGTCATGGACCCAGTGACGCACTGCACTTCAACTTTCCAAACCACTCAAGTTCCTCTTAAAAGGACTTGTTTCATTCTCACGGGGAACCGACATTATCTATCGACTTTCTCTTAGAGATTGTTGATATTGAAGAAGGAGACCCTCTCCCTAGTCTCCGGCACAGGATCCAAATATGCACAAATTGAGTCTAGAGCCACGAGATCATCAATAAATCTCATTAGGACACTTTCAATGAAGACTCTATGTTTCACACAATGTGGAAAGAGAGATTTTATCTTGAGTCCTACGCATTATCCTTGTGGTATTGCCAGAACATCTGAGTGATGTGTTATCATATTCACAATGAAGATGGAAAGCCTTCTGGAGCCATCATCAAACAAGCTCCTGGTAGGTGGCATATGAGATCTATTATATAGATCAACCATGTGACAACTGAACAGAAACAATGGGGCGATTCAATCTCTTGAATAAATCCTGGTTCAGGATATGGATTGACGGATACCTTTGAAAAACCGGTCTTTGTGCTTAAAAACTCTTTTCTTTAGCACATCGACCGTGTACTCATTTTTCAAACCAAAAGGTGTTTTTATGATTGATAATTGATTTTCAATAAAACCTTCGTTGTATTGCAAAAACAATTTCTATTGAGCAATACGCGATTGTTTTGTCAAATCTCTTTTCATCAATCAGTGGACTTAAAATTCGCTGGTTCACTCACTCCGTGTTGTCTTCTTTGAGACGTTCCGGTTTGATAACAGCTAGAGCAGCTGCGAAACCCTGTCAAGGAAATTCTTCGTAATTATACCTGATCACAGGCAGTACATGTACTGATCAACGGGGAACCGTGGGCCGTGTACCTTAATTCAACGAAAGTGATCAAAGACACTTTTGTGCAATTTATTGCTAACTGTTGTATGCAGGTACGCCCGACGTTTGCAGCTGATCAGAATGAAGCGGTCAATCCATAGCCGCATGCTCACTTAACACATTCATCTATAAAGAAATCATGATTAGTGCATCAATGACTCTGATATTTTCACTCCATGCTTCTGCTACGCTGCTGCCAATATCATGAATCAACTAAAGCTTCCGCAACTCTGATGAGAAGATGTCATGATCCAGAATGTGAGCATGTCGGTCCTAAAGTCACAACACCACAATGGATGTCTCAGATATTTTTGTTAGCTGATGATCTCAAGAGCTGACTCATAATTTACTATCACGTGGATCAGTAAAAGACCTCCTCTTGAAGTAACCAAACATGCAATGTGAAGAATCAATGACTACGAACTTAGGAACAAAGGACTACATCAAGAATGCAAGAACAATTTTTTAATGTAATATCTATTTGTATTCAATGTAATTTTGGTACATGATTGAGGTGACCTCCCTTAGGGGGAGATTGTTAGGAATTAGAAATTCCATGTATTAAAGAGTCGGTCACCTCAAGTATATGTAATCGTTAGAAAGCTCGTAGTCGTAGTTATTTTAAGTTAAGTAGTATTTAGTTAAGTAATACCGTGGAGGACGGATGGGTCTTTACCCACTGTATGCCTAATCCACAGCCCGATGTGTGGCGATTTATGTAAGACTATAAATACTCTCTACCTTCCAAGGTAGAGAGTTGGAGCTCATAATAAGAATTATCTTTCTCTCACTAAAGTTCCCTAAACCTCTAACTTTCTCTCTCTAGAATTCCACTTATTCGCCACCTTGTTGTTATGGTTTGATGTGTATGTGAAAACTAATATCTAACATGGATGATCAAAATACATTTTTGCCATTAGAGAGAGAAGTAGAGAGTTGGGTGTTTTCTTGCTAGAGGTTTACACAAAGGAAATATTAGATTGAAAGAGAAGCACCACCCCTTCCATGGATGGAAGGGGTATTTATAGTTACACAATACACGACCTCCTATCGGCCTGTGGATCAGGTATACAGTGGGTAAAGACCCGTCCTTCCTCCACGGTGTTACACTACACTAAACTAAACTAATAACTAACTAATAAACTGATAAATAACGTAAATAACGACAAATCTACGAGCTAACATATGCTAGACCATTATTGGGGTGACCGACTCTTTAACATGGAATTTTCAATTCCTAACAAGTTTAGGCGGTAGTAGGTACTGTTAGTGCGTTGACGAAGTTGTATCAGTCTCTGGTGTCTAATATCGTAAACTTCCCGATTCGAAATTAAGAACTATGGGTGTTCTTAATCTCGCTGCAATAACCAACATAACAATCGGTAAGTGTGCATAACAGAAAGTGACCGGGAAGACAGTACTAACTGTCGCACAAAAGCATTACCTCCAACGACCGTATGAAGCTGCAATTAACGCTCTGACCGAATTGTTGTATAGTATCATCATACTCGATGTTAACCCGCCTCTTGTCCCGTCTGTGAGCACACTCTCCAATTTGGGTACACGGTCCTCTGGTCTATACCCCGGCAGCATGATCTGGCTAACCATTGTACGCGAGTTGAAGTCAAGGTTCAGAGGTACACACTCAGTTGCTGCAATAATCAGGAAATGCGTAAGTTATAATAATCAGCAAATTCGGTAGTCACCCATTAGAAAGAAACACTGAAAATAAAGTACACAAGTTTAGAAAAGAAGATTACCTCATCACTTGCCAAACCGTTGCACAAAAGGCATCTTCTAGCACCCTGTTTCTCCTACGCAAACCACCCATTACAACCCCCATTTCGGCATCCAAATGCACCCACCTCAGGCCCGATTCCAGCACCCAAGGCCATCCTTTTCAGCCCCCGGTGTAGCACTCACACACGCCGATTTCAGCCCTCAAACCCACCCATTTTATCCTACAAACCCACACCCAGTTGAGCCCCCAAGGTCACCCATTTCAGACTCCAAACCTACCCATTTCATCCCCTAAACCCAAATGTCCCAATTAGAATACACAGAGCATCTGTTTAGGGGAAAAAAACCAAAAAGTATTATAAGTAAGACACTTTTTCCCCTTATCCATTTGACCCAATAAATTCACTTTTTATATATCTATTTTTTTTAACATTGACATGATAAAGATCAACTCAAATCAAATCAAACAATCTCAAACCTTAAATTTAAAAAAAAAAAAAAAAAAAAAAAAAAAAAAAAAAAAAACGCCACTTACAGTTGCAAGTGCAGCTAAAGCTACAAATCTTGCCCTCATGACCTCTGTAGAATCTAAAGAATGGCAAAACATGAATATGTAGAGATTGCCACATAGGTCTAAGTTCTTCGTAATTCACTTGAGCAGAAATTGCGTCACGGTTTGATTCAGCCAGTTGACAGATCTGTTATTTGACGAAACAAAAACACATTACTAAAAAAAGAAACTTTATAAATCTTACTGTAATGGATGTGCTATTAAACATGTTCCTACCTTTGGATGTAATGCTTTACAGCCACCACAACCAAGGGAATAAAACTCGACAATGACCAATTTACTCCCTGCATTTGCTAGTGTATTTATCAATTGTTGAGCTAAATTTATCTCAATCATGTTGGGTTTAAGTGTCTTTTCCCACCATCTCATGGATTTACTCACACATAGTGATGCATGTGCCTATATCAACATCAAAACAAACACTAAAATGTCAAAAAAAAATCCAAACTCTACTAGTAAAAAACACGTTAAACAAAATTTAAAAATATAACATACACGAACAGGGGTTTTAGCACTCCAAGAACTTGAATTCAAACTCTTGTGATCCAAAAAAAGAGTAGATCTTTTTGTCAAATCTAATGAAATAGTTGAATTTGAAAAATACCCATTTGAGTTTATTTGTGTTTCTTTAGAATTAGCAAAATAAGCAGGCAAACTAATGGTGTTTAGTGAAGAAGCCATTGGAGATATGTTCTTGAGCTTTGGAGATGATGTCTTTATGATACTAAATAGTGGGTTTTATAAAGTGCAGATAATAAGAATCCAAAGAACATAAGTTGAGAAGATTGATGTGTAAAGAAAAAGATCAAGAAAACAGATAAAGATGTGATGAGAGAGAAAATAGATATGAGGTTTTGGATGAAAGAAAAAGTGATGAGTTTGGTGGGGTGTTTTATGTGCTTCCAGTTGTGTGCTATCAGTTTGAAATTGTAAGGCAGTTACAACATGACGTGTTTCCGTCCCCAACGCCTCATTCGTTCCTCTACGTTACTTCATTCAGTTTGTAATTATAAAGCCTCCGTGGCTCTGTACCTGGAAAACTTCTGAAAATATAAGAAGAGTCGGCCAAGTGTATAAACAAAAAAAAAGGCCGGGGTTGATCGCACCCCGTGTAGGCTGACAACATTTTTAGGCGTGTGCCAATGCAGGAAGCCATCGATTACTTTGCAGTTGCATGCTCGACATCTGTTATAGTACCAGCCTTTGGGTGTGCCTACAAACATTCACAAACAAATAGACATCAGCAGATCGTTTAAGTTGGTGCCTGCTAATTATTCATCGTTACCAAAAGTAAATAATAAGGATTAAATCGCTTACCTCGTATTCTGTAAATACCATTTCTCAAAAAAAGCTCTATCGCCGCCTACTGCAATAATATCATAGTAGAAAGAATCACTCTGAGTTGCTTCTTTTGCCTGCAGAACCACTGTAACACATACGTGAACATCATGTAACTCCAACTGACTTGTAATAATGTAATCATAAAAATTAAAACATCCTACAACCGCCATCGTCGCCATATTAGTTCGTAAGTTGACAAACATAGTGGGAAATGTAGCTAGATATAGATAAAAATAACATACATGTGAAAAGGGTTCTTTTTGGCTTGATTTTGCGTACTTTTACTCGTAATAAACAAAATATTTCAGTCACAACTCACAAATAAGCAAAGCAACTGATTATCCAACATCTTAAAACACAATAAGTTGAATAAGTAGCTTTGATATCCAACTTCAATTCACATATATCGAAAACATCTTATGTCAAATGTATTTTCATATCAAAACAAAATAAACACATAAACAGTTTCAACTAACCAATCCCAAACACCCCCTGATATAGGCATGGAGCGGTATTGAGATTATTTTTTTATCCGATTATTTCATTTAAATAATACTTTACTAAACGGAATCGCAATACAGAAACCACAATTCTCATAAAAACAAAACGAAATGGAAAATAGAGAATACTTTTGGGCCCATAGTAAAGCCTTGTAAAGAAATTCAGGCTTAGACCACAATCAAAAGACAAAGAAAAAAAAGAATAAGTTATGTATAATTGTAAAATAGAATCACTTACATGCACTGGTCTAACAGATTCTGTGATAACCTTACTGCGATTTTGTATCACAATCGCTTTAGGTCTATCGCCACTTGAGACCCTCATAAACTTCCGATACGATCTGAATCAAGAGTAATCCAAATCCAATAAAACCTGCAAAAAAATAACGAATTGTATGAGTAAACAAAAACTGAAAACATGATTTATAGAGAACCCCTAAACTCAAGAATCTTTAATCACAATAAGCTAAAAAAAAATAAAAATAAGTACGACATCAACAAAATATAGCGAAGTTTAGCAAGTTTGCAAACACCCCCCTTGAGTGCAGAAAATAAGCAACCTAAACAGCCTCTGTTGGGCTGCAAATAAGCAGAAACAAATGCCCTCTTTAGGGCTGCATTGCGGCAAAACAAACACCCCTGTTGGGGCTGAAAAATCAGCAACAAAATGCCCTCCATGGGCTGAAAATAATCAGCACCAAACACCCATGTCTGTGCAGAAAATTCAGCAGGAAAACGCACCCCTTTGGGGCTGAATAACCAGGTCCAAACGCACCCTCTTGGGGCGGTGATACACAAGGACAAACACCCCTTCGGGGTGGGCTGCAATAGCAGGAAAATAAACACCTCTTGGGTGTTTCAATGGTGGGTCGAGGTAAGCAAAAACAAACACTACCTTATCAAAATAAGCCGCAAATTAAATAAGCTAAACAAACAATTTAACGATTAAGCCAAATAATAAGCTCGAACAAATACCCCTAGGCTGTGGTGTGGGTTGATAAGCAGGTTTCTTAGACGGAAGGTTCTTAGTCTAATCGGAAATAGAACCCGTCTGTAACCAAAAAACCTTATTTCAGCTCGGCATCATATTATTTGTTGCTGGTCAGGGCCTACAATAACCACGTCAGTATCCAAAAGCATCAGAAAGGCCAGTATCGGCTCCACTCATTAGCCGCAAGCATCAGCAAACACACTCAAATATCCGCAAAAAGATAATACATCCGACGTGGCTGCAACCGTAGTAAGTTGCCCCGCCAAGGCGCAGACAATCTCATCTTTCATCAGATCCACTTAAACCCATCCCCGCAACCTGTTATAATCAATATCACCATAAAGCTCATCTCATAAAAACTCATTGAAAGCGCTATAAGCACTATTTTGATTTTAATTTTACGTCGCCTAAGCATAGGCACAAAATATAAGCAGTCATAGTTCATGTCCTTTTCAAGCCAAAGAATCTATGGCGCCATAAGCTCAAGTTAGCAACCCCGTAAGCTCAAAAAAGAAACCTTATTAGCCTTAAAAAAATTACAAACAACAAACACATATTGGATCAATGAATAAATAATCACAAAATTAACAAATTCAAGCATTTATACCGAAAAAGAAAACCCATATCACAAAAGATTCGAAATAAAAAACCCATGGTTACTCAAACCTGGTAAGTTATTTTTGTTTCTATAGCTTTTGGATTGTACTTCACAAACTACAACATGTCTCATAAGACGGAAAAAGTAAGCTTATGAGGTTTTCGAAAAATCTTAGAAAGCAAAAACATTATCCAGGTGAAACTTCCAGCAGTTCTAAAGCTTCCCATGTTATCAACTTATAACTAATCTTCAAACAATAACGTTAACGAAAATAATGATTACAGCTAACCCATATCACCAAATTAATCCAAGTATAAAGTATCACAAAAACGCAAAAATCTAGGATAACTAAAACGACACCATAAGGCTACCTAATTCTTAATCCTGAAACAACTTATGGTTAATCCTCAGACAACAACCTTAACCAAAATCATCATCGCAAGTAATCTATATTACCAAACGAATCCAAGTCGAACAATAAAGTCAGAAATCATAAAGAAAATCCGTTTTATTAAATTAAATTTTTGGAAAACGATACTAACCTCCACAACCTCCTTTCCAATTAGCGACAAGAAAATTAACACCATCGAAGGTCAGAACAGATTCCCCACCTCAAAAACTATCTCATCGATTCGCCGTGGATATTATTTGTGTGTGTTTCTACACACATATACACATATGTCGATTGAGATAAGTTGGAAGATGGATAACATGTGGTGGCATAAAATTTAAATTAGAATAGAAGAAGCAGTATTATGAAGAAGCAGTGTTTGTGAAATGAAGAAGCAGTTTATAGAATAATTTATTTATGTAAAAAGTATATGTACTTGACAAGAATTATGTAAAATGACCACAAAACCTTTTTTAAAAAATACGGTTGTCCAGCGCTTTTTAGTTGCCCAAAAAACAATACCTTACACATACTGGACACTTGTCACAATTTTGATGAGTTGCCCAATGACAGCGGTTGCCCTCGATCCATTTTCAAATAAAAAATAAAAGTGGTCCAGAAAGTGACTAGCCTCAGAGCGCGCGGTCTATTTGCATCATTTTCCCATATATAAATTGTCAACTTTGAGCAACGTCGATGTTACTTTGACTTTTTAGTCAATAGTTGACCCCGACAACGCTGTAACATGGACTTTAGTATAGTTTGGACTATTCATTGATTAAAAGCCGAGAAGTTATGACTCGTGCTTGTGGACTCGAAACGAATAACGATACGAAACTTATATTGGATTTGACGTAATATATATATATATATATATATATATATATATATATATATATATATATATATGAAAATGTTAATAAACTATGAAACATAAATAATAAAAAGGTTTTTATACCAAAAATATCGATAACAAGACTTGTCTTGTTATTTACTATTTGAAATGGAAACTAACGACTAAAACGAAAAAGTTTTCTAATAAATAAGTAATTAATGTTTTGAGTGCATGTTTATCGAAATATGCCAATTATGGGTTTTAATACAATTTTCAAGTATATATTTACTTATGTTGTCTGCATGGGTTACGGATGACCTAACATTAATAGCGTCGATCCACATGGGTAGCGGACTTCTTAGGTTGACGAATCTAATAAGAGACCGCTAGGTACGTAGGATAACGTTATTAATGGGTGAATTATCCTTATAAATCATTAGGATGCGACCTGTTTATGCGATAATAAGCGACACGAATAAATAATTGAGTTTATCAAGTTGACGAATTCGATAAGGTCTACTATTTATTCCGAAACTTATTGGACTATGGAGCTTATCGCTTAGATGTCTCATTGTGTTGCATTGAGTCACATATTGGTTGTTTGAGTGCATTCAGGGCATCATATTGAGTCGATACACCCACATGAGGATACCAAACACTAGGACTAAATGGTGAAACAAGACATTTTTGGAGATAACGAAAAGGAATACATTGGGGTAGATAACATTGATTTTGAAAAATATATATTAAAATTGGTTTACATTAATAGGTTGTGCCGAGTCAATAGTTGATGTGTCGTGATTAGCTGTTATCTTCTGCTAGTGTTTATCTGTGCGTTGCTTGCTTGAGGTGAGTTTCATATCCCTACTTTTATCTACGCTTTTAACTAAATTGGGGTGAGAATCATGCTACTGTTTTTGGACTTTTAAAACTATTTTGATTTGCTTATGTGCTTGACTGTTTAGATAGATATGTGGTAGTTGTTGCCTTAGTCTAGGGTAGCAATCCTAATTGCTATAATACGTTGCCTAGCTAAGAGTAGACGTCTACCTCGACCTATTCCAGGGTTAGCAATCGTTCTAGACTTTGCTACGACAGTGCTGGCTAGAGTCGTTGGGGCCCGTTGGGGTATCGGATATGATATGGTTTGTGATTGATGTATATCTATCTTAGGTCTCGCATAGCAAATTAACTCCTACATGTCCACTACTTTTACTTGAATTTAAACCTATGAACTCACCAGCGTTAGCTGACCCTTTTAGCATGCTTTCTCAGGTATTTAAGTGATGTTTGGAGTGCGTGTCTGGTGGAAGCTTGGCAAGGAGGCATAGTCAAGGATCATAATCAAACTCTGATAATTTATGGGGACCTATTTTTATTAATCATGTTTGGGCCTAATATTTACATTTTGGGATTAATGTTTTGAATATTTAAATTTGGGATTGGTTTTGAATGATAATGACTATCTTGTTTGCTATACTTGTGTGACATACCAATCCAATTGTAACGCCATGAAAACTTGATTAAGTCTTCCGCTGTACAGAGATTTGGGGGTGTTACATATTGGTATCAGAGCCAGGTTATAGAGAACTAGGTATTTAATAAAACCTAAACTATAACCACTTTTAAGAAAAATTGATCCTCGACCGACGCTTGCCCGCCTGCCAAGCCGAAGCTTCTTATTTGATTATGGTATAATCTGCGATTTGATTTATGAGATATTATGAATTGCGGATTGTTTATCGAGATGTTATGTTTTGAGATATGATTATTGGTGTTGGGTAAATGTGATCCGATTGTCAAGATATTATGGATTTGATTTGGATTATCGATATGTTATGATTTTAGGATTTTGAGCTTGACTATATGATTGATTTGATCTGGGATTATGTGATAGAACTGAACTTACGTGTTTTATTTAAGAGCATATTTTAAGTAATGCGGTACCTCTATTTTAAAGCTTTCATTATGTGATATACGTTTTGGTTGAGTTGATGCGCTTATTAGAACCAGTTGTTTTCGAACACTTATACCTACCCTATGCAATTGTCACAGACTCTGCCTTCACTAGCTTTTGATGTGTCTCAGGATGTCCTTGCTTCTGCTAGTTCTCCAGCATTGACTCTCGTGACTGTTGCGCAGGGTGATCCCTATGTGATTACCCGTCACTCTAGTTCATCGTCATCATCAGATCGCCCTAGCTCATCTAGGCAGCTCACTTTACATCAGGTCTTAGCACGAGCCCAGACTCCTAGACTTGCTCGTAGTACTGCACACATGTCCGTGCGACCACCATCATCACCTATTCACCTAGAAGCTCACTCTCTTCTGTCATCACCACCAGCATCACCATGTCTTAGAAGACCTAGATCTCCTACTATACCACCTCAGGATTCACCCGCACAGAGACTACGACTCATGGACTCTCCCTCTGAGGATGAGGGCGAGGAGGAGCATGAGATCGAGGAGGAGCATGGGATTGAGGAGCAGTATGTAGATAAGGATGAGGATACTCAGGAGGAGGATGATGAGGATTTCCCAGATGTGGGTACTCCTCCGTTGTAGAGTCCTGTACATTCTCCAGGACCAGGCTCTCATTTACCTTTACCTGAGCCTGATTCTCCTGGGCAGCCTTTTGATTTTGATTCACCTCCACATTCACCTGAGATAGGTAGCTCATTAGGATCTGAGATACCATCGGAGATTGCTTCAGAGCCCGAGGAGTATGGGGAGACGGGTCTGATGTGGGAGAGAATTACATCTCAGGGTATTAGGCGTAGTAGGTTGACAAATCGGTTGGTTGGAGTATCGAGGGCTAGTATAGAGGAGCTGAGAGATGATATGGGTGATGTAGCCAGGAGGACTACGATTCTGCGAGAGGGTATGTCGGAGCTCCAGGAGCAGGTCGGGGACCTGCTAAGAGGGTTCGCGACAGCCCGAGATGCGGACAGAGCGATATGGTGCACGATAGGTGAGTTAGAGAGAGAGGTCGTGGATCTGAAGAGTGATCGTGACGCTCGGTGTGTTGAGCTTGCATCTTTGTGGAGAGAGGTTGACGATGTTAGGAGATCTGTTAATGGTATTCGTGATCGTGGCTAGATAGTGTTAGATTCATGGCTTTGTACCATCTTGAAACTGAGTAGTCTCTAGTTCGAGATGTAGATCTATCCTAGTTATCTTATTAGTATCATTGTTAGGGTCGTTTTTTTATTTCTCCGTATCCTTTCATGTATTCCACTTTGGAACCAATGAGTTATGGTTATTGGAACGTGCATCCTTTGGTTATGATTCGGTCTCTGATGGTCTTGTTATGGTATAACATTATCCTTGTTGACCTTGATTATGTATTCGAGCGTTATTTGGTGATCTTTGGAACACAACTCTATCTTTTAGAGCGTGAATCCTGAACTTATGAAACTGTTATTCTTGCCTTCAGAGTGATGGCACCAAGACAAAACCCGCCTAGGAACAACCGAGCAGCCCCTGCTGTTGTGGTTGCCCCTGTCCATCGAGGTCGTCGTCCGACCCCGATCACTCCACCTGTTGAGAACCTGAACACTGATAACCCAGCTGTAGAGAACCCGAATGTGAACGACCATGCTAAGAATGGTTCTGTTCCACAAAACCCTCCACCTTTGAACCCAGCCAACATTGACCAGCTTGTGACGCAGCGCATAGTTGAACTGCTAGTTGAGTCTAATCTCTCTAACACCTCTGGTGGGACCCCACTGCTGAATCGAACTCGAGGTTGTACCTACAAAGAGTTCCGATTTTGTGGTCCCATCGAGTTTGAAGGAACCGAGGGAGTAGTTTACCTAACTAGGTGGATGGAGAAAATTGATTCTGTGTTTACCGTTAGCAACTGTGAAGAGTATTGTAAGGTTAAGTATGCAACATTACCTTGAAGGATAAAGCGTTGACCTGGTGGAACAACTATCACAGATCTGTAGGAAGTTATGTAGCTTATAGCATGACTTGGACCCAGTTTAATGCTCTCTTGATCAAGACTTACTGTCCTAGGAATGATGTTAAGAAGCTAGAGATTGAATTCTGGAACCATAAGGTTAAGGGTACCGACATGACGACTTACAATCGTCGTTTCCAAGAGTTGTCGTTGCTTTGCCCTGATATGGTTCGCACTGGAGCCCTTAAGATTGAGAGGTATACCGATGGATTGCCTTTAGCTACTCGAAATGATGTCATCGATGCGAAGCCAGTTAACTTGCATGAGGCAATTACTGTGGCTCAGCGTTTGACGGACTCTTATGTATTGGAATTAGGAGACAAGGGTAAGAGTGATAGGAGTGATAAGAGGAAGAGGAATGAAGTTGTTAAAGGAAATGGCAACAAATGGAAAAAGACAGCCAAGGTGTTCGCCATATAAAATGGAGAGAAGAAGGGTTATGAAGGTAGTAGACCCATGTGTGGTCGTTGCAATCGACACCACCATGGACCGTGCTCGATTGTGTGTAGGAAGTGCTCTAAGGTAGGACACATGGCCAAGGACTGTAGGTCCCGACCTCTTGCGGCAGCTCAAACTGCACAAGGAACGGACTGGAAGGCCACTGTCACCTGTTTTAGATGTGGAAAGAAAGGGCACTACAAGAATGAGTGCCAAGAGCCGTGGATGAGAGGAAATCCCGGTAATGGAGGAGGATTTGTTAACCGAGGTGTGGGAAGTGATGGTTTAAACCCTGTGAAGCGTGAGGTTGTGGAGAACCAGGGAAATCAGAGTGCTAGGAATCAGCAGAGAGACATGGGAACAGCGCGTGTGTATGCTATTGGGAAGGAAGCTAGTGAGGACCCTAACGTAGTTATGGGTACGTTCCTTCTCAATAATCACTATGCTTCCATATTGTTTGATACTAGTGCCGATATGAGTTTTGTAT
Organism: Chrysanthemum seticuspe; assembly: GCA_019973895.1. Taxonomy (NCBI): domain Eukaryota; kingdom Viridiplantae; phylum Streptophyta; class Magnoliopsida; order Asterales; family Asteraceae; genus Chrysanthemum; species Chrysanthemum seticuspe. The sequence continues at coordinate 195,323,091 of BPTQ01000002.1, read as the reverse complement.
CCCCCAGCTTTATGCCATTACTAGGAATTTCCCAAACACCTCTAGGGTTCAGTTACGATGTGGAATTAGCTAATCGAAATACGGAGAAGATAGACACCGTAGTCCGAGGTTGTACCTTAAGTTTCGTAGACCACCCGTTTAGCATAGACCTATTGCCAGTTACCTTGGGAAGTTTTGACGTCATTATCGGAATGGATTGGTTGTCGAAGAACGGTGCACACATCATCTGCGATGAGAAGATCGTGCGTATACCATATGGCGGAAAAGTTTTGAGCATACAAGGAGATCAGATCGACTGTGGAAATCCTTCCCGGTTGAGCATCATCTCGTGTATTAAGGCCCAGAAGTACATCGATAGAGGAGGTTGTCTTTTCTTGGCTCGAACTTCTGAAAAGAAAGGCGAGGAGAAGAGTGAAAGAAACCTTAATGATGTACCCATCGTTAGAGAGTTTCCAGATGTGTTTCCCGACGATTTGCCAGGGATTCCACCTGTCCGACAAGTGGAATTCCAAATTGAGTTGATACCCGGTGCTGCACCCATAGCCCGGGCACCCTATCGACTTGCTCCAAGAGAATTGGAGGAATTGTCTAAACAGTTGGCAGAATTGTTATATAAGGGATTCATTCGACCAAGTTCGTCACCGTGGGGAGCACCGGTGTTGTTTGTGAAGAAGAAGGATGGATCGTTTCGGATGTGTATCGACTACAAGGAGCTGAATAAGTTGACAGTGAAGAATCGATATCCGTTACCTAGAATAGATGACCTATTCGACCAACTCCAAGTAGCTAGTGTCTTTTCCAAGATCGATTTACGATCTGGTTATCACCATCTTAGAGTTCGAGAGGAGGATATCCCTAAGACGGCGTTTAGGACTCATTATGGGCACTATGAATTCCAAGTGATGTCGTTTGGTTTGACTAACGCGCCAGCGGTTTTCATGGATCTCATGAACTGAGTATGTAAGCCATATCTGGATAAGTTTGTGATAGTATTCATAGACGACATCTTGATATACTCTAGGAGTAGAGAGGAGCACGAAGAGCATTTGAGGCTCATTTTAGAATTGTTGCGAGGAGAGAAGCTGTATGCCAAATTCTCTAAGTGTGAATTTTGGATTCCGTCCGTGCAATTCTTAGGTCACGTGATAGATAGTCGAGGAGTTTATGTTGACCCAGCTAAGATTGAGGCCATTAAGGAATGGGCAGCCCCTAAGAACCCGTCAGAAGTCCGCCAGTTTCTAGGTTTAGCAGGCTATTACCGGAGGTTCATTGAAGGATTCTCCAAAATAGCTAAGTCGCTGACCAAACTGACACAGAAGGACGTTAAGTTTGAATGGGGAGAAAAGCAAGAAGAAGCATTCCAACTTCTGAAGGAGAAGTTGTGTAGTGCGCCCATCCTAGCTTTTCCTGAAGGAAGCGAAGACTTTGTCGTGTACTGCGACGCTTCGCATAAAGGCTTAGGTGCTGTTTTGATGCAACGGGAGAAGGTGATTGCTTATGCATCCCGACAACTTAAGAAGCATGAGAAAAACTACACCACCCATGATCTTGAGTTAGGTGTTGTAGTGTTTGCTCTTAGAATCTGGAGACATTATCTGTATGGAACCAAGTGTGTAGTGTTTACCGACCATAAGAGCTTGAAGCATATCTTAGATCAGAAGGAGCTGAATATGAGACAGCGTCGTTGGTTAGAGTTGCTCAGTGATTATGACTGTGAGATTCGTTATCATCCTGGTAAGGCCAATGTTGTTGCTGATGCACTTAGTCGTAAGGAGAACATTCCACCTTTACTCGTTCGATCCCTAGGAATGACCATTATTTCGCCTCTACCATCTCAAATCTTAGCCGCCCAAGCTGCGGCATTGACGGAAGAGAACCGTCCTTATGAGAATCTACATGGAATGGTAGAAAGTGAAAACGGCTTCTTGAAGCGTTCTGACGGAACCTTATGCTTCAAAGACAGAAGCTGGATACCATTTCATGGTGGAATCCGTGAGTTGATTATGCACGACTCGCATAAGTCAAAATAATCTATTCATCCCGGAGCCGATAAGATGTATCAGGACTTGAAGAAACTCTACTGGTGGCCTAACATGAAAGCCGACATAGCTCAGTATGTCAGTTGGTGCTTGACTTGTTCTAAGATAAAGGCCGAACACCAGAAACCCTCAGGACTCTTAGTTCAACCCGAACTCCCAGAATGGAAATGGGAGCGAATCACCATGGACTTTATCACCAAATTGCCGAGAACAGCTAGCGGCAATGACGCTATCTGGGTAATCGTTGATCGTTTGACTAAGTTTGCTCACTTCTTAGCCATTAGCGAGGTCGATAGTCTCGACAAGCTCGCTCGGCTATACATTAAGGAGATAGTATCACGTCATGGAGTATCGGTATCTATCATTTTCGATCGAGATAGCCGTTTTGCATCCCACTTTTAGAGATCCTTACAGTCAGCGTTAGGAACAAACTTGGATATGAGCACTGCATACCATCCCCAAACCGATGGTCAGAGCGAGAGAACCATTCAGACCTTAGAGGATATGCTTAGAGCCTGTGTTATCGATTTCGGCAAAGGCTGGGAGAGACATCTCCCTTTGGCCAAATTCTCCTACAACAATAGTTATCATGCTAACATTAAGGCCGCTCCATTTGAAGCACTGTGTGGCCGAAAATGTCGTTCTCCTGTTTGTTGGGCTGAAGTTGGCGAGAGTCAACTTACCGGTCCCAAACTTGTCTTAGAAACCATTGAGAAGATAGTTCAGATTCGTAACCGTTTGCAAACCGCTCGAGATAGACAAAAGAGTTATGCCGATAGGAGACGTAAACTTTTAGAATTTCAGGTTGGAGATCGTGTTATATTAAAGGTTTCTCCTTGGAAAGGAGTGATTCGTTTTGGAAAGCGTGGAAAACTCAATCCCCGATTTATTGGTCCCTTTCCAATCCTGGAAAGAATCGGACCAGTAGCTTACCGCCTTGAGCTACCATCGGAATTGAGCAGTGTACACAATGTCTTTCATGTTAGTAATCTTAAGAAGTGTCTTTCGGAGGAAAACATAGTTGTGCATTTAAGAGATATCCGTATTGATGAGAAATTGAATTTAGTTGAGGAACCGATTGAGATCATGGATCGTGAGATTAAACGGCTGAAGCATAGCCGTATTCCAATTGTCAAAGTTCGTTGGAACTCCCGACATGGACTGGAGTTCACTTGGGAACGTGAGGACGTATTACGTAGGAAGTATCCTAAACTCTTCATGACATCAAGCAACTCGGAGTGAAACCCGGGACGGGTTTCTTCTGAGTCTGGGAGGTTGTGACAACTGGCAATTTAGGGAGTTTATTTTAGGTAACCGCATTACGTTAAACTAAACCGAGCTTTTGCCTTTATCACTATTTTCATCGACCATGACTTGATTTGATATCGTTTATTGGTTTTTATGATTTATTTCATTATTGGATGAGTTATCGTGTGAGTTTTAACTCTTTTTGATAGGCACTATTCGATTCGGTACTATAAAAGCCTGTTGGAATCACTCCTAAACAGTATTTCAAGTATTTATATTTCATATGTAATAGGTAGCTTTATTATGGCCTTTATGTTTGTTTAAGGTCCAGCTTATGTAGAAGGCCCATAAGCTGAGGCCCAAGCCCAATAAGGAATAGGGAAGGAGAGGGAGTGTTGCCCTAGCTCCTTGCCTATAAATACATTGTAATAACCTTCATTTGAAGGTTGGTTGTTCAAGTTATTCTCTTTCACTACACTCTACGCATAACCGGTCAAGTATACTTGTGTGTGTGTTTGGCTTACTTGTTCAATCGCCTTATCTCTTCTCGTATAAGCTTGTGTTGTAAAACTAGTGACCTAACAGTGGTATCAATCGCCAAATAGTTGGGTGTACTCGTTTGTTTTTTTGAAGTTTTGGTTTTGGGTCTTACGCGTAAAGATAACACAATCTTTGGTACGCTTAAAAACTAATTTTTTACACTATTGAATCCAAGATTCTTGTACTTTCAACGTTATTAGGTGTTAAACTATTGGTTTTTGGCAAAAAGTTTGGAACTTTACGTGTTTTTTCCTTGTTTTTAACCTTGTTTTTGTACGCAAGTGTAATCCTACGCGTAACTGTTTTAAGTGCTTTGGATCATCAAGTTTCACACCTTTGTGTTATTTTGGTGTTATTGAAGCTATTTCAACACACAAAAACTGGTTTAGAAACACATTTGGATAGAATCACAGTTACGAGTAATCTTACGCGTAACAAAACCCTAAAATTACGCGTAAGACTTTCCTTGGTTTGATCTTCAATTTTCTGGTTTATTCCGTGTTTTCTTACTTGGATAAGTCTGAAAATACGTCGACTTTGGATATCTTTTGCACTGTGAAGTGTAAAAGATCACTTGGGATAAAACCCTAATCTTACGCTTAAGCATAAGCTTACGCGTAGAAAATATTACGCTTAAGATTCATCTTACGCGTAGACTTAGTCCTACGCATAAGGTAATCCTACGCCTAACTTTCTACGCCTAACTTACTGTTTACGCATAACATTAGTCTTTTTTTCCTGCTTACGCGTAAGCTAAATCCTACGCGTAACTATTCTTGTTACGCGTAACTTTTGGTGTTTTTACGCATAAGTGCTACTTGGTTCTTGTCATTTCTACGCCTAAGGATACTTCATCAACAAAGGTTCATTCGACTACAAAGATCCATTATTACTACACAAGTTTATCATCATGTCTCAACCACCATACTCTAACTACTTCCCTCACACTTATAATCATCAACATCAACAACAATTAACTCCACAACATCAACAATGGAATCAACAACAAGCCATTTATCAACAACAATTTAATCAGCAACACACTCCACAAATTGGTGCAATTCCACAACCACAAATGGTTCAACCACCACCAAGTCTTCAAACTCTACCCTACACAAACGATTTCAATCAACATCCATCACGAAGCACTATGAAGGAACCCACTTGGTTTGCAAAGATGTGTGAAGCTTTAAGCAGCCAACAATCAATTCATGAAGCTGGATCACTTGATAGACCTCCAATGCTCACTCCAGGAAACTACGATCAATGGGTGATAAGGTTCTTTAGGTTCTGTGATCTGAAGAAACCACATGGAAAGTTCTTAAAGAAGGTTATCTTGGAAGGTCCATTTGAGATGCCTACTGTCATTGTACCCGGAGATCCAAACGCAGTTCCACCAAGAGATGAACAAACCAACATTGCTACTGTTGCAGATTTAAATCCTACAGAACTTCTACACTATGAAGCTGATGAACTTGCAATGGAATACATCCTTTTAGGATTACCAAACCCAATTCTTCGTAGTGTTGATGCTCAAAAGACTGAACAAAAAATGTGGGATCATATTCGTCTTCTTATGGAAGGATCTGTACTCAATCAGGAGGATTTGGAATCCAAAATTTACTTGGCTTATGAACACTTCATGATTGAACCTGGAGAGACACTTGAGTCATATCATCACCGATTTTCAGACATCATCAATGATTTGGATAAACACAACATCATCATGCCAAGAATTGCAGTGAATACTAAGTTCCTGAGTAGTCTTGGTCCAGAATGGGAGAAGTATGTCATTTTTCTCCGTCAAGCAAAGAATATGCATCATTCTACTTATGGATTGTTGTACGATTACTTGAAGCCTCATGAAAAGGAAGTTGATCGGGAAAGGATTCTCCGTGCTCAAATGGCTAAACAGTCACAACCGGACAATCAACAACTTGCCTTGTATGCTCAACAGAATTATCCCTCTCAACCAGCAACTCAACCAACTGCTTCTAACACACCTTCACAGCAACAACCTCAACCTCAACAAAATCAATTGGTCCCATACAGCAACAATGCTCAAGCATATGTCAGTGAAGCTACTGAGGAAATCGATCCATTCGAAGCATTGCAACAAGGATTTGTGATGATTGCTAATGCTTTTGGCCGTTACACCAACAAATCCAACAATCGTATTCGTTCCTCATCTAACACACGGACTCAAGCTGTTGTGAACAATGGACGTGTTGAAGTTCAGAATCGTGATTATGGTCGTCAGATGAGCGGTGGTCAAGGGTTTAATGATGTGGGTAGGAATAACAACAGAGCTCAAGTGGTGGAACAGGGAAATGCTCAGAATCGGTTAAATGGTCTTAGATGCTACAACTGCAATGAGAAGGGACACCTGGCTAATGCATGCCCAAAGCCAAGGACTCGAGGCAGTGCTTATTTCAAAGAGGCCTTACTTTTGGCTCTTAAGGATGAAGCCGGTGGATCTCTCACAAACAAAGAACAGAGCTTTATGGCAGATGCAGACTCAGATGATGATATGGAGGACTTGCAGGCTAATGCAGCTGTTATGTTGATGGCTAATATGCATGAGCTACACATGAGTGATTCAGGCCCAGTGTATGACACTGATGGCTTGTCTCAGGTACCCGAACAAACCATCATCATATCTGAACTAATATCTCCGCCAACATCTGAATCCGGCACGGATCAGACTGCTCAAAATGAGTCTTCTACATCTTCTTCTGATGATTTTCAAGTTAACCCTGTAGTTACATTTGACGATCAAGACGACCTTATGGTCTCCTTTGACAACCAAATTGACTCCGTGGTCGTACTTGAGGATCTAAAGAATGATCATGTTGAAACTCAAGTTGAACAAGATGATCTGTTGCCTCATCCGGATTTTGCTCGGTTAATTCAAGACCATAAAATCAAAATGGAGGAATGTTATGCATTAAATCAATCCTTAAAAAGTAAAAATGCACTGTTAACCAAGGATTTTGAATGTTTACAAATGCAACTCAACTTTTTCAAAACTCAAGAAAACCGTGAAAAAGGTTTTGAAGCCGCTTTTGCAAAATCTCATCAAAACGAAAAATATTTAGAGAGACAGATGCGTGATCTAGCCGCCTCGAAGAATGCTTTGTTGTCCGAATTAGAACAACTGAAACATGAACATAAAAAGCAAATTAACGCTCTCACCTTGGAAAATCAAAATGCTAAGGCTGAGTTGTTAAATTGTCAAAAACAGTTCTCCGCATACAAAAAGCATTCAACTAATCGGGTAGATGACCTTCTTGCAGAAATTCTCGGTTTGCAAAACAAACTTAAAGAGTTTAAAACGGTTGTTTACAAACATGGTGAATCAGTAACAGCTATTGAAAAGTTTACCTTAAAACCCAATCCAAATGGATATGGAAAAAATCTAGCTGATTACAAACCTAAGCTTTCACTAAAAACATTCAAACCAACTCCTGAAGTTTCCAGTGCACAATACAAAATTGATAATACTGTCATGAGTGTTGTTGAATACCATCGTCAAGAGGAATTAGATGCAGAAGACGAGAGTCGATCTAAATTAAAAAATGTTGTTTACAACAAACCTTTTAATTATAAAAACGCGGTCACTTTCGTCACACCAACGGATTCTTCTAACACACCAAGGGTTATCATCAAAACACCCGAGTCTTCTATTGTCAATCCCAAAACAGTCTTTGGACAAACTTACGGTCCTTTACCTTCCATTAGTGAGGTTAACTCAAAACCTGAAAATCGAAAAATTCTTCGATATTTTGACATTTTCATGGCTGACCTCAAAATTTTACAACATGAGATAGAATATCGATCTGAAATCAAAGTTGAACATTTTCAATCGCCTCTGGCGCGAGAACAAAGAGACATTTTTCAGAAAAATCTTTTACCTCAGCTAGTTGTAGAAAAGAGTTGTCAAAGAAAAAGGCAAAACACAATCATTATCTACAAAGACAAAAGAGCTTTTGCAAAAAGTAATGGGGTTCAAGGAATACTTTTAGGAAAAGGGTCCGTTAACGTGTTGAAAAGTTCAAAAATTGTAATCCATTTTCTAAAAAGACTTTTTACAGAGAAACAAGAGCGCGGTCTCCGCTAACTTTTACAAGTTGAAACTAAAGTCTAGCTATAAGATAGAGTACAACATTTTAAAACTCCAGTCGGTACTTTTACAGTTTTATAGCTTCTTAAAAAGCTAAAAGTCCAAAACTCAATTGGAGTGATTACCTTCCATTTCCTGGCATTCAAACAGGTTTCTGACAAAACCCTAACTGTTATCTTCTGAGCCCACAAAACTACTATTGGGAACCACACAATCTTCTTAGGCAACCACACTGCTTTCACTGGCGCAAAAATATTAATTTTCCAAACAACATTTGTTGTAAAAAATTAAATCTAGCTGAGAGCAGAAGACGTAGATTAAGGAGAACTGCTACCATAAGTTGTTGTGAGTACTGTCATAATAGTTAAAACATAACACGTGACCTTTGAAGTCCTCAACCAAACTTACAAAAATCACTTTCGAATCCAAACATTAGTCGATCTAAAAAAGGTATAGGTAAACCTAACCCAAAATTCCATTTGAAAAGTTATCGACAATGACTAAGTGGTACAAACATTTGTTGGCAAAATTTGAGAAATTCAAACAAAACGTTTGGCTCTTAAAGA